>OZ024817.1:56058449-56615504 GCA_964017055.1 Chloromyia formosa
GAAAAGGTAGCAAGTAGTCAGTTCGACTAACATTTGGACATGCGCAGACGCAATTTGAGAGAGTGTACATAGTTCCCGCCCCCCGAAGATGAGCGAGAGCGGATGAAGTTCATTCGAGCCAAATCGGGTGATCCAGCGAATGCGTTTGTGCATTTGCAATGGCGGCGATTTGAGGTCTGACTGGCCCACAATGTGGGCCCCCACCACACATGCAATAAACATATCATAAAACAAAATGGCGGATTCGTACTGCGCGAGTTAAAATCTCCCAAGCCCCGAAATAGAGAAATATTCGTCGCAGGATGTTATAGTTCCGGGCAGCTCATCGTGACATGATGTACATTCAGAGGTCTGCAGAAGATCAAATGCCCCCCCCCCCCCCCCCCTTCTGCAAAAATTCCAAAATTTTCTTGTGCATTCTCTTTGTGCGTTTGTTGAAATGTTTTGTTTACTTTTGTTAGTTTCCCTTTCTGTTTGCCGACACAATCGCATAGAGTCGCACGCGTTACTTGAGAAACGGATTGTGTGTGCCGGACCCGGACTGTTGATTAAAGGGGCGGGGTTTGGCGGATAGTGTGGGAGCGATTTTGCAATAGATACACAAACACAATACACGTCCGATTGGGAAAAGATGGTGGGAAGCGTGATTGCGATTAGCAGAAACGTACTCAGAGAAATGTCGATAGGCTGCAGCCTGCAACTGTACCGAACGGGTAGATGGAACAGGGTGCACAAGAGGAGGTGAATATTGCACACACGCGATGCAAACGAAAACGAAACGATCCCGCGAGAGAAAGGAGCCCAAGCGGACAGGACAGAGCAAAGCAGAATTTATGACGAGTATCTACACTGCCACCAGATACATGGGTACATGGATATGTCTTATGCCTACCGAAAGCGTGGGACGTGTTTTTTCGAATGATTTCATCCAGTATAACTATACTGGGTTCTTTATAAAACTTACGTCGATATCTTCAACACAACAGGTTCCACGCAGTCGGTAGTCATAGACATATCCATGTTCCGATGTATCTGCATGCAGTGTAGATACTTTTGATCTTCTTTTTTTATTTAAGAGGGGATACAGCGAACAAAAGGATTTTCTCATTTTCTCGGAGGTCATTTCAACATGGGGTTGACCTGTTAGTTTACAGTCGAAGACTAATCCTAGGTAGGTTAGATGGGTCTGCCATGTGATAGGATCACCAAGAAAGTTCAAAGGGGAGCTTGGTTTGTTTCTTCTTTTCCTTTTCTTGGTGAAGAAAACAGCTTGAGTTTTAGAGGTGTTTAGTTGGATTTTCCACCTGAAGTAAAACTGATAGAGTGTTTCCAGTTGCTTTTCGAGCTTAGATGATATGACAGTGTGATTGTCACCATCACAGAATATGCAAACGTCGTCTGCAAAGCACGCAACTTGGCAGTCGTTGGTTTTTGGGATGTCGGCTGTACAGATATTGAAAAGGACCGGACTGGGGCATGATCCCTGAGGAACGCCTGCCGGTATTGCCTTTATGGATGATTGTGATTTTCCAATTTGAATGGTGAACGTTCTATTGTGTAGGATGGATTGTATAAGTACTACCAAATATGTGGGAATACCGAATTTGATCATCTTAAATAGCAGGCCATTGTGCCATACTGAGTCGAACGCTTTCTGGATATCAAGAGTCACGACACCGACTGATTTCTTAAGTTCGAACGATTTTCTGATATATTTTTGGAGTCGGTAGGGTTGATGGGTGGCTGCCTGGTAAAAGACTAATTGGCCTATAATTTTCAGGTAGTCGAGGGTCTTTGCCTGGTTTTGCAATTGGGATTATACTAGCATGTTTCCACACTGAAGGAAAGTGTAACGTCCCCATGCAGGCGTTCACTATAAAATTAAGCTGAAGTAAGGCTTTTTTAGGCAGGTTCTTCAAGGCCAAGTTGGAAATTTTGTCAAAACCAGGTGCCTTTTTAACTTTCATATATTGGATAATTTTTTTAATCTCAGCTGGAGAAGAAAGGTAAATTGGATTGAAGTCACTAGTGACGGATGATAGGCGATTAATGTGTTCACTCACCATTTGATGATGTGTTTGGTTACCAAGGTGTGCAGACATTTTATGCGCGTTGTGAAATATATTAGAGAGCATTTCAGCTTTTTCCTTGTTATCAAAAACCAAATATTTTTCAACCGTACGTAATGGTGGTATTAATTTGCACCGCCGAAAGACTTTATTTAATTAATAAATATTTAAACCCGACTAATGGTGGCGCTCATAAAACATCAACGCTATGTGAGCACTGGGCGATGCGTTTTATGAACGCCACCATTAGTCGGGTTACGCTGGTACATTCAGTTCCAAGTGTGCCGGCGAGTATCGTCGCCAGGTAAAAAAAACTTGCAAGAGTGAATTAAAGACCGTTGAATTCTGCGTTCAACGCACTGCTCAAAATTGAAATTCGGTTCAGTAGCGTAGTCAAAATCAATAGTCAAAAAATAACAATTTTCGAGGCTTCGGAGAAAAATCGCACTTTATCACTTTTCAAGCTCACAGATCTTTACAGCGGATGTTCCAAATGGAAAAGATTGTCTGTAAAAGTTAGGGATAATTTGATTGTTAGCCTAACGTGGTAAATATTTTTCAATTCGGGCCAATTTTAGAGTAGTTATGAGCAAAAGTTCAAAAATGCCTGCTTATCGATTTATGCCTTAAAACCTCTATCTCGGTAAGTATAACAGCTAGAAGTTTCATTTTAATCTTAAATTGTAGACAAATTACTCTAGTTTAATAAAGTTTCACAAGGTTTTTTCTAATACCAATTTAAGAGGCACAAAAAAGAAACAGGACAAGCCAAACAATTAGGCATATTTGCAACATGGTGGCGGAGTCAGCGGTGGTGGGGGGAAATATAAAACTCGAATTTTTAAACAATGTACTAACTCAAACCAGATATCAAGAATCGAAACTTTCCTAGTTAAAGCAACCAGTGTTATAACATTTTGACTGACCAATGTAATTTATCCTTTGCAAAACCAACGACTTTTTTTTAAATAAAAATGTAATAACTCAAAACTATACCAGGTAGTATATTCTCGTAAAGACTGAATCGTAGGTAATATCCTACCAAAAAAAAAGGGAAATAGCCCGTAGAAATTAGATGCTTTGTTTACTAGATATAGCTTGAAAAGTCAAGAAAGATATGAAGCATACGTTCAACATTTTGCTGTTTTATTTTATTTTTCTCGAGTTTTTACCTTTATATTATTTTAATTTTATTAAAAATAAAAACTTCCTGTTTAGTTGTAAACAATTTGTGTTAACATTATGTAATACTAATTTTTAAATTTCGGGTCATTTACAGCCCTTTAATTAAAAAAAAATTCCTTGTTCACACTTTTTTATTTTATTTTCCAAGGCCATATCTAATCTAATAAACAGTTTATCTGATTTCTACGGGCAATTTTCCATTTTTAGGGTACGGTATTACCTACGATTGTCTCTTTACTAGAATTTATTAGCCGGTATAGTTTTTGAGTTATTGTGTTTTTATTTAAAAAAAAGTCGGTAATTTTGCAAAGGTTAAATTAGTCTGGTCAGTCAAATTGTTAGAAAACTAATATAGTTGCTTTAATTAAGGTAGTTTCGATTTTTAATATATTGTTTGAGTTGGTACATTGTTTCAAAATTCGAGTTTTCTATTTCCCCCCAAACACCGCAGACCCCGCCACCATGTTAAAAATATGCCTAATTGTTTGGCTTGTCCTGTTTCTTTTTAGTACTTCCTAAAATGGTCTCACAAGAAATCTTGTAAAACTTTATTAAACTGGAGTAATTTATCTACAATTTGAGACTAAAATAAAACTTCTAGCTGTTATATTTACCGAGATAGAGCTTTTAAGGCATAAATCGATAAGCAGGCATTTCTTAATTTTTGCTCATAACTACTCTAAAATTGGCCCGAATTGAAAAATATTTACCACGTTAGGCTAACAATCAAATTATCCCCAACTTTTACAGATAGGCTTTTCCATTTCAAGCTTCCGTTGCAAAGCTCTGTGAGCTTGAAAAGTGATAAAGTGCGGTTTTTCTCCGAAGCCTCGAAATTGTCATTTTTTGACTATCGATTTTAACTACGCTATTAAACCGAGTTTCAACTTTGAGCAGTACATTGAACGCAGAATTCAACGGTCTTTAATTTACACCTGCAAGTTTTTTCGATCCAAGGCACTGTTTAGGAGTTATAAGGATAATTTTAAAAAAAGGCTCAAATTTCTCGGAGTTTCGCCCTCCAAAAGTTAAGTTCACCTTCTACGACCGTGCAAACTCAGTTTCCATGTATTCAGTATCTACAGAAGGGATTAAAATTATTTCCAGATCTTTCCCTAATTATTATTTAAAAGCCCCAAAATTGGCTTAATTTTACTGACCTATACGCCGCGCCAACATAATAAATTGTAATTGTAAATTGAGTTCAGTACATATAGTATTTTAAATTTTTTTTACCTTAACTAACATCTACAGTTTATTTCAGTCTATAGTTGCATATATACATCGAGTTTCATTCTCATTCTTATTCCAAAGCACTGATTATTCGATATTTTTAGAATTTTAAGAAGATATCATTTAGTGTATTTTTTTTATTCAATAACTTTCTAGGCGACTTCAATGCAGGTCCAATTGAGATTACTCCAGGTCTAGACACAAATGAATTTGGAGAGTCAACCTCTCATTATGTTGTTCCCCGCTTTCATATAAAAGGGAGGCCTAAATGAACCAACCGTCAGAATATCTGGAAGTTCACTTGTTACAGAAAAAAGATGCTGAAACGGGGAAGCATAGTAATTATTGGCTTGATGCAGGCCAACATTGTCCTTGACCAGATTGCTTACGATCCGTAGAGGATGATTTTCCCATGCTTTTAATCTGATTTTTCTGGTCAAAGTTAGATAGTGCATTAACGGCGTAATTCCAGAATCATCATATAACAATGTGTTACGAAAGTATTTTTTATTTTCTCGCCTGTACTTCGAGAGGCATTTACGAATTATTTTACGTTCGAAAATTTGCAGTTCTTCAGCTACTGATGGAGAAATTGACATCCAAGCCGGGAAACAGTAAGCTATCACAGGTCTAATCAGAGTTTTGTACATAAGGGTTTTTACTTTATAACTTAGGGCCTTTGAAGAGAAAAGGGAATTTAGTTTGATGGCCGCTATTTTGGCTTTATTTAAGACATTCCTAGCATGAGGATTGCTTCTGCATTTGTTGTTAAACAAAAAGCCAAGGCAATTTAAGTTGTTTTTCAAGGGAATTAGTTGCCCATTGATCTTTAAGCTGATGCGTTTGCTCTCAGGTACCGCCCTGTGGTGTCCTTTTCCGCTGGCGTTGCGGAAACAGATCAAAGAGCATTTGCTTGTATTGACACGGAATCCCCAATTGAATAAAAATAGGGGAATTGGAGCTAAAATGATGGCCAGTTTAGAAATCGCCTCCGATGGTTTCTGGTCTTCAGTATAAATTATCATGTCATCTGCGAAATATTGAGAAGCATTGCTTCCCCCCTCACTGTTTGCAAGTTCTGCTGAAGGTATATCGTGTATGTAAAAATTGAACAGTTTCGGACCCACAAGAGAGCCTTGGGGGACTTGCGAGGACAAGCGAGCCATCTGCCAACCATTCCATCCTTATCGCCTCATTTTTTTTATTCCCCATTTTTACCTCCCTTGTTTGTGTTGTCTTCCCCAGGCCTATGAATTTTTGTTAATACGTAAAGGACAGGGGCAACGAGCGGCGAACTGAGCTACAGCAAGCATAGGCTGCTGCTTAGCTCGTTGAGGAGCCTTTTTCTTCGCCAGAGGGCACAGCCCGACCTTCACGATCAATTAAACTACCTAAGGCTCCGTCCCCACGGGCATCTTCGGATGCCCACCAAACCGTCCGTTACATATTTGGCGCCCAACGTGGGGCCCATTTCTGGTCAAGAACAGGACTAAAAAGGACCTCATTGGGTTTCTTTTTTGGTCCTTCCACCGCTATGCATCCCCACAAGCACATTAAGGCTACTTGCTCTAACTCTTACGACTTAGCCATTTTTACTTAACGTATTTTCCCCTCAAGTAGCTGTGCTTTCCTCTGTAGCACCCCCATCCTTCCTATAGAGTAGTTTATCCTTTTAGTTTCAGTTCAACAAGGCATTCGTGGTGTTGTGTTTGTCTTTTGTGGTTTAGCCACGTACCTAAGGCCTCCATAAATGCTTTGAATTGCCGGCATTTGGAGCATCTTCGGTGACCGGACGAAGCGCGGAGGAGCCCTGGGTACCTTTCTGTTGCCAGGATTGTCTTTACACTTCATTAATATTTTTGATTACCTTATTGCATTTGTTTCTATTGTTGAGATGCTCAACAGTTTTCAGAGATAATGAGTGAATTATTGCAAGGAATGCAGTGTTGCGCCTCTGCTATCCTCGTGATTCTCTGGACTCTGTTGATCATCTGAACAATGGAGAAATGTAGTATTTCTTTTCTTTTCTCTTTGCTATTTTTCTCCTCTACAATGGTTACCGGCTAGCTCAGGAGCCCAGTTCTTTTTTTTTCGTTTTTGCAGCACACTCTGTCTTCAGCTTCTACTTCTTGGCAGGCCTCGAAGTAGAAGCTGCCCTGTAATGAACCATATTCTGATCTGGTTGTGCTGATCCCACCGGCAGATCGAAGCAGCACCTGATGGGTAAGGATATGTCGGTGGTACGAAACCAGAGGCCAAGGGTCCCATTACAACTGGAACCCAATACGAGTGCGAGGGCAAGCGTGCCATCTGCCAACCATTCCATCCTTATCGCCTCATTTTTTTTATTCCCCATTTTTACCTCCCTTGCTTGTGTTGTCTTCCCCAGGCCTATGAATTTTTGTTAATACATAAAGGACAGGGGCAACGAGCGGCGAAAACCCCACCCACATCTCCCGAACTGAGCTACAGCAAGCATAGGCCGCTGCTTAGCTCGTTGAGGAGCCTTTTTCTTCGCCAGAGGGCACAGCCCGACCTTAACGGTCAATTAAGCTACCATAGGCTCCGTCCCCACGGGCATCTTCGGATGCCCACCAAACCGTCCGTTACAGACTCCGATTAATACCTGTGATGTTCTATCTTTGAGGAAACTCATAATTATACGAGTGAGTGCTACTGGGCAATTTGCCTCCGTGAGTTTAAAAATTAGGCCCTTGTGTGACACTGTGTCGAAGGCCTTATGTAGATCAAGTGCACAGGCAACTGTTACTTTTTTATTTCTAAGATTCCTTTGAATTGTATCCAATATGCTCATAATCGCCATTTCTGCAGATCTCTTTTTTTCAAAACCAAATTGATTATCCGGGATCAAGCCGTCTGTAAAGTTGGTTAGTCTATTAAGCACGACTTTCTCTAGAATTTTCCCCAAATTCGAAAGTAGCGATATAGGGCGCAACGCATCCATCGAGTCTAAAGTATTTTTTTTGGGAATTGGAATAATCAGGGCTTGTTTCCAACTCAGGGGAAAGTATGCAGAATTGATACTATTATTGACGATGATCGTTAGATGGCGAGCCAGGGTGTCAGCACACTTCCTGATAACACAGTTTGGGATTTCATCCGAGCCTGAAGATTTTTTATTGTTGATGTTTCTAATAATGAGTTCGACTTCGGTTGTCGATGTGAAGAATTCAGAATACACCGAGGAGTCCGGACTTATTGAGGTATTACTACTATTAAAAATTGTGAGGAAGGAACCCTCGTGCCCATTTTCAAAGTTAAGGTACCTGTCGCATACATCTGAATTGATATTCGCATCTGGAAGATTCTGCGTTTTGTAAATCGATTTAAAGTGGTCCGCAACCTTTGCTAGCTTATCTTTAATTGAGTATATTTTCTGCCCATCTACCGTAATAGGATCATTGACAAGATTACACATATTGCTTAACCGATATGAGAGTTTATTGATCTGCTTAAAGACCTGTGGTGAAGGGCTAAGTGCTTGGAATAGGGATTTATAAAATTTATTCGTTTCGAAATTGATACGTTGCTTAATTATTACGTTAAGGCAGTTCACTTGGCTTTTTAGTTGGTTGTATTCGACACTAGTGCGATTGTAGTTGGCATGAAATATTCTTTTCAGTCTTTGAAGCATCTGTCTTCTCTTTTGTATGAGCAATTGCGTAAGCGGCTGGAGATGTTTATATTTGGAGCCATCAGCCTTATGTAGTGGCGCAAAACGGTCAAGACATTCTTGAATTGCACTAGTGATATGTTGAATATAGCTGTCTATCTCTGTCGAAGACAAGTTCCTAGTGGCCGGGTATAGATCCTCAATTGTGTCGCTTAGATTGGTATTGAATTGTTCCCAATTAATTCGTGAGTACTCGCGATTAAGTAATGGTTGCACTATGGGGAGTTGCGCATCAGTTGGTAAAGAAATTAGAATACCATAATGATCTGATGGTGCCGGTATTGAGACGCAGCTAATTGGGGAGTGAGCAATTTGGATCAGGTCCGAAGCTATTAAAAAATTGTCTATGTATGATGATCCCCTTGGAAAAGAGGGGACATTTGCATTAACTATTGCAAATAAAGAGGGATGTGCACAATTCGTTATCCAGCGGTAAAGAAAATTGCCATTGTGGTTGTTTTCCGAGTCACCCCATAAATGGTGTCTGGCATTGAGGTCTCCTCCAAGTATAAATGAGTCATAATGAGAGCTACTGTTGATAACAGAACTAAGAAAGTCTGGGAGTTGACTACCAATGCCGCTTTTGACATAAATGGATCCAACTAAGATTTTTTTAATTGTATTAAACGGCAGATGCACTGAGAGCGAGGCAAACGTTCCAGCGATTACGTCAGATTCTATGAAAGTTTTACTTTTATCTAGGAGGATACTACTTTTGAAAAATATCGCCGATCCACGTCCTGAGTCATTTCGGAAAATGTTATTTTATAATTTTTTATATGAATTCTGTTTCTATTCTTAAGTCTGGTCTCCGTGATTAAAGCGATATCCGGGTTATGGACGCGTAGGAGGTCTTCTGGAGCAATTCTCTTATCGTGAGAGATCAGGGAGTTAATGTTAAGGTTCAGGATCCTAATCATTACTTGTCAGGTTGAGTACAAAGCTGATGACAGCTTCCGCTTTTTCTTCTACAGGAAGACCGTTATAAGTTGACCAGAAGGCCTTCGCACGCTTGATGAGTAAGATAAAACTAATACCTAATAGTTCTTGACAGTCTTTAAATAATGAAGAAATTTCATTGGAGAACCCGCCATTTGGTCTCGATTGGCCAGTAAGACAAATTTTAACCGTTTCAGAGTAGGAAAGGTGTGGAATAGTACGTGAGTTTTGAAGTCTTGGCAAGACAAATTCTTGTCCCATGAAATTATTTTATGTTTTGCCGCTTCTCTTTTTTGTTTCGCTACTTCGATACGTTGAATGTATTGAATACGGATAGGACACTTGGAAAAGTTTGCAGGGTGCCCAACACTATTGCACAGTGTACAGCGCGGTAGGTTGTTCTCCTTAATGGAAGCATCAGTTCGGCGAGGGCATTCTACACTTGTATGCTCTTCTGCACACGCAACATAACGGGGTGAATAAGCACAGTTGTTAGCTATATGCCCAAACCGTTGGCATTTGAAACATTGCAGTGCATTGCTTTTGCTTGGCTTGTCCCACCAAACTCTTTAACTTATAATGTAGCGGATGGAAATTATATTCTTGGCATCTTCTTCTTTATCAAGGATTATTGTATATAAAGGCAGACTTACTCCGTTTTTCCTAGACCAGACAGTTAAGAATTTAAGCACCTTTAGATGTTCAGATTTGATTTCCGGCCGCAGTAGTAGGATTTCTTCCTTGATTTCCTCTGGGGGAAAGTGACCACCAAACTCTTTGACTTATAATGTAGCGGATGGAAATTATATTCTTGGCATCTTCTTCTTTATCAAGGATTATTCTATATAAAGGCAGACTTACTCTGTTTTTCCTAGACCAGACAGTTGACAATTTATGCACCTTTAGATGTTCAAATTTGATTTCCGGCCGCAGTAATAGGATTTCTTCCTTGATTTCCTCTGGGGGAAAGTGACCGCTAGAGCCTCTCATGATAATGGTTGATTTCCTCTCCTCACGAGGTGTGAAAGTATGACCTTCAGCAAGAGATTTTTTTATTGTTTCCAAGATTTGTTGATGAGTAATGGCATTGTTGACAATTAGCTTAAGCCTTGCTTCTGAAAAGTGTGTTACTCTATATTTCGCCTGGGGGACCTTTTCCATCATTAATTTAATGGATTCTGCTGAAATGTTATTTAGAAAGATCGGGGGGTACCAAACATTTTTATCCACAACCGTCTGAGTCGTCTCAACTGGGTCCACATTTAAACTCCCGAATCTATTCTGTGATATTGGAACTTCATTACCTCTTATATTAACATTATTCTTACTAGCTAGGAGCCTACCTCTGGCCAACTTGAATTGATTACAGTCCTCGTTAATTTGAGTAATTGCGTCGAACTCCGATGGTGATATAGCTGGGCTAGATGACGCAGCAGTTGATCCGATATTGAAATTGGCAGCTACCTCCAGTTGCTGATTGAAAGATGTTGCCGCTGATCTTGAAGGCGGGAAATTTGATCCCGTACTTGAAATTAGCAGCTCCCTCCTTGTGCTGATTGAATGCACTATTTGTGAAATGTTGATCATGAATCAAATTAGATGGCTCTGGAGCGATGATGGGGTCCATAACATATTCCTCACTTCTATGGCAGGGCTCCGATGCCGAGTCCTGCACTTGAAGAAACACCTTATTGTTCATTGCGTCTAACGGCAATACTTCCGCAAGTCTTTTTCCTGACCTGCTCATTATATGAATATACATATGCCACTTTTTCCTTAATAGCGTGGAAAGACACAGCGATAACTATTCCAGAATAGTTTCACGTTAAGATCAGAAAAAATTCTTACTTTGAGGGCGACAATTTGAGGTAATGCACCACGTGTCGATGTTTAATTCAAGATAAACTTCCCACGTTGCGATTATAACGAAATCTTAGTATTTTCCGACAATAAAAACTTTCCACGCTACGGAACTATAATTATAAGGTGCGATGACCTATATTTGCCAAGATAAAGCTCGATTAAAAAATTCCAAACATGAAACGACGTTCACTCGGTGAAGTGTCAATGCGAACCCACTAGATACCTGAAATATGCTACACACCAACAAAAATCAGAAAGACGTAGGCGACGTTTCTTTTTTGGGGGCATTGATTTGGCGCGTAAATTTGAATTAAATTATCGGCAAAAATTTGTCTATTCAAAGATTATGATAAATCGCAGATGTATTGTATAATTGTGTGACTATAGTTACTTTCTCGTATAACAACCATAAGTCATTCCTGCGACAAAGGAATATTTATTGTAAATTTGGAGTGTTTTCATCGTGGCTACATTGACTAGTATATTTTTTTAATGGATTTTAACAAAAGTCCATGACTTAATACATTCTGGTCCGCGTCCAAATTGACGCATGGTGAGACGACTTTATGTCGTGCAAAATACCGCATTCTTACTAATGCCAAATTGTTAGTTTTCCGGTTGATTTAATATGGATTGACTTTTCAAACTAAATATTAAATTTAACCCAGTCCGAGAACTCCCCGCTATCAAAAAAAAGCTAGATTGAGGACTAATGCGAAAGTGGTGAGCTTAAAATTGTATGTATTTGACAGTTTCAAAGTGGTTTACATACAAAATGGTTTGAAGATTTTGACTGACATTTTATTGCAAAGAAAATTCGATGTATTCAGTACACTACTGCTCGACGTCGGGCTGTCACACCCGATGATGATGAGTACAAATGTACACACATGCTCCTACCATTTGCTTCGGTATTGATTTGATGAACGATGCTACCAATGATTCTCCATTTTGCATATCATCATCATCGAGGCGCAACAGCTCGACTTCGGGCTCTGGCCGCCTAGTTCGCTGTCCTCCAATTATCTCGGTTATCTCGGTAATCTTGGAAGCCCAGTGGTTGCTCGTTGTCAACATATACTGAGCTCTCCCAACGAGCTCTCCATCTTCCTGGCAGTCTCACTTCGTCACACACTTTTGAATTTGTTTGGAATCGAGTAATTAATGAAATATCGGCTAAACAGAAGGCGAGAGCATTGGTATTTAGTCGCGAAACTGACGATACGACAAAAACTTTCGATCAGATGGCTTTGGTTGGAAATACATTTCTGTCCAAAGTGACACAATCGTCCAATGACGTTTGTATCCAAACTGACACAATCGTTCCACAAACTCAAAGAGAGGGAGAGTGACATGATTACACTTATGTTTCAAACACGTATGAGCTCTGTCAACACCATCTAGAAATACAGGCTTGCGCTCAGCTGATTTTGACGGCTAAATTATGCAATTATTTCCTTGGATGACGCCATCGTATCCACAATCCAGTGGTCGGCGGCTGATGGCGGCGAGACCCCGGTATTTGTGCGTTCCCTGTTTAGTTTTCGTTTTCCGCGTTCAGTGTTTATTTGTTAGTAAAATTTCATCTAGTGATCCGAGAAGACTAACACGTGCGCAATGAAAGTGTGTCGTGCGGTCAAATGGTGTATTTTGTCAAGTGTGAACTGTTCCACGAGACTCTGCGACTGATCTTTGGGCCTGCGACTTCGACCAAATTGCTGCAAGTGTCCAGAAAGTGTGTTTTTAGAGGACTAAAATGCCGTCTGACGCAATTCCAATTGTAAACATATGTCGTGCCATGGACATCGTCGTGTGCAGTCACTGCCTTGGCGCAGGCCTGTATATCTAGATGGCGTTGGCTCTGTAAGAAAACCCCCGTTCCACCGCCATCTTTATTCTCAGGCTGGAGTGTCAAAGTAATGACGTCATGACAAGCAGTGAACCATATGTAAACAAAGTGAAGAACGCGTGCAGTCGACCTCTTGAAATCTGGCGATTTTCGTGCGTAAAAGTGATTTTAGTGTCGCGATTTTAAAAGTAGTGCTTATCACTGATATTTAAAAGTGAAAAAAAAGCAAGGTGCCGCGAACTTCCGACAAAATGAACTGCTCGAAAGTGCGGGAGACATGAGTGTGGTTATGAAAGTGCGACACGGAAAATTTCGCATTTTTCGTTAATTTTCCGCCAATTTGGCTAGTATGAATGGTGCAGCACTATCATGGGACGAATCCTTGGGCCGGTGAGTTCAGCGAAAACTCCCGGAAGTGCTCCAAAAAGTGAATTCAAAGTGGTTGTCAAATGGCAACAGTACAGGTGATTTCCGGCCTTTTCATCGGAATTCATAGGGTAAGTATACGTTTTTTATTGTGCTAAAATTTTAGTGGATTGATGCGCCCAAAATGCGGGTCTTGCACGCGTTGTTGACGAGCCAGACGAAAGTTTCACTGAAGCTGACAGGACTAGATGCCTGGCGGTTATCATACCTATTAACTTTGTCATGAAGTTTGCAACGCACAGAAGGAATCATCACCGACCATACAAACTATATATATTCTTGGTCAGTATGATGAGACGAGTCGATTAAGCTTTGTCCGTCTGTCTGTCTGTCTGTCTGTCCGTCTATCCGTCTGTCCGTCTGGTTCTACGCAAACTAGTCCCTCAGCTATCAAGCTGAAATTTTGTGCAAAGCCTTCTTTCTATTGCACGCTGTAAATATGTCGGAACCAATGGAATCGGACCACTACGTCATATAGCTGCCATAGGAACGACCGGTCCAAAAATTAGTCTTAGTGAGAAACACTTTTTTATTTCTGAATATATCTTTCTCGAAATTTTGCACCAAGCCTTCCTTCTATTGCACGCTAGAAATATGTAGGAACCAATGGAATCGGACCACTACGTCATGTAGCTGCCATAGGAACGATCGGTCCAAAAATTCGTCTCTGTGAGAAAAACTTTTTTATTTAAAAAGATATCTTTTTCAAATTTCTCACTAATCCATAATATCTTTAGCCTAATCACATTCACGAATTAAGTTGCTTCACTTTCACACGGCATTGATAGCCACTTCCTTTATTTTCACTTAAAATCCCGACACTAAACTCACTTTTACGCACAAATATCGCGAAATTTTACCGGGCGACCGCGCGAGTTCACACTTGGTTGACTGCTTGCAATGCCTTCTAGATAGACAGGCCTGCGCTCAGCTGATCGCGTACGTCATTATTTCCTTCGCCAAGGCAGTGACTGCACACGTTGATGTCCCCGGCTTGACATATGTTTACGATTGGAATTACGCCAGACGGCATTTTAGTCCTCTAAAAACACACTTTCTGGACACTTGCACCAACTTGGTCGAAGCCGCAGCCCCGGGGATCAGTCGCAGAGCATCGTGGAACAGTTCACACTTGACAAAATACATCTTTTGACCGCACGACACACTTTCATCGCGCACGCGTTTGTTTTCCCGGATCACTAGATGAAATTTTACTAACAAATAAACACTGAATGCGGAAAACGAAAACTAAACACGAAACGCACAAATACCGGGGACTCGCCGCCATCAGTCGCCGACCACTGGATTGTGGATACGATGGCGTCATCACAGGAAATAATTGCGTAATTTAGTCGTCAAAACCAGCTGAGCGCAGGCTTGTATATCTAGATGGCGCTGCTGCTTGTCATGTCGTTAGTGCTTTGACAATCAGCTGACACTCCGGCCTGAGAGTAAAGATGGCAGTGCCCGTTCCATATTATCTTCTAGTTCTTTGGTACACACACACTACTAAAGAGGCAGAAATTTGAATTCGGATTTTCACGTTTCACGACCGACTTAGAATTCTGCATGTAGTCGTTGGCTCGTGACACATGCCCCGATTCACACACACGCATTGCATTCGATTTATTATCAAACTGTGCCAGCAACGCTTTCCGTATGTACGGACATACAGCACACTCCGGATAACGGAGCCAGCTCAATGCACCTCGGTGAACGCTAAGTGTTGTTTACTACGCTAAAAGGTTAATTGATATTGGCTGCATTTGGGAGTCACGGTTGCTAGCTAGCTTTATGTGCTGCCTCGTGATTTGTATTCCGAATGCTGCGCTAAACCACTGCTGAACTTAGCGCAAATAACTAAGCGCTAACACTTTTAGGCAGCACAAAATTTGTTCGCTGCCTTAGCTTAGCGGAGATTTGACATTTCGGACGAATTGCCTGCATTCACAAATCGTAGCGCTACCTGAGCGCTTCCATTTTTGTTGTTCTAATTCAGTGCAAAATTGGGACAAAAATAGGAGCGCTCAAGTAACACTACCGATTTGTGAATGCAGGCATGTCCATTTATAACAGGTGAGCCAGTATACCATCAACGCCATCTAGATAGACATGCCTGCGCTCAGCTGATCGTTACGTCATTATTTCCTTCGCCAAGGCCATGCCAAGGCAGTGACTGCACACGACGATGTTCCCGGCACGACATATGTTTACAATTGGAATTGCGTCAGACGGCATTTTAGTCCTCTAAAAACACACTTTCTGGACACTTGCACCAATTTGGTCGAAGCCACAGCCCCGGGGATCAGTCGCAGAGCACCGTGGAACTGTTCACACTTGACAAAATACATCTTTTGACCGCACGACACACTTTCATCGCGCACGTGTTTGTTTTCCCGGATCACTAGATGAAATTTTACTAACAAATAAACACTGAACGCGGAAAACGAAAACTAAACACGGAACGCACAAATACCGGGGTCTCGCCGCCATCAGTCGCCGACCACTGGATTGTGGATACGATGGCGTCATCAAAGGAAATAATTTTTTCCGTGACGCCCGAATGCACCCATTGAAATGACACCTCAGAAAACTTTATGCTGTGTGTTGCGATCGCCTTTCCACATTAGCAAGAACAAGGAGATAAAGAAAATGCTAAAACGCCAAAAATTGCGGACGTGCTTTTGAAAGCAAGTCCAAAGAGGATTGATATTCTACAAGAGCTAGCACTCCATAAAACTTTTCCTCTGCCAGAAGATTTGTATGTATTGACAAATTGCATAAACTACACAAATAGATACACAACTGAATCAATGCATACACAAGAAAGCTGACTACGCCTCCGTCGGTAGATTTGTATGCATTGATTCTCTTGTGTATCTATACTGTGTAGTCTACAATTTGTCAATACATACAAATCTTCTGGCAGAGGGGAAAATTCTATGGAGTGATAGCCCTTGTAGTACATCAATCCTCTTTGGCAAGTCCGACTCGCACGGACGTCACGAAGATAATCAGCTGTTAAATGATATCTCATTTGGGGGGAATGAAGTCCAAGTCCAAATTGGACTGTTGCACCATCTATTTATTTTTGTTTTGATTTTTATATTTTTTGAACTTATTGTTTTTTTATTTTATTTTCTTTATATAGTATTTAATGACAGTTGAAGGCAAGAGTAAAATATGTTTATTTTTAGGAATCGCTCAAAGCAGCCTGGAGCTTCTGGCTGTCGCGCTGCTCCCACAGTTTCTTGGCTACGCTAGTATCGCTTATAGCGATCTTAACATAAACGCACAATTGCAAACCCAAAAGAGCAACTCTAATCTAGCCTAGGTATTCCAGCTTCGACATTAAATTAGCTGTTTGTAATGGTAATTCTCTTTCTATAAACTTTATTGATATCACCGAACATCTGTTATAGCCAATATTTCTATTCATAATGTTTAAAAATAAAAAGAAAACATCTCTAAAACGAAAGGTCGTATTTATTGCTATTTAAATTTTTAGTAGTAAACTTCCGTCGAAGAAAATTTTGGAAATATCCCGTTGTGTAATGTAGCATTGGACGTGTTAGCTTCAATAGCTAGGCAAACATTATTAAAAGACTCAAATGCTGATACTAATTTCAACATCCCCAGTAAAAAAAATGTAAGAAAGTTTAATTAAAAAACTTTGCATGGCTGAATGGAGAAAGAGTGTAGAAATGAAAAGAAAGCAGAATATCCGTAGTAGACGAGAAATTGCTCAACGAGTGTAAGTCCGCCAGTGAAATTCTGTTTATGTATGTATAGCCACTTTGCACGCAAGTTGTACTACGAGCACCAACTTTAATCATATTGTAGTAGTGTTTGAAAGTCATGCAATTTTACAATAATATTCGCATACTTTTTACTGAATCGCTAAAGTGCTAAGTTACGGAAAATACTATCAGATCCAACATATGAGTTGACCAAAAAACTCAGCGATTAGAGGCTGAGGTAATATCATTTAATTTATTTGTCAAGATTTCATTGACAAAATTACAAAATTACTCGCGTAGGATCCCGCGCACAAGGCAAACTTTTTAGTTCGCAGAAAAACTAAAGTTAAGTCACACGGTGTTTTTTGAGACCGCGCACACAACGATTACCAAATAGTTTAATTTGTTGTGTGCGCGGTCTCACAACCCGCCGTGTGTTCTATTTTTCAGACTAAACTATTTAGTTTCTTTGCGAACTAAAAAGTTTGCCGTGTGCGCGGGCTCTAAAATGAAAAGTTTACAGATCAATTGATTCAGTTGAGAAGATTTTGCTCTATGAAGTTAATTTTTGTGTCGAATGCATGAAAGATTTCTCAATCATGTTCACTGTGAATGTAACCAAAACCATCTCGGTATAACGCCTGAAAACAAAGAGAGAAGCAGGGAGATCGGTTTGCTCAAGCTCGATACACGCGACAATAATTTTGGTCGCGAGCCATCATCAAACCACGTTAAAATCAGTAAATCGAGCGGAAAAAAGAATCTCCTCATTCCCACTGTTCTGTTGACTTTGATGTGGTTCAATGGTGGATTGCGATGAAAATGGTTGTCGCGTGCGGCGAAACTTAGGCTGAGCGCACGTTGATCGCGTTGCGTCGCGTTCAGTGTTTTCACGTGTTTTACGGATTGAATCTTTGCTATAATGACAGTTGAAAAGGACAACAATTAACCCAATTTTTTGATACGATGATGCCCGAGTATTTGGTAAACTAACGGAGTGCCATTCTAGCAAATATTCAATCCGTTTGCAAGGAAACGCGCAACGCGACACTCTACCTGCGTTCAGCCTTATGGTGTGCATGCTAGCAACTGCAAGTCCGAAAAGTAGATATGCTATCGAAACGTCAACAAGCCATAGAAATGCAAGAGCTGTTTACGCGTCCATGCCCCTGGAGGGGTCAAGGCAAATTAAACACACAATTAGTACAGGGTTTTTCAATATCGACGACGCAGTTTGTTTTTGACATTTCTCGGACAGGAGTGAAGTTGGCTTCGCAATTCTTTCACATTTTGAAACGTCAGTCCATGCCATTTAATTATGGAGAGAAAAAAGCTTCAACAGCGTTTGCAAATTATTCAACTTTTTTATCAAATTTCACGTGCTATCGCGACTACGTTGTGCGCGCGTACGCCAATTTTCGGTCGACAAAACCGTCTAACAAGACGGACAATTGTCCGTTTGGTGCAAAAATTCGAAACAACTTATGCATTGCATAATTTCCCAGTGCCTGTGCGACAACGTAATGCTCGAAGTAAAGAAAATATCGTGGCCGTTCGAGAGAATGTGCGTGAGCAGTCAAGAATGTCGATTCCACGCCGATCGCAGGAGTTGAACATCAGTGTGACTAGTCTGTGGCGTATTTTGGGGAAGGATTTGGCTCTCCGTCCGTATAAGATTTCGTCGACTCAAGAACTGAAGCCAACCGACCATTTTAAGCGCCGCATATTCGCTAATTGGGCTCTGAACCAGATGCAAGCTGACGACGACTTCCACAAGAAAATCATCTTTTCGGATGAAGTTCTTTTCTCGGCTCGATGGTTTTATTAACAAGCAAAATTTCCGCATTTGGTCGAGTGAGCAGCCTGAAGTGATGCACGAGACACAACTTTATCTGAAAAAAATTCACTGATTGGTGCGGTTTTCATGCCGGCAGCGTCATCGGCCTAGTTTTTTTTCGATGAAAAGGCCGGCGCGCCAACAACCATCAACAGCGATCGTTACAGGGCCTAGATATCGGAGTATTTTTGGGACCAGCTTGACGCTATGTACTTGGACGATATGTGGTTCCAACAGGACGACGCAACGTCCCATAGAGCGTACGATACAATCGAATTATTGAAGACCAAGTTCGGCGAGCGAGTTATCTCACGCAACGGACCTCGCGAAGGACCGCCTCGTTCGTGCGATTTAACCCCTTTGGACTTTTTCTGTGGGGTTACATTAAATCACTGGTCTATGCCAATAAGCCAGCAACGTTAAAAGAGCTACAGGCGAACATCGAACGCGAAATTCTTGGTATTTCGGCCGATTTGTGTGCTCGAGTCATGGAAAATTGGGTCCAGCGTATTCACTTGTGCCAGCGCTTCCGCGGCGACATTTGAACGATATTGTATTCCATAATTAATAGCATCAATTGTATTGTACTTTTATCTGAAATTAAAATCATTTCCAAAATTAACCCACAAGTCTTTTAATTGAAAAAAATAAAATGCGTCGGTTT
This sequence comes from Chloromyia formosa, assembly GCA_964017055.1. NCBI lineage: Eukaryota > Metazoa > Arthropoda > Insecta > Diptera > Stratiomyidae > Chloromyia > Chloromyia formosa. Next base: position 56,077,949 of record OZ024817.1, read on the forward strand.
TAATGAAAAACCCAATATTTTTTAGGTATCTGATCTTGAATCATGTCGACATCAAGAGAGATTGGTGCAACAAAATTCATAATTCGTTTGCCCAGATTATGCCCTCGTAAGGTCGACAGGATTCTGGGTCAGATACCATGACTCTCGTCCACTTACGAATGTTCAATATTTTACACCGCTGGTTCCGAATTAGGATGTTTGTGCCGTACTTTGCAATTCGGTCATTATACAATAGGCGTGTTTTTTGTACTGCGGTGTAGGTTAATTGGGGGCTATCCGGGTTAACTTACACACATTACACAAACAACATACCCTAGTTGCTTGTGTAATGTGTGTAAGTTAACCCAGATAGCCCCCAATTAACCTGCACCGCAGTACAAAAAAAAACACGCCTTATATATCCGATATAATAAATCAGTGACGTATTGATAAATAGCTATTCGGGAAAAAGTTTAGCTGAAGTGGATACAATGGCGAAATGATGGAGATATACGAGTAGGGACGTCATTTCGTACATTGCCGAAACTACCTGATTTCTGACAGGAAATATAGTCACTGAATTTGGCATTCTTCCCCGATAAGTCGTAATGTATTGGATTAATACCGGCTATTTTCACAATTTTATCGCACACGTACCATAACCATAAAATAAACGGCATAAATTTTTGTAATGAGGTGTCAACGTAAGAACAACAGATGTTGGGAAAAAATGGCGTCGTATTCCTATCGTTCAATCGACCAATCGTTGAGCCGTTCAGTCCTTTATTCCTACGTTTTCCTTTCATTTCCTTTCATTCCTCTTTGATTGGGGGCGAAAGTGGAAGTCACTTTATCCTTTCCGATAGAGCTTAAGCGTCTGACAAAAATAAATTCAGGCATTACTTGCCATTTGAGTTGCCTCTTTCCGAGGACATGTATTGTGAAATTCGAGAAGTACTATTGTTTGCAGTGGGTTTTGTCGTCCAACAGGGGCTTTATGATTGCGATGTTATTAATGTACTTTGAGGATGTGTTATGTTGGCTCTCTGATTATGGTCAACTTGGTGAAACTGACTCAAAGCTCCTTCGCCTGCGAATATAGAAGCATGCGATTTTTCGCATATGAATGGTTAATTATTGTTCTTTGTATGATGTTATAACAAATCCATCTAATATTACAGTATATCAATTCAAGTTGAGCTGACATTTTGCTTTGTAACGGTATAGAGTTTTCATTTTTCACGTCATCATTTTCTTCTCAAGTTCGGATATTTATAGCCTGCCTTACAAATTTAGGATTATTCAAATGGGAAGAGCTGAATAGTATGCAAAATTAAATAATTTCCGCTCTGGTCATTTTGCTCATTTTCGACACATTTCTGATCGCGCTACTTTTTACACATTTTCAACATTCGAAAGATGCACTCCGGGCCACATAAATATGGACAACCCCAACGAGACTTATTTTATTCAATATTTTCAGTGCTTTATTTCGGCGATCGAAACTTAGGCGCGGTGCACACTGGAGAAATGATATATGTAAACCATATGGGAAGCAGCAAACAAGTTCCTGGAAACTGTAGTTTCAACAGACTAGTTTTACGCAACCAAAAAGATAGGTTTCGTGGAAAATAGATTTCATGTGGTTTCATGTTTGACAATGTTTGTTGTTATTTTGTTAATTCATTGTCGTTTCATATGGAATTATTCTTCTCACTGGTAATTATAATTATATTGTATAATCATCGTGGCGCAACAGGCCGACGTCGGTCCATGGTCGCCTGGATCGTTGTCCTCCAATTATCTCGGTCATGTGACCGCGTCCTCCAATCCTGGAAGCCCAGTAGTTGCGCGGCGTTCACATAAACTGAGCTCTCCCAACGAGATCTCGGTCATCCTCGAAGTCTCGCTCCGAAGACTCGTCTTTCGTTCATTATTCTCTTTGGCATGCGATGATCGTCCATTCGTTGTACATGCCCTGCCCATTGAAGTCGTTATAGTTTGATGATTTTCGAAACTTCCACCTCATCGAACAGTTCATACATAACTTGGAAACTAACGTTCAAATGAGTCTAGCATGTTTCCGGAGGCTTGAATTAGGGTCCATGCTTCGTAGCCATAGCATAGCACTAGTCGTATAAGGGTTTTGTACACGCGGAGCTTCGTGTTTCTGTGCATATGCTTCGATTTCATTATGGGGAGAACCGAGAAAAAAGTCTTATTAGCTAACTGTATCCGTCGCTATGATATGGTCAGTTTCGTTAGCGTCCCTTGACAAGTTGCAACCCAGGTATATGAAGTCGTTCACGAGCTCGATGTTGAGGACCCCCACATTGATGCTCGATTGTGCTGGTGTTCTTTTCGTCGATTGCGTCATTATTTTAGTTTTACCCTCGTTGATACGTAGTCCAACTTTTTGCAGTGGTATCGATCGTATGCAGAAGTTCTTCTGCGTCGGCGAATCTTCGGGACAGGATGTTGATGTCGTCGGCGTATGCTGCTAATTGGGTCAACTTGATGACTACCGTCTTGCTGTTGTTCATATTCATAGCTCGAATAGCGAATTCCAGTCCTAGGTTGAAGAGCGTCAGTGCCAGTCCATTGCCCTGTTTCAGACCAAAGCGTGTTTCAAATAGTTGCAAGTCTATTATGGATCCTGACCTATGAGACATAGTCGGTCATCATCATCTTTGTCAGTCGCACTAATTTTGACGGTATACCAAATTGCAGCATGATGTTGTACAGTACTCCACGATCGATACTGTCGTATGCCTGCTTGAAGTCGACAAAGATTTCGTATACGTCTACATTGTATTTCAGTTTGATCGTAAAGAGCTGATCGCTTGTGGAGTGACCGGGTCTGAAACCGCTTTGATATTCGCCAATGATTCGTTCTGCGTACGGTTTTATTCTTTTTTCGAGAATTTTCGTAAAAATGTTGTAGGGTGTGCAAACTAGTGATATGTCCCTGTAATTCTCACACCGCAGTTTATCTCCCTTTTTGTGAATTGGAAGATGATGACTGCGCCAATCATCTGGGATCACCTCGTCCTTCCATACTCGCAGGAGTAATTGATGTATGGCATTAACTAGACCCGTTTTACTGAATTTTAGCAGTTCAGCTCGATGATGAAAATGACTCAAACTCGCTCTCCACTACCACACAAAAATAATCGGCTTAAAGCCAATTCTTCCTCTGTCACTTGGTTTCGTCCACACCATGGATTCACTCTTCAGGTCGGAATACAAACCCCCTGACTTGGTCGAGCTGCTTTCCCCATGGATTATGGCAGCTCCTGAACAGTGAATGGTGTGGACGAAACCGAGTGACAGAGGAAGAATTGGCTTTAAGCCGATTATTTTTGTGTGGTAGTGGAGAGCGAGTTTTAGTCATTTTTGACTTCGGATCGCAATGACCCACTCCACTTTTATTCTTAACAAATTGATACGCGCTCATGCGTGAATAAACGCAGTGATATTTCAGTAAATTTTTTGTATAGTACCGTCACTGCTAGGGGATGGTTACTGCCTGAACAGAATTTTCATGGCAGTTCAAAGGCTATTGCGCAGCAGGCAGAATCACAGATTACTTGTTGGCGTGCTGTCATAGTCGGTGCTTTGTATGTGGTTCTCTAGGCAGATTACCAAAGATACAGCCAATGCCGCTGCGATTACTGTTGCTGAAAATCTACAATAATTAGCCCAAATACACATTTCAAATTTACTCTCGCGCAAGACCGCCTTGACAAAATGGCACTTGAAAAGTCACTCTCACAACAACAAATCGGATTAAAACTGTAGATTTGAAAGCGAATTCTCTTTCAAAACGCATGCAGTTTCATACAAAATTCATTTACCGCTTACGAAAAAGTGAAACTGTGACGTCATGTGCAGAGAGAGTGAAAAAGTTGCACACTTCTCTGCGTAACCTTCCATTCTTGAACTATGGTACGAATCCACAAGTTCTCACTACGAATATTTGGCCAAATTTTTCTGTCGTTAGCTTTGTTCTACCAGAAATTATCGAGCGGTTCATCATTCTGAGAAAATCAATTTTGCTGAAGACTGTTTTATGGGCATAATATATGTAGTATACCATTTAATGGTCTGTTGCGAACCACGGCTTTTGTCGAGCCGCCGTCACTGCAACAAAAATATTTTTAACCAGGATGCTATTGGCTCGGTGGCACCGGTCCCGGCTAGACCAGCGGAGGTCGTGGGAGTTGAGCCAAAGCACCCTGGTCCTAGATGAGCCACCTAGAACATTAAAAAACAAATGAGGGAAGGATTAGGAGGAGGGAGGGGATGTGCCCATCCTTCGGGACACGGAAGAACCCAATTTGAGGAAAAAATTAGTTATTCATTATAATCCGTATATTGAGTAGAAAAAAAAAAATTAGAACAAAATAATAAATAAAGAAATTTTAAGAATAGTAAAAAAATACTAATCCGACGGAAATGAAAATATTAATAAAAAGAGTATAAAGAATTAGAAAACAAATCTTAAGGAAATTACTTCAAACTGAATGGAAAAAGTAGAGGGAAACAAATTCAATAAATACATAAATCCAAAAGTAAAAAAATTACGAGTTAAGACTTACAATTGTCCCACGATGAACGATCGATCGCTCGGCCGGGTCCAACGTAGCTCGGAAACAGTGTGTTCTAGATCATGAACAAAAAGAAAATGGAAATAAGAAAAAAAAAACCAAATATATTATGCCTTCCTTCACTCGATCGTCCGCCGCGCACCTCCTTCTGTATCTCAATAAGTAGACGAAAAGATCAATGTGCTTGAAGCTCGAATTTAGCAAATTAAAATCTCGTGAGTCCGCTCACAACCATCAATTGTCGTGAAAAAAAAAAGAAATCCGCGCTACCATGAACCACTAAGAAAATAGTTTTGTTCTACGTTCGCACTTCAGTTTTTTTTTTTCTTTCGCCGCAGTCCACAATAACAACAGCCGATACGCACTTTAAATCAAATATCCGCAATTTAAATGAACGTACGGGTCACTCTAGTTTTTTTCTTTATCTCGTTAATTATTATTTCATTTTTCTGCTCACGTTGTCTTTTAATGACATTCAGTATTTTTTTTCATTCACTTCACCACACAGTTAATTTGGTCCAAACGATAGATTTTTCAACGAAAATAAATCGAACACCTCTTCTTAATTCAATTGTAAAAACAAACGAAAGAAAAACTCCTCGGCAATCCAAATCAATCCACAAAAATCTCCTCAGCCAAATTTTTCCTTAAAACAATTTGCCCGTCTACCGCGGGAATCCAAAATCCATCTCTCAAACAAAAAATCCCTTTTCTTTCCTGTTCAACAAAACTGTCCGCTCTCGACCAAATCCAAACCCAATCTTCCCGATCCACCTGCTGAAAAAAAAACCCGTCCTCCGCAATTTACGGACCTCCAACACCATCCCATCTATCGTCAAAAAATCCCATCCTCTGGGTCAACGATCGAGATGCGCCGCACACTCGTCGTTGTCGTCAGCCTTGTCGCCAACAACACACATCTACGTGCCGTGCCGGCTGCATAACATAGCAACTGCATCAACATAGATTTTGCACAGTGCATCACCGTTTGTCTATGCAGTACAGCAGCTATGCTATGCAACCGGTCAGCTGTGCGTTGTCGACGACAGTTAAAGATTGGCATAGGTCAGTTCAGTCAAATGAAATGCAACATACCTTTTGCGTATGCAAAGCGAATGTTGCACGACATTTGGCTTTACAGTGGTTCGCAACAATCGTGGGGACGACCCGACCCAGGAGATGAGTCTTACATAGCCGGGCTAATAAAGGGGCCAAGAAGAGAAATACTCCACGAAGAAGGTAATCAGTCACGAATATCATGAGCGTGATATACGCCGATTAAGTTGCCTTCTTTGTCTACTAATTCGTATGACAACTGACCAATCCTTTTGCGGACAATAGCACCGATAAACTTTGGGGCTAGTTTAGCGGCGAAACGGTCCGCAGCACTACTGAGGGTGTGGTTAACCACAAAAACTTTCTGACCGGGAACGAATGTTTTTGGCCGACTGCGAAGATTATACGCCCGAGCGGATCGGGAATAGGCTTCGGCCAGCTTTTCTTTCACCTGGTCATGTGTCAGCCGCAATCTGTCACCATTGGACCGAAGACATACCTCTCCATCAACAAATGCGTTGAGTTCTCGAAGGAGGGTATAGTCTTTGCCATGCTGGATAGGATGATATCCGAACATGAGGAAATGAGGGGAACATCCGGTCGAATCATGGACTACATTACGAAACGCACTACATGATTCGCTCAGATGCTCATCCCAATTCCTATGATCGGATCCTATATAGGCTCGGATTGCGGCTAGCGTTGACTGGTTAGTTCGCTCTGAAGCATTCGATTGTGGAGAGTATAAAGGGGTGCGCACGTGGTTTACCCCGAACTCTTTAAGAAATCCAGTGAATGCTCCAGAAACAAACTGCTTTCCATTGTCCGAGTGAATAATCTCCGGTACGCCAAAAGTCAAAAATATTTCGTTCTTTAGGTAGTTAACGACCACCTCAGCAGTAGCTCTCGGAATGGCCTTCAGCCATACGAATTTTGTATAATGGTCGAGCACTACAAATATATGAGTATTTCCCTTCTTGGAGCGTGGATAGGGTCCCATGAAGTCTATAAAAAGTCTTTGCATAGGCCGATCAGTCTCTCGGGATGCTCCCATCGGAGGTCTCATGCGGTAGTTCGGAGGTTTAATTTGTTTGCAGATGTCACATTTATTAATATGCTCGGCTACATCTGACCTCAGTTTGGGCCAATAATAGTAACGCTGTAGCATTTCGGTAGTTTTCCGAATACCGCAATGAGACCCTCATAATGTATACATAGTATATCTCTCAAAAACAGCGTTAACAGAAATTAACTAATTTAGGCCCGTTTTCTCAATGTCCTGTTGAACTCCCTGTTATCTAACAGGGACCTATTTATTAAAGACCTTAACCTGAATCAAATATAACACCCAAAATACGATAATGCAGTTCAAAAATAAGGGGGGAAAATCCCTATATTTCGCCGTATTTTGGGTGTTGTATATGGTTTAGGTTAAGGCCTTTGATAAATAAGTTCCTGTTAGCTAACAGGCAGTTAAACTGCCAGTTAGCTATCCGGGACACTAAATTTAATCTTAGCGCATGCAACGCTCAAAATATGATAATGCAGTCCACAGCCCAGCTAATGCAGAGAAAGTCAGCTGATTTTCTTGGCGGAATTCTACTCAATTGCCCTAACCCCTTGTGGGGCATAGCGCGTCAACTGTTCCATGTGGCCCAGTTGACGTTTCGTTGGCATAAATTGGTTTCAGAGAATGCAGTTGCCAGCATGCACCTCCTGCACATCCATGGCCACGAACGTCGTCGTGGACGGGATTCGAACCCGAAACGCCGGTAGTCAAACATGAGACTGTTGCCTCAGCACACTGCGCTACCGGTCGCGGAATTCTGCCACCTGTTCAATTCTATTTTACGCCTGTGCCACCCCTCAGCATTATTTTGCGGCTGAGTTGGTTTCAGATCCGTTTCTTTCGAATGAATATTCAGAACTCTGTTCCTTGTGACCAGTTTAATTGTTAACAGTTCTAGCTGTCAAAATCTCAACAGTACGTATCAGTTGTTTAGAATTATTGTCTGATGAATTCTTAACCGGAAGATGAGGGCCGGCTAGCGTTTATCTACAGGATAAGATTTAACCAGACATTAATAAAACGGCCCTTAATCTAATTTAACCAGAGCGAGGCGCACAGCTACGAGAACTTTGGCGGAATTATGTTCATATAAATTCTTTTTTCGGCTGATGAGTTTTTTTTAGCTGTATTTTTTTTTACAACAGAATTGTTTTTGGGAGATATCACATCTTTTTGCATTTAATGAATGCAAACTAGCCAAATGTAATTACTGATTACATTTTGCATCACAATTATACTGGAATTGAAAGCAACGGCATCCATACTCGCAAACGTTTACTATCTAAAACGATTTATTTGTAAAATTTTAGCTCTCCTAGCACCTTTCACACATTAGAAAAAATCGTCTTAATCATAATTCATATCTCATATGCCATAAATGAAATTAAATCATATACCACACAGCATGTTTTTTCTTTCCGGATATCCTAATGCTGCGTTTACACGTGAACATTGAGCCAATCATTGAACATTGGCCGATCTTGTTCTTGAACATTTGGACTGGTATACCCACCACTACTAATTGTAAGTAAATTTCGTTGCCGACACAAACGAAAGGCATGAAGAAAGATGAGTTGCTGAAAAGGTACATATTTGTAAACAGAAAATTACCCTTCGTCTGTTTATTATCATTTGGTAATAATATGCGTAGTGTTGATTCGTATGCATATTGTTGTCATTTTAGTTATGAGACATTCTTAGGGTTTTGTAGTAAAAACAAAACCCTTATAAAATCGGTCGAATGTCTGTATGTCCGTCCGTCCGCCTCTCCATGAAATATCTCACGAACGGCTGAAGCTACATATATAAAATTTTGTGGGAATATGTAGAATTATTATAATTTGCCGGAGAAAGCGATTCGTTGTAATAGGCTGACTTCAAGGGGAGGTCCCCATAGAGGGGAAATTAAGGTCAACATTTTTTTTTCCATCTGGTATAGGCAAGTGGGGTATCATGAGAAAAGTAACACCGAGTACATTCCAGTTTTGGTATTTTCATCAAACTTGAAAAAAGGGGAAAAGAGGTATGTGTGGTATGTTTTTCGGGGTTCCCCTCCACCTTGCATTTCGATACCGCTATACTTAGAAATATGAAAATTTGCAGGAAAGCGGCATTTGACTAGTATAGAAAACTATAAATAGTAGAATTTTTATATCTTATCTAAAAAGGTTAATAATAGTACATTTCTATAGTTGCACTTAGCACACACCTGCACCTCTCAAGCATACCGGAGGTCTAAAATATTGATGGCCAACGATAACCAACATCACTGGTAATAATATCTCTACGTTTAATTACAATCACATAATATTTAATAATAGTACGAGTACATTCATTTAAAGTTAGGCATTTTGACGCTATCCACACACCGGCCTCTTAGGTGTGAGTCTTACTTTCATGTTGTTTTTCGTAGTGCGAATTGGGAGTTATTTAATTAATCATTTTTGAAAAGGTAAAGATTGGTTGGGGCGCTGCGTCGTATGGCCAACTTTACCGAATGGAAGGGTGGGGGGGGGGGGGGGGGGGGGGGGTGCCCACATAGAAATTCAGGTCAATTTTTTTTTATCGACTGATATAGTCAAGCGAGGTGTCGTGAGAAAGGCAATGTAATTTACATTCCATTTTTTTGCATTTTCTTGGAACTTGTAAAAAGGGCAACAACGGGGGAGGGAATAATATTAGTTCGTAATTTGTCGGCCCCCCCCCCCCTTGCGTTTCGAGACTGTTATGCTTAGAATTGTGAAAACTTACAAGAAGATGGGTTCCAAATAGCATATAATATGTGAAAATAATGGAATCTGTATATCTTCTCCGAATAGGTCAATAAAAGTTTATTTCTGTAGTTTCAGTTAGCACACCCCTGCATGCCTTAAACATGTTCGAGGACAAGAGTACTGATCGCCAACGATAACCAACACCTTAGGCAATAATATGTTGTAAGTTTCGTTACAATAACGTAATATGAATTGGCTTGTAAAATGTAATTGGGCAAGATATTTTAATTAATGTTTTTTTTTATTCATCTGAACTGAGTGGTATCAAGAAGAGCAAGGAGCCGATATTGATATTCCAAAATAAGCGCTTACTACAAAGCCCTCAGATTACGGGCGTAGCCCTCTATATTCCGGTTTCATTTTTGAAAGCATTGTCTTTATTGCAGAGATCAGTAGATATCGGGTATTTTGACTTGTTTTTGTTTTGCATTGGGAAATCAATTTGATGATGAAATTTGTCGATGAAAGCAAAAATTATACGAAAGCGGAGTTTAATTTAGATTTTTTGAAATTCTACCTAAGCCCTTTATATAGTAAATCAATTAAGTCGTCCGTAAGTCACGTACATCGTATCTATTATATTTTTCCGGAGAGGTGGCAAAAATATGTAACTAGTGAGGGGAATTACCTAGAAAAACCGTAAATTTTTGTAAATATTTTCGATAATAAATAAATGTGCCAGAGCATTTGTCTCGATCATATTTGAACCGCCCTCGTATATTGTATCTGTCGCTCAGTAGATACTGTATCTGTTTTTTGTAGATACTATATCTGTTGGACAGTTGGTACTGTATCTTTTGGACAGTGGTGCTGTATCTCTTGATCAACAGATACTACATCTACATAGATGCTGAATCTGTTGGTCAATAGATAGTATATGTTATTATTATTATTATATTCTGAGGGATAGCCGAAGCAAACGACTAACGTTTGGGTCCCTTTTCGCCCCCTCCCGGTCATCAGTGGCTTCCAGATGTCGACTGATAGTTGTCGACCTCTTTCTTCATCACTGAGTCCCGTGTTATTGCTAGCATTTGTTTAAGGATAGTATATGTTGCTCAATAACTTAATCGGGCTATATGCATACAGAATAGGGTTTCATTCCATGGCATGTTCACATGTTCGCATATTGGACGGGCTATCATATGACTGGGGGTGTTGAATGCCCTAGTCTAGACTAGGGACGTTCCGATACCATATAAGTATCGATACCCGCTCAAATGAGTAGTATTTAAATCATTTATTCGATACTACTCATATAAGTAGCTTGAAAGTATCGATACTTATAAAGTACTCATATCGATAGTTTTTCTTATGAATTTGAGATCGCGGGTGATTTGGTAACTTAGGGGCACTGTTATTAATAATTATAGATTATCAATAGATTATTTTAGATTATTAGAAAACGTTTATTCATTTTTAGGTTTAACAGCAAAATTGATTTTTTTTAAATAAAAATAATAATAAAATAAAAGGAAAAAGGGCTATAAGTATTCCATATGCTTATACATATATGCAAATACATCTATACAAAGAGTTTTACTTAATCCAGATTATGTTTCCAAGGCTATTTCCAAGTGGATAGTAAATCATAGAATTTATATTATAGAGAACATATATATTCTGATTTAAAAAATAAAAAGTTAGAAAAAGGAGAACTTAAACATTTAGGCTTGGCAAGATGCACGCGGATGTGAAAAAAGTGCAAGAAGTAATTATTATTAAAATGCTTAAAATTTAAGTGAAGAACTTTTTATTATCGAGACTGCCCAAGAAGAGCAATTTTTCCAAGTACTTCGGAGACAATCTGTTGACCGTTTCCAGCTGGCAACGTTAGAGCTGTCTCTCTTTCTCTTATTTCGATTTTAATGATGGGTACTCGATAGGTACTTGGATGGAAATGGTATCGATACCCGAGTAAGTATCGCAAGAATTATTCGATGTTAAATGTACTTGGTATCGAAACAAAAGTATCGATTATTTACTTGTACTTACTTGTATCGGAACGTCCCTAGTCTAGACTACTGTTTAAGGCATTTTGAATTTTTCGGTGGCTAAAAATGGGATGAATTTGTTTCTCAATAGATACTTTATTGATTGCTCAATAAGTGCTGTATCTTTTGGTCAAAAATAATGAGTCTGTTGCTCAGTATATACTGCGTCTGCTTGCCAACATATATTGTATTTGTTGCTCAGTGGATACTGCATCTGTTGTTTGTAGATACTTTATCTGTTGGTCAATAGATGCTGCATCTATTGCTCAGGAGATGCCGTATGTGTTGCTCGATAGATGCTGTATTTGTTGGTTAATAGATACTGTATCTGTTGCTCATAGACAACTTGAAAACAAATGGAGGTTCTTCGACGTTGCAATTACGTTTCTAGTATTCAACGATTCAGATGCATACTACTTTGCCTTAACCCCAAGCGGGGCATAGCGCGTCGACTACTCCTGGGCGCCTGCGTATCAATTCGTCGATTGGCATCTGACCCGTACGCCGACTTAGCTCTTCATTTGATATTGTTTCGGGCCAGAAAATTCTTAAAATTCGACGAAGACATGAGTTGACGAAAACTTGCAGCTTTCTGGTAACACTAACAGAAACTTTCCAAGTACTGCTCCCATACAAAAGCACAGACAGTACCAGGGAGCGAAACAGGCCCAGCTTGGTTTTGATGCTGAGATAACTGCTCTGCCAAATTTTGGACAGCATGCCGTATGTGCGTTTAGCCTGGTTGATACGACGAGCGATGTCCTGCTCCGTACCACCATTTTCGGCAACAATGCTACCCAGGTAGACGAAGTTGTCCACCTTCTCCACAGGCTGCCCATTAATATTGATGGCAGTAGGTGTCGGATTTCTTTTTCGCAACGGCGGGCTAAGAACCTTGGTCTTTTTGGTATTAATCTTTAGCCCAACCTCGCTTGCCTTCCTCTCGAGATCTAACGCCATTGCGGACAGATCCATGATTTTGTGGGAGAGTAGGCATATGTCGTCAGCGTAGTCAAGATGTTGTAGATAAGATGTCAAAATCCATTGAATTCCTCTGTCGAGTCCGGATAGGGCTGCATGCAACACATCGCCGTTCACTATGAGGAATAGGCTCGGTGAGAGGATGCACCCCTGCCGAACTTCACTGCGAATCTCAAAGTCCCCCGACACCTTACCTTTATGCAGAACGCGACATTTCGCGCCGTCATAGGTTGCCTTAATAATAGCCACAAGCTTCTCAGGGATGCCTCTCCTGCGCAAGGCCGCCCGTATAGATTCCCGGTTCACACTATCGAAAGCCTTTTCGAAATCGATGAAAAGCAAGTGAAGCGGAGAATCGTATTCAGCGCATTGCTCGATGATGATTCGCAAGGTGTTAATGTGATCGACACAGGAGAATCCGGATCGAAAACCAGCCTGCTCTTCATCAATTGTGCTTTCTAAGTGGGCCTTTAGTCTTTCCAGGACGATTTTAGCTATTATCTTGACAACGGCAGGAAGCACACAAATGCCTCTCCAATTATTACAGTCTGTGAGGCTACCCTTCTTTGGAAGTTTGATGATCAAACCTTCCTTCCACTCAGTAGGAAAGGTCTCTGTATTCCACGCTTTATCAACAAGTGGGTGCAGCAAATCGGCAGTTACGCTTGGCGCTGCTTGATAAAGTTCGGCAGGGACACCGTCGAGTCCGGCGGCCTTTCCTCGTTTCGGTGCAATAATTGCAGTGACTATTTCCTCTTTAGTCGGGGCAGTGGACCGTATACGCACATTTGGATGGTTAGCTAAATTATCGATATGAGGGGGAACTTCACAGAGGTTACACGGTTCAAGACCGCGGTGAAGTGTTCTTTCCACCGCCTCATTTGATCTTCTTCCAAGATAAGTAGCTTTCCATCACTATCCTTCACTGGATGTTGGCAGGAGTTACGACCACCTGTAAACTCCTTGATGACACTGTATACGGCGTTTAAGTTGTTACTTCTTGCGGCTGCTGAGGCTAAAAGAGAATTGTCATAAACTCTTTTATCGCGTCGCACACTACGCTGAACTTCTCGAGCTTTCTGACGGTAAAGGAGTTCGATGCTGCTTCGATTGTCGCCTGATGATGCAGCCAAACGAAATTTCAACTCCTTTCTTTCAACAATCCGCTGCCATGAAGCGTCGGACATCCAGGGCTTATTCCGGCAATCCGGGTTTGTTCCAAGGATGGTATCTGCGCTCTCAATGTGCGCATTTTTTATGGCATCCCAGTTTTCGTTTATATCACTATCTCGGTGACTAGTTATCTCAGCTGCTTTTTACGCAAGATGGTCATTATATTGTTGTAAGACAGCTGGATTTTTTAATCGAGCGGTGTTGAATTTGCGGCGCCTGAATCTTTCGTCGCTGGGGCGACGCACGGCGGCAATACGCAATCGAACATTAGCGATCATAAGATAATGGTCTCTTCCCATCCCAATATCGGCACCCTTCTTGTTTCGCACGTCCAGGAGGCAACTCCTGAATCTTTTACTAATGGCAAAATGGTCTATCTGATTTTGTGTTCTGCGCCTATCAACAGAGGACCAACTGATTTTGTGATGGTCCTTATGCTCAAACATAGTACCACCGATGAAGAGACTGTGAAAGTTGCAGAACTCTACAAATCTTTCACCGTTGTCATTACGATCACCAAGACCGTGTCTCCCCATCACATGTCTGAGCCCATAGTTATCAGCGCCAACTTTCGCATTCAAATCACTCATAACCATTATAATATCACCTTTAGGTGTTCTGCTCTGAATGGCGTTTAGTTCTTCGTAGAAGGAGTCTTTTGCCAAGACATTATCCGGTTCAGTAGGGGCATAACATTGTATTATTGAGATGTTCCTCATTTTGATCCGGAACCTGACGGTCAAGATTCTGTCAGAGACCGGCTCTCAGGATAAGAGACAGTTTCGCGCAGCTCTGGTTAAAAGGAACCCCACACCTGACTCACGACGACTACCGGTAGCTTTACCGGAGTACAACATTACAGTGCTGCCCGTTGGAGAGATAAATTCTCCGCTGTTCCACCGTCTTATCTCACTAGCTCCTAAGATATTTAATTTGCACCACAGAAATTCACTCTCTAATTGAAGAAATCGTGCGTTCTGGGGACCTTCTGATCCATTGTCCAGGAGAGTACGCACATTCTAGAATCCAATCTCTGTCATTGTACGATAGCGAAAAGTCGTAACCGTTGAGTCAGTCCTTTTTCGAGGCATAGTTGACGTTTCGTTAGTCATAAAGATTTCGGATAGTGCAAGTTGCTGGCATACACATCCTGTCCTTTGATTGTCGGTTTTAACAACAGGACCTCAAAGGGAAAGGCCGTGGTATTCTTTTTTACACCCCACACCACAGGGGGACCTCAACCAAATCATCGCACCGCCATCACTGGCGGCTTGACGTTGGTTAGCAATGGTCAGTGGCCACTGCCGTTCCAGGGGGCGCCCAGGCGGAGGACTATGGAAGAGGAGTTTTTGCCCCCCTAGGGCTGCGGTGCGCTTCAACAACTAATACAAATACAACATAATTAAATAAAAAAACAAGCTAGCCTTCGGCTTCGCGTGAAGGGTATCATGCCCTCGTTGTGCATTATGTTGCATTTGCCACTTTGAAATTAGTAGTAAAATTGTTCCGATTTCACTGCTCCTATGAGAGGTATATGAAATAGTAAGCTAATTTCAACCAAATTTAGGGACGTGGTTTGGCAGTCAATGCGATGGAATAATATGCAATTTGGTAAAAATATCTTCGGAAATAAAAAAGGTTTCCTAACAAAAACCTGCTTCTGGAACGGTCGTTCCTATGACAGCTATATGATAGAGCAGTCCAATTTCAACCAAATTCAGAAATTTGATTTGGCTAAAAAATTTATTGATCAGTCTGGAATTTGAAAAAGATATCTGTAGAAATAAAAAAGTTTTTCTCACAAAGACTAATTTTTGAACCGGTCGTTCCTATGGCAGCTATATGACGTAATGGTCCGATTCCGTTGGTTCCGACATATATATAGCCTGCAATAAAAAGAAGGCTTTGTACAAAATTTCAGTTTGATAGCTTTAAAACTGAGGGACTAGTTTGCATTGAAATAGACGGAGAGACGGACATACGGACAAAGCTTAATCAACTCGTCTCATCATACCGACCAAGAATTATTTGTCGAATTTTTCAAGTCTCTAGCTTCACTCTATCGAAAGTTATTGCTTATTTGAAGTTTCACTTGTAGGGGAAGTATGGGTTTCGTTGGTCGGATTTTACGTATTTTCAATATTAGCCAACTGGATCCTACTACAAACATTTGACCAAAATTTCAAGTCGCTAGCTTTATTTTGTAGTAAGTTATCGCTTATTTTAAGTTTCATTTCTAGGGGAGGTAGGGGTTCCTTAGGTCGGATCTTACCCATCTTTAATGCCAACTAACTCAATCTCACTTCAAACATTTGACCAAAATTACAAGTTGCTGCCTTCATTCTATCAAAAGTTATTGCTTATTTGATGTTTCATTTGTGGGGGAGGTGGGGGTTCCTTGGGTCGGTTCTTGCCCATTTTCGATGCCAACCAAGTAGGTCTTACTAGCAACTTTCCACCCAATTTTCAACTTGCTCGTATCATTCTATCGAAAGTTAAAATATTTAATTTTTTTGAAATTTGTAGGGAGGGCGTTCCTTCGTTCTGATTATGCCCAATGTACTATAACTCAAGCAGCTTCTCACTTCAGGGTTACATGCTAAAAATCAGGTGTCTTCGTCAATTGGTTCAAGAGTTATAGACAAAAAACCTGAAAAGTAGGGTAGTACGGGGTTCTTTGTAAGAAAATTACCGTTAGTTTTCAACTGATCAGTTTTATTTTCCCAGGAGAGTATAAGATTACCCTCGCGAGTAATCTACCAAAGCTAAAGCTTTTCGTGTTTATTTAATCGGGAGTTATAGATACATTTAATTATTTTACATATGTAGGGGAGGTAGGCGTTCTCTTGGCTTGATCATGCCCATTTTAAATACCAACTAATCAGATCACACTACGAATATTTTACCAAAATTTCAAGGCTCTAGCTTCATTCCATCGAAAGTTATCGTGCGAACGGGCAGACAGACCGACAGACTGACAAACAGACAGACAGACAGACAGACTGACAGACGGACAGACGGACAGACGGACAGACGGACAGACGGACAGACGGACAGACGGACAGACGGACAGACGGACAGACGGACAGACGGACAGACGGACAGACGGACAGACGGACAGACGGACAGACGGACAGACGGACAGACGGACAGACGGACAGACGGACAGACGGACAGACGGACAGACGGACAGACGGACAGACGGACAGACGGACAGACGGACAGACAGACAGACAGACAGACAGACAGACATGGCTAAATCGAATCAGGAGATGACCCTGATCATTTATATATACATTGCTATACCTCCGGAGCCTCCTTTAAGGTGTTACATATTTTCGTCGTGACAAAAACAATATACCCTATACTATAAGTCTAGGGTATAATGATTACGTTTATAGAGACGCGGCTTACTCGCATGCGAAAAACGAGCATGAAGTTTCGACGACGTATACGAGGAAAGAAATATTTTAGTGTCCGATACTTTGATCTGTTGGTTAAAGGGGCGCACCATTTATGCAGCAGAACAAGACGAGGGGGAAAGCAGTTTATTGCCGGCGTGCTGGGCACGATCGCCGCTCCGGTAGAAAGCGATTTGGTGAACTACAGTAGATAATGGACAGGAAATTCACCGCCGCTCGGTGGCGAGACCATTGCTTGCACTGCGGGAAGTAGCATGCACTCCACCTTAATTGCCGTGGCATTCGCCAGCCCTCCAAATGTCTTCTCCTTCTTGCCGGTTGAGTGGTGGGGGATAGAAAGGATCTCCGAGCCAAAGAACTGTTCGCCGCCCTTTGAATTTTGCTGCACAGTCGGTCGTAAGGCCTGGCCTTGCCTGGCGGCGAAGGCGTGCGACTACCCATGACTAACTGAGTGAAGACCGCCCCGTCGTTCGGAAATGTCATCAAAATACTTTTTTTTTTGACCGGCAGACACGCCGCCGTCCGCCTTGGAGGTTATGTGGTCGATTCTTTCTTTCGTTGTAGTGGATGGTGTTTCTGCGGGCCGGAATATTGGTCAGATCCTTGGTCCCAGAAGTTTTCTACGAGCCTTTTGCTATGCGTGCGGCCTTCTCCACGCCCGAATTATCGATCGCAGCTGTCAGATGTCAGTGTAACCTTCCAAGCTGCAGGCTGGAACTTGGGAGGTTACATTCCTTTCGGTTTCAGTCTTCGAAACTTCTACGTAGATTCGGCTACTTCTCCACAGATGGCGCTATATAGCTTATGGCGAAGTTATAGTCGATCGGGTCGCGCTGATCAGTTGCAAGTGTGCCGGGCTAATATTTTCGCCCTATACACTTGCAACTGAGTGTACCCCCGACGCGGCCGACAGTAACTCCTGTGGTATTCGTTACAATCCAAGGAAGAAAATTACGTGCAAAATTCAGGTTTCTGCTATCGCGTAACACTAAATAAACGAAGATGGTAACGACAACATCCCATACCCGATGATGACATCCTGTAGTAGGTCAACGTCACTTACGTGACACTAAAATTGAAAATGTTCCCATGTATGCTGTACTTAAATTAAACGCAATTTGGTCCTCTATAAACATTTCCAATGCCAAAAGGTAGACTGGTAAATAAATATAGGACAAAGATAGGAAGAGAGGCATTAAGTTTTGGCGCATATTTTCGATTTGATAAGTTGCAGAAAAGTTCAATAACAAGTTCATGTACTATGTATAAATTTAAAATAAATGCTCTTTTAGCCAAAATAGTTGGAGCGTGTCTTTTACCGAACCGAATTCAAATCCTTTAATCCGCTTATGATTGACGGCATCCTCGATGAAGTTACATGGATTCTTACTTAGCATGTTCCGATTATTTCCCTTCGTTTAAACACATTGGTAGAGTACTTCAAAGTCGTTGTGTTTGTGTTACGGACTCATACACATACTCAGAAATGCATATGTGTATGATAACAATAGAAATCTTTAGATTTATTTAGGATTTGCATTAAATTTATGTATTCTAGCTAGTCAATTTCGCAATAATTATCTGAGAATAATATTGTATAAAATAAAAAGAACTGGTGTTGGCCATTAAAGTCGTTCAAAGGTTTTGAAATTAGAATTTATAAACAACTTTGTGTCTATATTATACTACGTAAAATATTTTATAAATATTTTATAAAACGTCAATGTTATCGATGTGTCGAAGCAGAGATCTGTTGTGTGTTTAGTTTCTATACGAATGAGATCTTATTACCTGGTGTTGTAGCAGGTATGGGATCAATAATGCTTTTAAAAAATGAAGACAAAAGTTAATTCTAAGAAAAAACTGGTGGTAATTCATCGAATCGCCTGAAAATAACCAGACGGAGTTCCTTTGCCGACACGTTTTTTAACTAATAAGGAAGCGCGTCATGATGTATTTCAACAGACTTGAACCACCAAATTGACTGTGTCAATACTTCCAATCTGACAAACGTCCAACAATAGCAATCTTAGCCCCGGTGCTCATGCGCGTCCAAATGACACTGAACGCCGCGTCATTAAAGCTCCTCCCTGTCTGATATTTATCTGCGTTTCAATTCACATGATGTGATAGGACGCTGCGTCATCCTGTATTATATAAGCCGGGTCACATAATGTCGAACACGAACTTGAAATTTATGTGAAGTACCTTGAATCATTCGGAAAAAAATTCAAATTATCGCTAGATTAAAAGTGACCCTCGGGCGAATGGTTTAAGAAACTTCACACAAATCACACATTGTGACCGTGTTCGGATTCCGAGTTCCAGTGTATGTTTCCCGTCTTAATAAAAATTGCGTGAACTGCCGCAGATTGGAGCAGAAACCAGCGGCATCTCACATAGCTCTCGTGACGGCCAAGTGACGCGGATAGCTACCAGCAGCCATGTGCACCGCTCCATTGCTCCCAATATGTTCCTTCCTATCCGGCGCGGCTTTGGACGCTCATGTTCACCAGCTCTTAATATCGGTGGGACGGAGAGATTGGAAAAAAGCGCAACTGAAGCCGGATTGTAACTGACCTTCTTGACGTATGGGAATACTTCCATCTTAATTCCTAGTAACAAAACTGCCTATAGACTGGGACAGTTGAATTCATCTTGTTCATTTCAACAATTAGCTATTTCGCACACAAGGTGAACGCGAGCAGAGCGTGTTACCAAATTTGACCGTTCTTGGTCTTTAAACGTGGCTCTCGTCAGTTCTTTCAGATGCTGTTCTGTACGTGTACAATGATAAGCAGTAAGTATTTTGCATGAAAATATAATCACAATAAATGCATACTCGTACTTACTTTCAATTTTAAAACTGTCGGGAACTGTCACTACTTTAGTTACTTACTATGACTCGGCAATATGTTCAGATATTTTATAAAATAAATAGATAACTTTTCATAAAATACATCTTTTGTGAAAGTAAACCTATTCTACTATAAAAGTTTTTTTTGGCAATTATCAAATATCTTTGACAAAGAGCTTTTATAGTGTAATAGCCGCATAGGGGCCTGTTTCATAATGTCCGGTTAAAGCTTGACGTAACGGTAAACGCTAACTGCCACGCGAGAATACGTGGTTAAAAATTGAACGGCACAGTAAACCCAAACAGCTGATATCGGATGCTGAAATTCGACAGCTACAACTGTTTACGTTTGCACATTTAAATGAGAACAATTAAACTATCCATGAAAAACAGATTTCTGGATGGAATCCACTACCACCCAGAATATTGTTAGGAACCAGCTCAGCTGCAAATGAATTCTGAGAGACGGTACATCCGTTAAATAGAATGGTTCAGACGACAGAATCCCTCCAGGAAAATAGCTGAGCGCTGTCATATTTAAGGCCGGCCGCATCTTGGACGTAGGCAGGGCAGCGCAGCGCAGCGCGTACATGGCATTGTAGTTCTAAAATCAGATTTTGACAATTGTTACAACAACAATGCCATGTGCGCGCTGCGCCGCCCTGCCTACGTCCAAGATGCGACCGGCATAAGTGTTGCGATACGTTGCATACACCTAAGCTTAGGCGCTTCGATAAACTAATGCCCTGATTAGTTGATCGATTAGATAGCGCCGCTTTCTCAATATCCGGTTAAGCTGCCGATTAACTAATCAATTTAATTCTAATTTTAGAAGCGGTAAACTGCCGGTTATACTATATGTTTTCATTTTCTCAAACGTTGGTTGAATTGTCAGGTAGAAGCATGGCAATGACACTCAAAGAATGCCAACATTAGACGCGTTCATTTGGAATTATCCGGGCCAGGTGTAGTTTAGACCAAGGCAGGGCCGTCGAGAGAAAATCCGGGCCTGGGACTAAACTTTTATGGGGCCCCATAAGGGATAATGGCGACGTCAAATAAAATGGCTTTGAAAACACTTGTATTATCGCCACGGTCAATTCCAGACTTACTATTACAAGAAAAATCTATAATACGTATTAACTAATAATAATTTTGATTTCATAAATACCATATTGTAGTTAATATATGAAATGTGTTATGATAAAAATTATTTTTTATTTTATTTTTATTTTAAATTTTTTGAATTTCCGGGCCCTCTAAAAACAAGGGCCAGGTGCGATTTTAAAATCAAATAGATTTCTAAATGTGGAACTGTTTCTTTCAACGCAAGGATATATTTGGGAATTGCGTTTCCCAATGACTTTTTTTTAAAACTCGCTCATGCTCATTTTCTCAGCCATTCATTTTTGAATACGTCTCCTGCCTGCTATGATGTCGAAAACAGAAAACCAATAAATATTTCCATTGCCATTGACATATTTTAAGCAAGGATAAGTCACGGTGTTAAGCTTTGATCTCTAGCCAGAATTGACAAAAAGCAGTTAAGTCTTCATAAAGGAATGAAGTGGACCGTTGACACAGCTGGATTGACAAGACATGGCAAATATGAATTGCAGTCCAGTGTTGTTGTTCTGTGTTGCCAGACTATCCTCTACCCAGAGTTTTTAAAAGGCCGAGCTAGAAAATTTGCTAGCCTCATTTCATCAGTCCTTACCTAAAATGATCCTGCGCGGCAACAACCTAAGTATGTTTTTCAAGAGCATTTCTAATATATAACAAGCTAGCCTTCGGCTCGTTGTGTCTTACAGTACATTTGCCACTTTGCCACAAATAGCAGTAAAACTTGTTCCGATTTCACTGTTCCCATGAGAGGTATGTGAAATATTATGCCGATTTCAATCAAATTTAGGAACGTGGCTTAGCAGTCAATATGATTGAATTATAATGCAATTTTGTAAAGATATCTTCAGAAAAAAAATACTTTTTCTAACAAAAACTTGCTTTTGAAAGGGTCGTTCCCATGACAGCTATATGATGGAGTGGTCCGATCTCAACCAAATGTGAATGTGATTTGACTAAAGATACTATTAATTACTGTGAAATTTGAAAACGATATCTTCAGAAATAAAAAAGTTTTTCTCACAAAGACGAATTTTTGCACCGGTCGTTTCTATGGCAGCTATATGACGTAGTGGCCCGATTCCGTTGGTTCCCACATATTTACAGCGCGCAATAGAAAGAAGGCTTTGTACAAAATTTCAGCTCGATAGCTTTAAAACTGAGGGACTAGTTTGCATAGAACCAAACGGACAGACGGACAAAGCTTAATCAACTCGTCTCATCCTACTGACCAAGAATATATATAGTTTATATGGTCAGAGATGCTTCCTTCTGTGCGTTGCAAAGTTAACCTGCATAACCCCTACATTTCTTAGGATATCTTCTATAAAAAAAACTTCCTATTAAATTTCCTCTGAGATATGTTTCTTAAATATACCTATTATATCGTACAAGAAAGTTGAAATAAATTGCTACATACTGTAATGATTTATTGTTAGTTTTGTTCGTGGCGGCATAAGTAATCTTGAAGTTTTCAGTATGATTAATACCTGAATGTAGATTATACCAAAATCAGAATCTTTTCTAATAAGTGTGATAGTTATTTCTGTACTACGGATATCATGGGTTCTTAATTTCATTTTCAAAATGTGGAATTAAAATATTTTATCTAAAATATTTGTTGTCCTTTATATATTTTAATACACTCGATCTTTAACGTAACTTTTCGAGGTCGGTCCTATGAAGGTTAATATAGCCTATCACATCCGTGAAGGGTATAAAAATAACTTCAGTACTACAACTAGATACAGACGGAATTGAATAGAAATTATGAGCAATGCAACTGTTGGACGTACATATATAAAAGAGACTGAAACTGAAAAAAAACCATCAAAAATGTTCCGGGAATTGGTAAATAAAACACACAGTGTTTATTTTTCATCCAAATTTATTTTGTCGCCTTCAAAGTAAGCCCCTTCTGAAATGACACACTTATGCTAACGAGTAAATCAATCATCAAAACATTTTTCAAACGCATTTTTTGGAATCGACTTCAGTTCTTGCGGCGAATTCTGTTTTATGTCTTCTATCGACTGAAAGCGGGTGCCTCGAAGTTGTAATTTGAGTTTCGGGGAGAGAAAAAAGTCGGACGGAGCCATGTCAGGTGAATACGGTGGTTGTCTATTGGTATTTGTTAAGTTTTTGGTCAGAAATTCCTTCACAATGATAGCCTTATGTGATGGTGCGTTGTCGTGATGCAAAATCCAAGCCTTTTTCAACGAATTTTCTCTCTCATTCGCTGCATAATGCTCTAATAATATTCCTTATCAACCGTCTGACTTTCGGGCAAGAATTCTTAGTGCACGACACCACGGTAATCAAAGAAAACTGTTGACCTGGTTGATATTTATATGACTTACTCATTGGATTCTAAATAGACTGTATCATATATTTGTGCTCACAGTGTAACTAGGCAATATCAATATCTCTCCTTCACTCCATCTCTTATAATATATTTAACGGGTTATATGTAACTAGCTTGCAATCTAATGAACAATCAATAAAGCAGTTTAAAATCAGAACTCAGAAACTCAACAAAAACTGTCAACATTCGACTTTTGATCGACTTTGACGTGGTTTTTTCGGTTTCGGCTCAGTTGGAAGGCGCCATTCCGAAGTTTGTTAACCCATGTCTCATCGCCAGTTACAATGCGTTTTATGAATGTGGGGTCGGAATTGACAAATTTAATTTAAGAGAAATTCTTTGTTCGATAATGTCCTCCATTGCAAAAATCGCAGAGATGACACTTGAGATGAACTGACAATATCGAGTACTGTAAACAAACTAAATGACAGATGACTGTCAAACTCCGTAACAGTGTAGAAGACAGTTGTGCCAATTTAGCGACAAAAAGAATATTGACAATCCTGTCGGGCAGGCTTTTCTAATGATTGATTCCCGGTACTTTTTTGACAGAATACAGCATTTCTATACACATTTCTAAAATACTATATAAAACTATCTTCAGTATGACAACTAGATACAGACGGAATTGAATAGAAATTATTAGCAATGCAACTGTTAGACATATTGTTAACCCACAAGTCACACCAACAATAAAGTTTATCTAAATAAAACAACCGCACTTCTGATTATCCGCCATTTATTACACCAAATTCAATAATCACACGCCAAATTAATTACTACGCCACTTGTACCAATCGCCATATGCCACGATCGCCCGGTCTGAATGAGAACGCCTGTTGTGCATTCCGCCGCGCATCACTGGTCACGTTCGCCTCTCTAGATACACACACAATACATATACACAGTCCGCGCCTACGTTGTGGCTTACCTCATAGTACCACGCGATCCAGTGGCACCGCGTCTGGCATCAAATCGTAACATTCGGCCTTCCTGAAAAAAATTATTGTCCTCATTAACTGCTGTGCCACTTTGTTATTCGCCTAAAGTTCATTCGCAACAGACACGCCCAATTCGCCATATTCAACAACGCCAATAGCTAATTAGTCGCCAGTTATAACACAAACGCCATAATGCTTTACTCATATGTAATCGTCAATGATACGCCTTTGCCCGACATCACAATTCACCAATCACTATGAATATTCTTAGTTCACCAATCATCGCAAATACACACGCCCAGTGCGCCAATCACCAATCGCCACAAATTCACCTAATTTGCAATCGCCATAATATCACCCAATCTAACAATCACCATAAATTCGCCTAATTTGTCAATTACCAATCTCCATAAAATCACACAATCCGCCAATCACCCAATTCGCTAATTATCAATTGCTAGAAAATCACCTAATCCGCTGGTCACCTATCGCCATAAATTCATCCAATTCGCCAATCACCAATCACCTAACCCGCCAATTGCCAATCACTTTGATTTAACCCAATTCGCCAATCCACTAATCGCCATAAATTTACCTAATCTGCCAATTACCAATTGCCATAACATCACCCGATTCGTCGATCACCAATCGCCATAAATTCACCAAACCAGCCAACTACCAATCACCCTGATTTAATACAATTCGCCAGTCACAGATCCGCCAATTATCAGTCGCCCGGAATTCATCCAATTCTTATTTCGCCATACACCCGCCGATCGCCATGTTCTTCATCAGCTTCCAATAAATCAAGTAAATCCAATCGCAATACTTCATCATTCGCCTCATCGCCATCAGGCGCCACTTCGCCTTGATAAGCACTCACATATCGCCTTAATGCACCCTTTGCTACTACCGCCTGCTATCTGTACCTATCATTTCCTAAGTCTCGACCAGTGGCGTAGCTAGGGGGGGGGGGGCGAAGGGGGCCGTTGCCCCGGGCGCAACGGCTGAGGGGGCGCCAAAACGCTATCCACGGACTAACTTTTTCGTCCCAATTTTTGAATACTAAATTCTTTTTTTTTTGGAACAGACACTTTAGTTCATGCGCACTTCTATAGATAAACAAAAGTCTCGGGCATAAAATGAAAACAAAGACCATAAAGCGTAGAACACATATACGCGATTGCGATGGCGATCACGATTGCGTTCGCGATCGGGGTTACAGGAGGAAGCGAACGCACCATTTTGCAATCGCGATCGCAATCGCAAAGAAAATTTCAATTTTTTTATTTTTTAAAAATTGTTTGCGCACATTGTTGTCGTCAGATATGTGACATATCTTACAACACATTATGTTTTTTTACATATTCAATTAATTTTTCCGTGAGATCTGCGATTTTTAATACTTGCAATCTGGGATAAATTCAACCAGTTGCGTTTGATCGCAGATCGCCGACTACCCCGCGATCGAACGCTGCAGATGTCCACTCTATCGCTAACAGATCGCAACAACTATAGGCGTGTTTTTTGTACTGCGGTGCAGGTTAATTGGGGGCTATCCGGGTTAACTTACACACATTACACAAACAACATACCCTAGTTGTTTGTGTAATGTGTGTCAGTTAACCCGGCTAGCCCCAATTAACCTTCACCGCAGTACAAAAAAACACGCCTTATGTGCTGCTTATCTTGCTAACGTGGAACGCGTTTGATCGCCATCGCGATCGCGTATGTGTGTTCTCAGCCATATAGTCCAAACGCAACGGTAACTGGACACATAAAAATCGCGAAAAGTATGAATTTCAAAGTTGTATTGTAGTTTGTAGCACAAGCTCGTTCGTATGGGAAATTTGCGGTTGAACGAATGTTATGTTCACATACTCGTATACTTAATTTCGATGATTTTACTTCAAAAAACTTACCACTAATAAAATATTTGAATAGGTGACGAAAATGAAGGAAAATCGTCGAAATGAAGACCAGGCCAGAGCAGGATAAATCCACAGAGTTACACTAACAACTTGAGTGGTTGTTAGTGTAATTAAATGCTTCCTTAAGCATGATTTGGAAACTATAAACTATATTAAAGGACATCATTTCCACTTTACCGTAAGAAAAGTAGTATCTAATAGATTAGTAGTATTATTTACGTTGTTTGCACACTATATATTGTATTTACCGAGTAGGTTGTGTTGCCATACTAAAGTTTTGCCCCGGGCGCTAAATACCTCAGCTACGCCACTGGTCTCGGCTAATCCTATAGGGCCCATCAAATTAGTTCCTAACTTCCTATTAAAATCACTCTTTGTAATATTCATAGCCGCCTGTCGCAATAACGCCTGTCGCCATAACACCTGTCGCCATAACACCAGATCGCCTTTCTTATACTCGGTTGCAAACTTTCGCCTTTTGTCATATCTCGCCTTCACCCGCCGTGCATTCTTATTTATATTCGCCAACGCCTTCTTTCACCTCTCGCCCGATTGCACTGTTAAATCAGCATCAGTCCGACTAGAATCAACTGATCTGTTCGCCTCATACAAGTGCAATTCTCTGGCTATGTGCCCAAAATCGTCAGAAGTGTCATCCTGAGACCCAGCTGCAACAACACCAGAACTACCCATGTGCCCAGAATATTCCGAGTCGTCACCCATAAATTCAGCTGCATCGACACTAGTATCGCCATTATTCGCCAATCGCCTTGCAGTACTGTCTTTACACCAATCGCCCATCGCCTTTTGATAATAGTAATAACTTTTCGCCTTTTCAATATGACAAATTACCTCGCCCGGACCATTACGCCTCGCCTCCGCCTTCATCTTCACCTCCGCCCTCGCCTTCGCCTCCACCTTTGCCGGCCTGCGCCTGTTGCTGCACTGGCCGTCAATGCCTCAATTATGGTCCGATTTCGCCTTTAGAGTAGCAATAGCATTAAGTGACATTGTAATTTTTCAAACATGCATAATTAAATATTGTACGTGTACGTGTACAGCACAAGCATTTCTTTAAATTCCATATGACACCTATGACAGCTAATTAACGTTTGAGAACTGTCAGATTGATAATAGGGCGATAATTTTGTGGATGTAAAGGCACGACCCAGCAGCACAAATTCAACGAGATCCTATAGCAGACCTGGATCAAAAACCGGTCTGCCAATTTGTATGAAGATCGTACGAGATCCGCGCGAATCGAATGAACCTATTATTGGAGAAATCGTAATTTTAGAGATGTAGGATAAACAAAGAGCTATTGACGAAATGAACCAATGTAACTTTATACAGAATTAATATAAGTTTAAACAACATTTTGAATGTATTTGTTTGCAGAAATAATAGTTGGTTTAAATTTAGAAGTACAAACCGTAAATTACAATGAACGCGGCTATTTTACTACTTTTAATAATTTTCACTTGAAAATATGTACGCTGAATTTGCATAATTCGATTTCTTTTCAGTGCTGTCATAGGGATGATCGTTCCAAAAGCAAGTTTTTGTTAGAAAAACTTTTTTATTTCTGAAGATATCTTTACCAAATTTCATATTATTTAATCACATTGGCTGCCAAACCACGTTCCTAAATTTGGTTGAATACGGCCTACTATTTCATATACCTCTCATAGGAAGAGTGAAATTGGAACAAATTTTACTACTAATTTCAAAGTGGCAAATGCACCATAAGTCACAACGAAGGTATAACACACACCTTCGGCAAGCTTGTTTTTATCTTCTTTACCCTCAAGACGTGTTTATGGCACTCATCTTAACTTTTCAATTGAAATGAATGTCAAAAATAAAATGTATTAATTGCGAAAAAAAAACACAACATTACATTAATTTAACAAGGAAAAAATATAATAAACAAAAAAGTATGAAGCCACTGTCAAGGTAGCCACAGACGTTCTTTTTTGGCAGTTTTAACTGCACGGGTAAGCACGATCAACGACCATATCCACACTCTAGGCGTTGTTTCGTTAATTATTTATGAGTTTATTTATGAGTTACTTTTATAATGAGGGATCAGTACCCAGTAGATACTGACAAAATCCGTCCTTTTTAATTGCGTCGTCACACACACAAGCCGACTTCAACGAACACGTCTGAAAATTGACGGTTTAAATCAAGCTGCAGCAGATACTTTCGAACGCCGACAAGAAGGACGGTTTTTGGACACACACCGACCGTTTCACCCGTACAATTTCACCCGTGCGGTTAAAACTGTCAAAAAAGAACGACGTCTGCGGCTAGCTAAAGTCGGTATTTTTGCTTCCTGAAATCCCAAGGGACCTTCACCACTCCGCTCTCGCCGCGTAATTATCTTCCAATTCGCAAAGGGAGTTGAGCAACATCGCGCAGCTTAACCCAAGGCCTGAGGAGGGAGTGCGGAGCGCCTACGATATCAAGGGGCTCCCGTGCCAGTTCTAGGGACGGTTGGGGATTTTCGCGGTCAATGCGTTTTTAGGGTTTTGTAGTTAAAACAAAACCCTTATGAAATCGGTCATGCGTCCGTCTGTCCGTCTGTCTGTCCATGAAATATCTCATGAACCGCTGAAGCTACATATATGAAATTTTGTGGGAATATGTAGAATTATTATAATTCGCCGGAAAAGCGATTCGTTGTAATAAGCTGACTTTAAGGGGAGGTCCCCATAGAGGGGAAATGAAAGTCAAATTTTTTTTCATCTGGTATAGGCAAGTGGGGTATCATGGGAAAGGTAACACAGAGTACATTCCATTTTTGGTATTTTCATCAAATTTGACAAAAAGGGGAAAAGAGGTAGAGGGGAAAATATGTGATCCGAGTTTGTCCCCCCCCCCCTTTCATTTCGAGACCGTTACACTTAGAAAAATAAAAATGTGCAGAAAAGCGGCATTTCACTAGCATAGAAAACTGTAAATCGTCGAATTTTGATATCTCATCAAAAAAGGTTAATAATAGTACATTTTTATAGTAGCAGTTAGCACACCCCTGCATCCCTTAAACACATGACAGGTCAAAAATATTGATGGCCAATGATAACCAACACTATAGGCAATAATATCTCGAAGTTTCATTACAATCACGTAATATTTAATGTACTATGTATCCCAACTAACAATTTTGATCTCGTAACACACTAAGAGAGACTTATGAGTATGAAGGCGGATTGCCTTTGAGAATCATACTCCCATAATTTCATCCTTGTAGAGTACTTCAATCACCTAACGAGACCCTTACAAGAATTAAATGGCGCACTTTATGATATCTATTGCTACCTTATAACAACACTGTAACTCTGCTCATGAGAGTTGCAAAAGTTTCATAAGGAAACTAATAGTCTATTTATACGAGTGCATTTTTACTCTAATAAGAAGTATTACATTTTTGTTAGTAGAGCTATAACCTCTTGCTGTTAGAGCTAAACTATCTTGATCATTGCTGTTAGAAAGAGAACGATATACAAACAAAAATGTAATTTATATTTCGAAGAGCAGAACAGATACATTATAGGATATTTTAGATGGCACATGTAGTCGTATGTTACAAAGAACGTATAATAATATTATATTAAAGAACTTTGCATTTTCTTCACACATATGAGCGAAAAAGTTCATGCGATTGGAATTTTATTGGTAATAATAGACATTTTGCTTCGATAAAATGCAAAGCGCCATGAAAATAAACCCCTGCACTCCATAAACGCATCACAGGTCAAAAATATTGATGGCCAATGATAACCAACACTATAGGCAATAATGTCTCGAAGTTTCATTATAATCACATTATATTTAATAATAGTACATTCATTTAAAGTTAGGCATTTTGACACTATCCACGCAAAAAATACACCTACCGGCCTCATAGGTGTGAGTACTACTTTCATGATGTTTTTCGTAGAAATGTGAAATGCAGTTATTTAATTAATCATTTTTGATAGGGTAAAGATGGGGGGGGGGGGGGGGTGGTTGCCGACTAAAACAACTTTAGCGGGGGGCGGTGTCAAATTAGTGTCAATTTTTTTTTATCGACTGGTATAGGCAAGTGAGGTGTCGTGAGAAAGGTAATATTGAGTACATTCCATTTTTTCGCATTTTCTTGAAATTTGTAGAAAGGGGAACATTGGGGGAGGAGAAAATACTAGTTCGTAATTTGTCCCCTTCCCCTTGCAGTTCGAGACCTTTATACTTAGAATTATGGAAAACTTACAGGAAGGTGGGTTCCGAAAAAATGGAAAATAAGGGAATCTGTATATTTTCTCAGGATAGGTCAATAATATGTAGTTTATTTCTATAGTTACAGTTAGCACGCCCCTGCATGCCTTAAAGACTTTCGAGGTCAAAACTACTGATGGCCAACGATAACCAACACCTTAGGCAATAATATGTTCTAAGTTTCGTTACAATCACGTAATATGAATTGGCATGTAAAATGTAAGCGAGTAAGACATTTTAATTATATAATTTTGGTATCAAGAAGAGCAAGGAGCCGATATTTATATACTAAAATAAGCGCTTGCTACAAAACCTTCGGATTGCGGGCGTAGCCCTCTATATTCCGGTTTCATTTAATATTATCCTTATAACTCTTAAAAGGTGAATCGGATCGAAAAAACTTGCAGTAGTAAATTAAAGACCGTTAAATTCTGCTTCGATTGTACTGCTCAAAGTTGAAATTTGGTTTGGTAGCGTAGTCAAAATCGACCGTCGACTAACGACAATTTCCAAGGTTTCGGAGAAAAATCACAATTTATCTCTTTTCAAGCTCACAGATCTTTGCAACGGATGCTCCGAATGGAAAAGCTTGCCTGTAAAAGTTAAGGATAATTTGATTGTAAACGTAACGTGGCCAATATTTTTCAATTCGGGCCATTTTTAGAGTAGTTATGAGCAAAAATTCAAAAATGCCTGCTCATTGATTGATGCCTTAAAAGCTATGTACATCTCGGTAAGTTAAACAGCTAGAAGTTTTATTTTAGACTTAAATTGTAGATAAATTACTGTAGCTTAATAAAATTTTACAAGGTTTTTTCTAGGACCAATTTAGGAGGCGCATAAAAGAAACAGGACAAGCAAAACAATTAGGCAAATTTTCAGCATGTTGGCAGGGTCTGCGGTGGTGGGGGGAAATAGAAAACTCGAATTTTTAAACAATGCACCAACTCAAACAATATATCTATCTACAGTACAGCTTCTTGTATTAAAACTATTATTTGAGAGGTGACAGATGGAGTCTTTTTATGAACTGGCATGTAAGATACTATATCATGGGTAAGACATTTAATTATTGTGTTTTTATTCAGCTGAGTGGTACCAAGAAGAGCAGGGAGCCAATATTTAGATACCAAAATAAGCGCGTACTACAAAACCCCCGAATTGCGGGCGTAGCCCTCTATATTCCGGTTTCATTTTATATATCCTGTGAGGGACTTCCCGTGTGGTTTCGGCATTCGGGCCGACGCGTGATATTCTTTTTATGTGCTAACATCTTATCGCTCGGTACGGGGTAAAACCACAGAAGCTGCGGAATGCGTAAACAATGGCTGCGTTCCTAAAACGCCAGTGCTGAGTCAGCAGCAAGAAGCGATTAGTGCTAATCGCCATGCTGCATGGCATTCGTCGTAGAATGCGCCGAAACTAAGCGCTTGCACTTGTAGTCAGTATAGAATTCTCTCGCTTTTCTGGCTCAGCGATATATTTGATATTTGCGACAATTGTCAAACTTCGATTCTCACCTCGTTTGTGCTGTGTATGGTCAACGCCATCTAGATAAACAGGCCTCAACTCAGCTGATCGTGGTGAATTAGACTTCATTTGTGACGTCTATTTTACGTCATTAAATCACTGCCAATGCAGTGACTGCACACGACGATGTCCCCGGCACGACATATTTTTACAATTGGAATTGCATCGGGCGGCACTTTCGTCCTCTAAAAACACACTTTCTGGACACTTGCAGCAATTTGGTCGAAGCCGCAGCCCCGGGGATAAGTCGCAGAGCATCGTGGAACAGTTCACACTTGACAAAATACATCTTTTGACCGCACGACACACTTTCATCGCGCACGTGTTTGTTTGCCCGCATCACTAGATAAAATTTTACTAACAAATAAACACTGAACGCGGAAAACGAAAACTAAACACGGAACGCACAAATACCGGAGACTCGCCAGCACCAGTCGCCGATCACTGAATTGTGGATACGATGGCGTCATTGAAGGAAATAATTGCATAATTTAGCCGTCAAAAACAGCTGAGTTGAGGCCTGTTTATCTAGATGGCCTTGGTATGGTCGATGGTCGTATTTTAACCGCAATTGTTGAACCTTATTGTGGGAAAGAAAGTTGTTACCATATCTTGTGTGCCACCTGGGATGCATCAAAGCAAGAAATTTTGAGTTTTCTGACAAATGATAAACTAAACTGGCATTTAACAAATAAGACAGATGATATGCCGTTTCTAAAACACGAAAATAATCACAATGTGCTGGTCAGCTACTGTGAAGCGCTGACTCAGCGATTTTTTTTTGGAACTCAGCAAATGCTTTATTGTGTGTACATCTGAATTCTTTGAATTATCAACTTTATATATTCCGTGCTTAAGTTTAGTATGCACAAATAATGCATTGATAGCGTGGTAGACTATAGAACATGCCCGGTGTGGTCCCGGGTTCTTATTCCCGTCGTGTTGAGAGTTCCTTTTTGATGGTTGAAAAATGATTGTTAATTGCCTTGACCCCTCCAGAGGCATGAGCACGTCATCATCTCTGGCATTTCTATGCCTTGTTGACGTTTCGATAGCATATCTACTTTTCGGAAGTGCAGTTGCTAGCATGCACCTCCCAGCCGCGCCGTCTTTATACCGACAAGCTCGGAGCACTGTGAGAGTTCTATTTTATTAGTACCCAAAGATCGTTCCTTAAGGCTAGATGAAGTTTTGAATCAGTTGGGATGGCTTTGTAAGGGTAAGAATAGGGTCAACTGGGGTCGTTTTTTTCTTGATCGTCCAAAGCCTTTCTTTCGCTCGGTGGGGCCCATTGCCTGGAACTTCTTGAGTACCATTTCACAGTTCAATGCGCAACATCAATTCTTTCACTTATTTTACAAATATTCCGATTTTCCCGCGCCAAAATCAAAATATTGCTTTTGTTTTCCACACTAAGGTTTTTTAATTTTTCACCCAAACCGCACTTTTCTGCTTATTACGCTATTATCACCAAATGAGTGAATTTCTTTGAAAACTTTTCACTATTTCTAGACAGGATACACAAACTTTGCCTGAGCCAATAAACAGCATCACTCCTACTACTTCCAAGAATTTTTACGAAAGAGGGAATAAAATAGTTAGAGCAACTTTTTTCTACCAGCACTGTATATGACGACGTTATGGAAGTTCGATGTTTTTAGCCACTCATCAGTATAAACATCGGTGTACCATTTACCATTTTCTCATGTTCGCTTCAGTTTGCATCTTCTCTACACCAAAGTTTAAACAACAACAGGACATCGATCGATACCATCGTTGTTTTCATCATCGATATTGAAAAACATCGGAACCAAAACATCGATGTTTTCAAAATTTCGATGTCGATGTCGCAGCTCTAGTTTGAATATGTATTTTAAACATGGACAACCAAGTAGCAACCAAGCTTTATTTATGAATAAAAAACCATTCGTACGGCGCACATAAACTGATTTTGCATCATCATCTTGC
Source organism: Chloromyia formosa (assembly GCA_964017055.1). Classification (NCBI taxonomy): domain Eukaryota; kingdom Metazoa; phylum Arthropoda; class Insecta; order Diptera; family Stratiomyidae; genus Chloromyia; species Chloromyia formosa. Next base: position 56,111,981 of record OZ024817.1, read on the forward strand.
AATGTCAGGTCAGTTCACTTTCATTGCGGAGGAACAATGTGCGCACACCCTACCGTTTTCAAAACTATGCTCATTTTTGTATTCGTCCCTTCGGCTTTTCTCATCGTTGCCGCTTTATCCGCTTTATTTTAGCGTAGCTGCTCCTTGTTGTTACACTTCGACATATCTACCCCATTTACACTCGGCATCGGCATGTGTGTGCGAAGCTAAAGCTACATTACGTGGATTACTGGAACAAGTTGAAAATCTCATCGAATCCGGGAAAATTCTGTGGGGCCTGGGTGAATAATTGCAAAAATTGCGATGACTTTGGTCTTTTATCAGCCGTGGTGCAGTAGCGATGCGTTAAAAAGCTTGGAGAAGATCGGGAAATGAGAACATATGGGAAGAGGCTGCTGGGAGGACGAAATGACGCGATTCGGACGGTTTTGATAGGGTTCCTGCGCACATCTTGGGGAGGTATCGCGCGTCGAGTGTGAGGCAGCTTCGAAAGTACGCAGCACCGAAATGGGTATCTACAAATCTCAGCACGATACTGGACGGCCAGGATACGAATGTAACAATGATGCTCTGTGAAAGCTCCAAGGACTGGAGCCATCCGTTTGCTTTTCTGTCCCGTTCTTTTCGGCTCTATCATCAGATGATTAGTTTTCGAGCAGAATTCGGTGCGATAGGTGTTTCTCGGATGTGATTATATCGTTGTCTAGGACGTGAAATTCATTCCACTTTTAATTCTGAATCTGTAACAATTTCCAAGTAGTGATTTCCCGTGGATTGTGCAAAATTCATCAAATTAGGGGATATATACATATTTGTATATTGCTTATATGTTGCGATTCGGTGCATATTCAAACCCAGGTATATTTTCCGTGAAACCCAGGTGCATCGTGAAAGCACCGCGTTGCGTCTACAAAGTTGACTTAATTTGTCGGTGGAGAAAAGGGTGAATCTTATTGATTCTACACTTGGAATTGGTATGTCCGTATATTGTAAATGCGATGGCATCTTTTCAAATGAGAACTGAATAGTAGTGTTGTTTTTTTTTTCAGTGAAATCAAGTGCTTGTGTCGGGGATTGTGAATGAAATAAAAGTATTACGGGACACGAAAAGGAAATACTATCAACGTTTTGAGAGGTGTTGGTAACTAATCGAGGAAAAGAAGGTAGCTTTTTCCATATCCTGTAAATATAATGCAATATGTAAGATGGTAGAATGGTTAAAATCGTAGTTTTGCTGTGAATGCAAAGTTGATCACAAAAAGCACGGAATTAGCCTCTTTTCCGAGCAAAACTGTCCCGAGGAGACATTTCGCTCAGGCGACATTTAAGGTATGGACTGAAATGGTAACAATAGGTACTCCACTTTCTGGCTATTCATTCTACAAGAGGATCCTCTTGATATTTAAAGAGTGCTATGGAAAATATGAGAAGTACATTACAATGGATAAGGCAGCAAACAAAACTCTTGTTGGTTTTGATTGTACCGATTTTCATAGGATAGTGTGTAGTGGCACTTGAAAGTCCCGGCAGCTTCCAGCCTCAAGAGTTTGTCAGCATCCAATAAACACCTCGGCCTTTTGAATTGGTCAGACACTTCATATTGAACGCGCATTACAAACTTGATTTGATTTTGAGTTACGGTAACTGGGAGAGTTTTCGGCAAAAATTCTACTATGATACGGTAAACATTCTCAGGATGCATGCTACAGCTTACGTATACATATCCTTTCGATGCTAAAGCTTCTCTGAAAATCGATCAAATAACGCGCAGGGTGATTACTTTTCCCGTTCAATATTTGCTATCGAAAAGATTTCTTGTCTTCCTCATTCCAGAGTCGTTCTCCCTTGTGCCACCCATCGTTGAAAGATAACGAAAAGGCGAAGACTTCAAGTACAAGGTTTTATTTTCGCCTGATTTCTATAATTGCCTTTTTTATCGCACATTTCTCTAGGCTTTCGTGCTTACCCTAGTCTGTTTGTATTCCTTTCAAGCTCTTTTCAGCCATATGATTTAAATTTAATTCAAAATAAAGCGTGTATACAGGCATGTAACAGACGGCAGCTCTTTCGATTTGATTGAAAGTCAAGCAAGAAATAAATTTTCACTTTATGTAACAGACGATATTGAGAGGTGGGCGTATACGAATCAGAGACAATACGCGGGGGATCATAAAGTCTGCGGCCTTAACATGAAAGTGAAGCCCGACGATGAAAATATTTTATCCGTTTCTAGAACCATGCGTAGCAACACTGCCCTGATAATAGGTCGTCTGAATAAAAATTAAATGCCCTCAGAATATATACATTCACTTGGCTCAAATTTGACTATTTTTGAGTAAAACACCTCCAATAAGCGGATGCCTCCTATAACCGGAAAAATTTCTTCTGCACACACTTTTGACTTAGTTTTGGAAACAAAATGCCCTCCAGCAGCTGTACTCTCCAATGGACGGACGCGGACACTATATTTTTGTTCATTTGATACAAAACACCGACATAAAACTACAATATTTTTATCGCAAAAATACTGATATGAAAACTGAAATTAAATCGGGGATTTCGTATTAAAGAAATATTGATGCTTTGAGTAAGTGGTGAGTTGTAATGGAAAGTTTTACAAAATCAATTGCTTTGTATGTAAGTTGTTTTTCGATCCGCTACTGTCATTTTTAATATTCCACATTACGAAAAATAAATTATAATTTTCGTTAAACGAAAAAATGAAATTATCAATTATCAAAGCTGTTAGTTCGACAGTTGGCTAAAAGGTGAATTGATTTTAAGTGAAAATAAAAAGACAAGACTATAATTTTTTTTGAAAGGTTCAACGTCGGAAAAACAGAAACTGAAGAAATTAATGAAAATAAAGAAACCATTTGATCCGAATGGGTGCCTAGAATTTGGAAAAGAAAAACGTTCTTATAGTCCAATGAACAGAAAGTTTTTACCTTGCAAAAGGTAGTTCCGAATTTTTGATATGTTATATCCGTCGGTGGGGTAGTAAAAAATCAAAGTTTGCGTCACTCTGTAACGAATTGGCTTCTTGAGCTGTGCTCAAACCGATGACGGAGGGCGCGGCATGGTCGTTCAGACCATTAGTGACACCTACGTGTCAAAACCTCCTCAGAAAGGACCCGAGATGATGCGTGCTTGATAGCTAGCTCAGCTATCGGTAGTGTGGGCGGGGTTTTGGTGGGTCATCCTGCCTTGACTTCGCTACAAAAAAAAAAACTCACGCGTCGGCCCGAATGCCGAAACTAAACGGGAGTCCCTCGACGGAAATAAAAACAAAAATCTGGCCGCGAAAATTTCTAAGTTCCTGCCTCTAGCACGAGAGCCCCCCTGGTGGCGATGGGGCTCCGCGCTCCCTCCCCTTACCTTGAGCTGGACCGCGCAATATTGCCCAGCCCACTTAGCAAACACAAACATGGAACTACCGCGACGAGAGTGGATGAGTGGATGGCCCTTGGGAAGTCAGGAAGCAAATATGTACTTTTATCTACAATTCATGTTTTCATTTTATTTAAACATTTTTTTTTTCTTTATAAATCTAATTTCGTTTATAACATACTCTCTAAGCGGTATATTTATACCCTAGACTTTTAGTTTAGGGTATATTGTTTTTGTCACGACGGAAATATGTAACACCTTAAAGGAGGCTCCGGAGGTATAGCAATGTATATATATAAATGATCAGGGTCACCTCCTGATTCGATTTAGCTATGTCTGTCTGTCTGTCTGTCCGTTCGCACGATAACTTTCGATAGAATGAAGCTAGAGCCTTGAAATTTTGGTCAGATGTTGGAAGTATGATCTAGTTGGTTGGTATTGAAAACGGGCATGATCAGGCCAAGAGAACGCCTACCTCCCCTATATATGTAAAATACTTAAATGTATCCATAATTCCCGATTAAATAAACATGAAAAGCTCTAGCTTTGGTAGATTGCTCGTTAGGGTAATCTCATACTCTCTTGGAAAAATAAAATCGATCAGTTGAAAACTAACGGCAATTTCCTTACAAAGAGCCCCGTACTACCCTACTTTTCAGGTTTTTTGTCCATAACTCTTGAACAAATTGACGCAGACATCTGATTTTTTGTATGTAACCCTGAGGTGAGAAGCTGCTTGGGTTTTAGTAAGCTGGGCATAATCAGATCAAAGAAAGGCCTACCTCCCCTACAAAATTAAAAAAATTAAATATTTCTTTAATTACGATAACTTTCGATAGAATGACACTAGCGAGTTGAAAATTTGGCAGAACGTTGGTAGTAACATCTTGTTAGTTGGTATTGAAAATGGGCAAGATCCGACCTAAGGAACCCCTACCTCCCCTACAAATGAAACTTCAAATAAGCGATAACTTTTGATAGAATGAAGCCAGCGACTTGAAATTTTGGCCGAATGTTTGAAGTGAGATTGGGTTAGTTGGCATTAAAGATGGGTTAGATCCGACCTAAGGAACCCCTACCTCCCCTAGAAATGAAATTTTAAATAAGCGATAACTTACGACAAAATAATGCTAGCGACTTGAAATTTTGGTCAAATATTTGTAGTAGGATCCAGTTGGCTAATACTGAAAATACGTAAAATCCGACCAATGAAACCCCTGCTTCCCCTACTTGAAACTTCAAATAAGCGATAACTTTCGATAGAGTAAAGCTAGACACCTGACATCTTTTTTTTATGTTTGTAGGGTGATCTAATTGGTTAGTGGCTATGATGGGCAAGATCCGATCCAAGGAACTTCTACCACCCCTACAAGTGAGACTTCAAATAAGCAATAACTTTCGATAGAATGAAGCTAGCGACTTGAAAAATTCGACAAATATTTGTAGAATGGGTTAGTTAATTGATTTTCAGAATGGCCAAGATCCTCATGAATGTATGCCAACCTCCCCTATAAACTGGCCATATAGGAAACTCACTTCTAATGCATATGGTCGTTGCCAATTTGTACTTTTGGTATCCTCACTAGGTCTGTACAAGTCTAGGGTATATACGCTTCGGACTTATCTTATTTTTAATGGTACTAAGTACTGTCATGATTTACTTATAAATTTTTTTAAAAGGCAAAACACGATTAATTGATCGTCCACGCCAACAAAAACATTATATTTATCCGTGCGCCAAATCACCTTTGCAATTTCACGGTAAGCGCGCGCACAAAAAAAAATATAGAAATAAAAAAATCTTTGAATTGCCCGAATTGATTTGCAGGCCCTAACCATAATAACCTGGTCGATTTTCATATTAAATTAATTAATTAAAGATATAGAATGAAAACTAAAACGTCGAGTTCACGCTAGCACATCCACACAAGTTCACTATCTAATTGATAGCCTGTTCGATCATTTGAATTCACCAAAAGCTCTAAACTACTACTGACCTCACTCGCCGTGCTATTTTTCGTAGTGGAACGTACCGCTAGAATCCTATTTTTAGCTGATTTTGCTGCGGCTGTTGTTGTTATTCAGCATGAACTTTTGCGACCAGCTAAACGGCATGTGCTTCAACGAGATCGTTTGAGATTGAGGAGTAGTAGGGCGTTTTGCGGTCGAAATCGACGATGACAAGAAGACGACGTATGGGAAAGTTGCGGCGGCAGCCGTAATGCTTGATTATTTAGGGTTTACGTGCCTGCCGACGGTTTGGATTTGCACAAAACGTTACCTGTTGCGGATTGAACCAGACAATCAGATGGTTGAGTGAGTGTCGATGATGCGATAGGGTTGCTTCGGTTGAGGGGGCAGTGGCAGTTGTTGCGACTGCTGTTGTGGTTCTTGGCACGATTGTTGTTGATGTATGGTATTAGCCCGTTCGCAACTGCGCTCGAGAGCTTGGTGTGCTTGGTGTGATGGGGTTGGGACTGTTTCGGCACCGTTGTCGGGGATGGAGACGCCGGTTGGCAAACCAATTTTCGTTGGCGGCTGCTTGTGGGGACCGCGCTCTGTCGAAAGCGAACCACAATGGGGCGGCGACTCCTGGCAGCTTGTGAGAGAGCGACAGCCACTTGTGGCGCGCGCTGGTAGTGGCGCTCGTCCGCAAATAGGGGCCGGGCTTGTTGCCAAGAATCAGGGCCGCTGGCTTGTTGTCGAGAATCGGGGCCGCTCGCTTTCTGCCGAGAATCGGGGCCGCTTGCTTTCAAACGGCCGGCAGGCACACCGTCCGCTATTGAGGTTATATTGTTTTTTTGTTTCTCTTCCTTTTGTGGCGGGCGGTGTTCCTCCCGGCCGAATTGATATTGGTGACCTGAAATATAGTAAGTCAGGACCGGGTACTCAATCACTCTCGAGTTCGTTGCCTACCTTAGAATTTATTGCTGCTATGTTGGGTGTCGTCGCGCTTCCTCCGCCACGTTGAATTACGAACTAACAATTGACAGTTCACATGGCTTCGCGACAGGTACATGGCTGCGCTCATAAAGCAGCAGCGCTGACTGAACGCTGAGCGGTGCGTGTTATGGCCGCCGAAGATTGATTGGGTCGCGCTGGTACACTCAGTTGCAAGTGTGTCGGCGAATTTTTTCGCCAGGTACACTAGCAACGGTGTGTACCGCGACCGGTCACATTTCACAAGGCACTCATTACAACTCTCCCCCTTGCTCCCCCCGCTATCTTGGAAAAACTGGCACTTTTATTAGTTTTTCGCCTATAACTGCGTTCCAGCTCATTTCAACGCAAAGTATCCGTATCCGATTTCTGTAGAGCACAAAATTTATTACACATTTCATCTAATAAGTTTTTTCTACAACCAATAGCGACGGAGTTAATCTAATTTGAAAAACACTTCTTGTCAATAGCTTCTTTGTTCCCACGAAGTGGAAAAATAATCATTTTTTGATGTATTTCATCAAATAACGGGTTAAATATTAGTTCTACAAGGAAAATGATTAGGATCGATTTTTCTTTAAACTAAATAAGCTTTAGTTATTTACAATACTAGCCTAGAGCTCGGAGATCAAATCTCGGCGCGATCCAAAACTGTCTGTGAGTACTAATAGAACTCTCATAGTGCTCCGAGCTTGTCAGCATAAAGACGGCGCGGATAGGAGGTGCATGCTAGCAACTGCACTTCCGAAAAGTAGATATGCGATTGAAACGTCAACAAGGCATAGAACTGCTAGAGATGTTGACGCGCCCAAGACCCTGGAGGGGTCAGGGCAATTAGAGAGAGATACCATATGTATATCAATAACAAAGTATTATACAAAAGTATAATAACCTTATATCATACCTTCGCTACGACTTATGGTGCATTTGCCACTTTGAAATTAGTAGTAAAACTTGTTCCGATTTCACTGTTTCTATGAGAGGTATATGAAATAGTGGGCCGATTTCAACCAAATTTAAATAGGAATGTGGTTTGGCAGTCAATATAATTGAATAATATGCAATTTCGTAAAGATATCTTCAGAAATAAAAAAGTTTTTCTAACAAAAACTGGCTTTTGGAACGATCGTTCCCATGATAGCTATATGATAGAGTACTCCGATTTCAACCAAATTCGGGAATATGATTTCACTAAAAATACTTTTGATTACTGTGAAATTTGAAAAAGAAATCTTTAGAAATAAAAAAGTTTTTCTTATGAAGACCAATTTTTGGACCGGTCATTCAAATGGCAGCCATATGATGTAGTGGTCTGATTCCGTTGGTTCCGACATACAGCGTGCAATAAAAAGAAAACTGTGTACAAAATTTCAGCTCGATAGCTTTAAAACTGAGGGACTAGTTTGCATAGAAACAGACAGACAGACGGACCAAGCTTAATCGTCTTGTCTCATCATACTGATCAAGAATATATAAAATATATAGTTTATATTGTCGGAGATGCTTCCTTCTGTGCGCTGCAAACTTCATGACAAAGTTAATATACCCTATCACATCCGTGAAGGGTATACAAACGAGTTAATTATACACACCGCAAAACAATTAAAGGACCACTTAAAAAACTCCGAAATCTTCTGATTAATACGAATATGAAAGCCAAAACTGTAAATGTATGTAAGTATTATTGTAGAAAGAGCGAGACTTAATACCTACACATTTTAAAACGTTGGTTCCCAACATAACGGTAAATTTGACTACAAAGAACTAAACATGATAGAGTCACTTGTTTTTTAGGGTTTGCAGTAATAACAAAACCCTTATGAAATCGGTCATACGTCCGTCTGTCCATGAAATATCTCGCGAACGGCTGAAGCTACATGCGTGAAACTTGGTGAAAATATGTAGAAGTACTATAATTCTCTGGAGAAAGCCATGCGTCGTTATAGCGACTGACTGAATAGTCGATGCATATGTGTTGGTTCCCATATGCGTACACAAAGGGGTAATGCCAACTAATAAACATGTTACAAAATGAAACCTTATAGTTATAGACAGTTATACTTAGAAATATGGAAACTTGCAGGAAAGCGGCATTTCATTAGCATAGAAAACTAAAAATAATAGAATTATGAAATGTCATCAAAAAGGTTAATAATAACTAGTACATTTCTATAGATGCAGTTAGCACACCCCTGCACCGCTTAAGCACATCCCAGATCAAAGGTATTGATGGCCAATGATAACTAACATCATAGGCAATAACGACTGCAAGTTTTATTACAATCACATAATACTGTATTTAATAATAGGACATTCATTTAAAATTAGATATTTTGGCACTATACATACAAAAAATACTCTTACCGGCCTCAGTCATAGGTGCGAGTACTACTTGCATGTTGTTTTTCGTGGTAGGAATTGTAGTTTAACCATTTCTGAAAGAGTAAAGATTGGTGGGGGGCGTTAGGCTGGTCGCTACTCTACTTTCTATAATTATTCAAAATTTGCAACGTCGTCTTAACATGAATGGTTAAGCATCTTGAACAGTGAGCTCACTTCGTATACGTATACATACATATCTACAGCTTTTAAAATTATTACTTTGAGAGGTGAGAGATGAGTCTTATTTAATGAATTGGCATGAAAGATACTGAGTGGTAGCAAGAAGAGCAAGGAGCCGATATTTATATACCAAAATAAGCGCTTACTACAAAACCCTCGGCTTGGGGGCATAGCCTTCTATATTCCGGTTTCATTTGTCATTGTTTTTGATACTATCGTGAGTGTTTACCGGCCCGTTGTCTAGTTTTCAATAAAATTTGGTATTGTTTAGCAAGCGACGGATCTTCAACACGGCGCTAGAAGATATCTCAACGAATTTAATTACGATTAGTTTCAAGTATAGATACAAAAAGACACGAAAGAAAATCAATCTAAATGAGATGTATGTGTTTGTTTGAATTCTTCATCATATTTCAAATCTTGGTGGAATATTTGACACTGCTGGACGTAAAGCATCTTCGACATTTTTCTGCGTTGAACTTCATTTATATTTAATAAGTATGTGGTGCTGAGTTGAAAAGAACATTAAATGCCATTTTAGAAATTGCGGGGAGTTCACTTTCAGTTCCGATCCAAAATTTAGTTAGCGATTTTTGTGAAAATTCAAGTCTTAGGGCCGGTTTCTCAATGTCCGGTTCAACCTCCGATTAACTAATTGGGACATCTATAGAAACGATAATCGACGATTAAATTACCAAGCCTAAGGGTATACAACGTAATACCAAATAGTATAGACTGCACAAGAGTGATCATTCCATAGAACTTTCGCCTCCGCCAATAGATTTGTATGTATTGACAAATAGTATAGACTACGCACAAGAGAGATACACAAGAGAATCAATACATACAAATCTACCGGCGGAGGCTAAGGTTGTATGGAGTGAGCTTTCTTGTGTAGTCTATACTATTTGTCAATACATACAAATCTACTGGCAGAGGCGAAAGTTCTATGAGGTGAGCACTCTTCTGCAGTCTATACTATTTGGTAATACTTAAAATATGGCAACGCTATAGAAAAATCTAGTGTTTTTTTGGGGAATTTTGCCGTTTATGGGAATGATCAGAGTCGCCTCCTGAATCGATTTATCCGTTTCTGTCTGTCCGTTCGCACGATAACTTTCAGTAGAATGAATCTTGCGACTTGAAATTTTGAAATGTTGGCATGATCCGACTAATTTAAATAATTATATCCTCTACATATGTGAAATACTTAAAATTTGTCTACAACTCCCAATCGAATCAACGTGAAAAGCTCTGACTTTGGTAGATGACTGCCAAGAGCCATATTATACTCTCTTGTAAAAATTTGATTGATCAGTTGGAAACAAAGGCAACTCTCCTTACAAAGTGCCGAGTACCCTGTGTTTCACGTTTTCGTCTATAACTTTTGAGCAAATTGCCGATTTTTGGCATGCGGACTTCCAATGACATTTTAGATGTAATAGAAGAAGCACGCTTCAAGCAAAATAACGCCCAACTGTCGCCCAACTGGCATTGTAAATATTGAAAAACCTTCTATATAATCGGGCTAGAATTCTCGAACCGCAATTTGTTGCGTAAAACAAATGCATTTGTATTTTTTGTACCACCACTATGTCCAACCCAGGTAGATATTTTGAACTTTATAGTTTTTTAACTGTTTGATGTACGGTTAAAAATTGTGAACTAATTTTTAAACCAATCCTTTAACAATATTACAGAACATTTTTAATACAGTGCATATTAAATTTGATACTTTCCAAAGGAGTATTTTTTTATGAATGAAAATTTGTACTATCTTGGTTTCACATTTAACCTTCACTTACACAGTATCTACTCGGGTAGATATTTTAATTTTCATTTGCTAATAACTTAGTGAGCTTTCATCAAATCTCAAAATGCTTTCGGCTAAGTGATCAAATTTTCGTTTTATTTCAGAAAATTAAAAATAAACATTTTTTTTTTGCTCTCTCTCTCTCTTTCTCTGGTTCCAGTTAACCCCTTGTCGGGCGTAGGGCATTAGCCACGCCGACTTTCCACCTCGTCCTGTTCGCCGCAATCGCCTTCAACTGTCTCTACGATTTGCCTATTGAGTTACTCTCGACCTCAACTGATCTTCTCCAGGTGTTTCTATATTCTAGGTCGTCAAACGCGGCGACTTGCGTCGGTTCCCTATGGGTTCCTATCGAGGGCCTGTTTAGCAATGTTTTTTTTGCAGACCTTTATATACAATATATATTTTTATACTCTAGATGAAATCTGAGAGTATTATAAGTTTGCCACAAAGTTTGTAACGCTAAGAAATAAGGCTCGCAGAACAAAATGAATGATACAGAAGTTCATATTATCACTCGAATATCTCAAAACCGGATGTCCGTCTGTCCGTCTGTCCGTCCGTCCGTGACCTCTCTAGCTCGAGAACGCGTTGAGCTATGAAGTTCAAATTTTGCACACGTTATTTTTGACAAAAAATGAAGGCTAAGTTCGTGAACGGGCTAAATCGCTCCACCCCTTCTACCCCCTCCCATACAAAATGACACATTTTTGAAAATTTACAATAATCAGATTTTCTCAGAAACTATAAAACATATTGCTTTGAAATTTTTAATATATCACTTTTATGATAATTGTAACCTATGTTATAAAACTTATTGTAATCCTCACCCTCCTTCTACCCCCTCCCATACAAACTGCACTATTTCATGAAATACGTTAAGCCAATTTACTCAGTGTATTAATTAAGCACAATTAATAAGAAAAACAATTGTGGTTTTTATCTTAGTGGTTTTTATTGTCTACACTTTGGCGGTTGATGTCCAACTGGCTACATAACTGTCAACGTCCGTGTACACTGAACAGTAGTGGTGATGGGTGCGTTCGGTATTATTACACGCTCTTTTTTTTTTTAAATTAGTTATGTTGATTAAATAAAGGAAAGCAGTATCGGATCGCCCTAACTCTTACTATCGACCGTATATCTCTCCGGTGGACGGCTGATACGTCCATAACGCGTTGTTGTTTGTCCGGCGGTTATTGGGCGGTTAATCACGGGACTGATTGACTCGTCATTACTAGCAGACCCCGCTTTAGAACTTTCACTGCCAGCAGTCTCGTACTCGTTAACCGAGTTGTTTTCCGATTCGGACACCGACAGTTCCAGTTCATCCCCTTTACAGTCTGAACGATTTATGTAGTTATCTGCTGGCAAAACTATTTGAATTTCTTTCATATTTTCTCTATCATGCGTTATGCCACTTTGAATATGGTCTTCATATAGCATATCACTCGCATTAAAATCACTGTTTTTAGTTCGAGCTATAAATCGTCGGTTTCGTCTGAAATGATTATTGAAACTATCTTTGACAATGTATGACCGGTCATTTACTTTACCAACAATTTTCCCGTAATGCCAATCTTTCCCCGTCTTTTTAAAAATGACGAGATCATCAATTTGCAAATTCGGCAGTTCTCTTGCGCTTCGATCAAAATAATGTTTTTGTTTTTTCCTTTTTTCCGTTATTTTTTGTCTAATCTGATCTTCTGATACTGTGTTTCGCAACAATAGTGATTTCGATATGGGCAGTTTAGTTTTTAATAAACGACCGGTGAACAACTGACACGGAGCCAATTGCATGCTTGCGACTGGAGTGGTGTTGTACTCCAATATGCGGTACTGAAAATGAATTGTTTCATTTGCTTCATAGCAACGCTTGAGAATGTTTTTTGCTATAGCCACACCCTTCTCGGCCAGTCCATTATTTTGCGCGAATCGTGGGCTAGAATATTGCATTAAAATATTACATTCGTTTGCGAATTTGTCAAATGCTTCGCTGTTAAATGGATTATTATCGCATTTAATTTTTGTAGAGTATCCAGAAAGATCGAATCGCTTTTCCAATTTCTCAATGATATGACTAGCAGAGTTATTATTTAAACGTTCAACGATTATAAATCCTGAATAGGCGTCAATTACAGAAATGAAATTGACACCAGCATATTCGAAAATATGCATTCCATGGGGGGGGCAAAAACTCCTCTTCCATAGTCCTCCGCGTGGGCGCCCCCTGGAACGGCAGTGGTCACTGACCATTGCCAACCAACGTCAAGCCGCCAGTGATGGCGGCGCGATGATTTGGTTGAGGTACCCCTGTGGTGTGGGGTGTGAAAAAAATACCACGGCCTTTCCCTTTGAGGGCCTGTCGTTAAAACCGACAATCAAAGGACAGGATGTGTATGCCAGCAACTTGCACTATCCGAAATCTTTATATGCTAACGAAACGTCAACTATGCCTCGGATAAGGACTGACTCAACGGTTACGACTTTTAGCTATCGTACAATGACAAAGATTGGATTCTAGAATGTGCGTACTCTCCTGGACAATGGATCAGAAGGTCCCCAGAACGCACGATTTCTTCAATTAGAGAGTGAATTTCTGAGGTACAAATTAAATATCTTAGGAGTTAGTGAGATAAGATGGTGGAACAGCGGAGAATTCATCTCTCCAACGGGCAGCACTGTAATGTTGTACTCCGGTAAAGCTACCGGTAGTCGTCGTGAGTCAGGTGTGGGGCTCCTTTTAACCAGAGCCACGCGAAACTGTCTCTTATCCTGGGAGCCGGTCTCTGACAGAATCTTGACCGCCAGGTTCCGGACCAAAATGAGGAACATCTCAATAATACAATGTATGCCCCTACTGAACCCGACAATGTCTTGGCAAAAGATTCCTTCTACGAAGAACTAAACGCCGTTCAGAGCAGAACACCTAAAGGTGACATTGTAATGGTTATGGGTGATTTGAATGCGAAAGTTGGCGCTGATAACTATGGGCTCAGACATGTGATGGGGAGACACGGTCTTGGTGATCGTAATGACAACGGTGAAAGATTTGTAGAGTTCTGCAACTTTCACAGTCTCTTCATCGGTGGTACTATGTTTGAGCATAAGGACCACCACAAAATCAGTTGGTCCTCTGTTGATCGGCGCAGAACACAAAATCAGATCGACCATTTTGCCATTAGTAAAAGATTCAAGAGTTGCCTCCTGGACGTGCGAAACAAGAAGGGTGCCGATATTGGGATGGGAAGAGACCATTATCTTATGATCGCTAATGTTCGATTGCGTATTGCAGCCGTGCGCCGCCTCAGCGACGAAAGATCCAGGCCCCGCAAATTCAACACCGCTCGACTAAAAAATCCAGCTGTCTTACAACAATATAATGACCATCTTGCGCAAAAAGCGGCTGAGATAACTAGTCACCCAGATAGTGACATAAACGAAAACTGGGATGCCATAAAAAATGCGTACATTGATAGCGCAAATACCATCCTTGGCCCAAACCCGGATTGCCGGAATAAGCCCTGGATGTCCGACGCTTCATGGCAGCGGATTGTTGAAAGAAAGGAGCTGAAAGTTCGTTTGGCTGCAGCATCAGACGACAATCGAAGCAGCATCGAACTCCTTTACCGTCAGAAAGCTCGAGAAGTTCAGCGTAGTGTGCGACGCGATAAAAGAGTTTATGCCAATTCTCGTTTAGCGTCAGCAGAAGAAGCCGCTAGAAGTAACAACTTAAACGCCGTATACGGTGTCATCAAGGAGTTTACAGGTGGTCGTAACTCCTGCCAACATCCGGTGAAAGATAGTGATGGAAAGCTACTTATCTTGGAAGAAGATCAAATGAGGCGGTGGAAAGAACACTTCGCCGCGGTCTTGAACCGTGTAACCTCTGGTGAAGTTCCCCCTCATATAGATAATTTAGCTAACCATCAAAATGTGCTTATACGGTCCACTGCCCCGACTAAAGAGGAAATAGTCACTGCAATTATTGCACTAAAACGAGGAAAGGCCGCCGGACTTGACGGCATCCCTGCCGAACTTTATCAAGCAGCGCCAAGCGTAACTGCCGATTTGCTGCACCCACTTTTGATAAAGCGTGGAATACAGAGACCTTTCCCACTGAGTGGAAGGAAGGTTTGATCATCAAACTTCCAAAGAAGGGTAGCCTCACAGACTGTAATAATTGGAGGGGCATTTGTGTGCTTCCTGCCGTTGCCAAGATAATAGCTAAAATCGTCCTGGAAAGACTAAAGGCCCACTTAGAAAGCACAATTGATGAAGAGCAGGCTGGCTTTCGATCCGGATTCTCCTGTGTCGATCACATTAACACCTTGCGAATCATCATCGAGCAATGCGCTGAATACGATTCTCCGCTTCACTTGCTTTTCATCGATTTCGAAAAGGCTTTCGATAGTGTGAACCGGGATTCTATATGGGCGGCCTTGCGCAGGAGAGGCATCCCTGAGAAGCTTGTGGCTATTATTAAGGCAACCTATGACGGCGCGAAATGTCGCGTTCTGCATAAAGGTAAGGTGTCGGGGGACTTTGAGATTCGCAGTGGAGTTCGGCAGGGGTGCATCCTCTCACCGATCCTATTCCTCATTGTGATCGGCGATGTGTTGCATGCAGCCCTATCCGGACTCGACTGAGGAATTCAATGGACTTTGACATCTTATCTACAACATCTTGACTACGCTGACGACATATGCCTACTCTCCCACAAAATCATGGATCTGTCCGCAATGGCGTTAGATCTCGAGAGGGAGGCAAGCAAGGTTGGGCTAAAGATTAATACCAACAAGACCAAGGTTCTTAGCCCGCCGTTGCGAAAAAGAAATCCGACACCTATTGCCATCAATATTAATGGGCAGCCTGTGGAGAAGGTGGACAACTTCGTCTACCTGGGTAGCATTGTTGCCGAAAATGGTGGTACGGAGCAGGACATCGCTCGTCGTATCAACCAGGCTAAACGCGCATACGGCATGCTGTCCAAAATCTGGCAGAGCAGTTATCTCAGCATCAAGACCAAGCTGGGCCTGTTTCGCTCCCTGGTACTATCAGTGCTTTTGTATGGGAGCAGTACATGGAAAGTTTCCGTAGGACTTACCAGAAAGCTGCAAGTTTTCGTCAACTCATGTCTTCGTCGAATTTTAAGAATTTTCTGGCCCGAAACAATATCAAATGAAGAGCTAAGTCGGCCAATCGACGAATTGATACGCAGGCGAAAATGGCAGTGGATAGGTCACACATTGCGGAAGAGTGATAACTGCATTGCTATGCATGCCATGAAATGGAACCCCATTTCCAACCAAGGCCGACCAAGAGGGGGTCCTCGAATCACATGGCGTCGATCTGTGGCAAAGGAGTGTCAGGTACTGGGTAAGTCTTTTGGGGAGTTGCGCCCCATTGCCTAGAACAGAGTACGATGGCGCGCAGGAGTAGTTGACGCGCTATGCCCCGCTAGGGGTTAAGGCAAACTAGTAGTAGTAATGATTTCTGGCTTTGGCAAGTGTTTTTTCAATCCCCAGATGAGCTGCGTGCAGCCATTTCGCAATTCGATCTTGCAGCTCTGTTGGAATTACCAGTCGAGAGCTACGAAAGAGCAGGTCATTCTCGAAATGCAACTCCGATTTGAATTTAGGAAATTCCTGGCTCAGCTTGTCCAACTGATGGTACGACGGCCAACCATTCTCAATGTAACCACAAATTCGTCTGTATTGCTCATCGCGTTCAATGATTGAACGATAGAGTTTGTAATTCTCCTCAGAAAGACATGCTGATTGAGTAATCACATGGACCATGTTGGATAATTCAGCGATTTCCTTTATTTCAGGCAATTGCGCTCGCGAGAGGCAATCAGCCAAGAGCATTTCTTTTCCCGGCTTGTATTGAATGATCATTTTAGGATATCTCAGTAAGTACATTAGCATGCGTTGTAACCGTATAGTTACATTATCAATGTCGCGTTTTATTAGTGTTTCAAGCGGCTTGTGATCGTTTTCCACAGTGAATTCGCACCCATATAAATAGTAATGGAACCGCTCACATGCGAACACAACTGCGAGAAGCTCTTTTTCTATTTGAGCCCATTTCTGTTCGCTTTTACTGAGAGTTCGAGATGCGAATGCTACGGGCTGTCACTCTTGCATCAACACACAACCCAGACCATCCTTTGACGCATCTGTTTGAATTACAACTGGTTTAACTCTGTCATAAATGGCCAGTACCGGATTGGATGCAACAATTTCCAGGAGATGTTTAAACTCAGCTTCGTGAGCATCGGTCCACGAAAATTCAATGTCATTGCGCGTTAAGTTCCGGAGATTCGCAGTGATTTGTGATAAATTCGGAATAAACTTTGCCAAATATTTGAGAAAACCAAGAAATCTTAAGACGTCATGCTTACTTTTGGGTTTTTTTAAATTTAAAATTGCTTCACGATATTTATTCTTTGATTTCACCTGGCCGTGTGACAACACATGACCCATGAACTCCACTTGCGGTTGGCGATATTGCACTTTGTCTGCATTAAATCGTAAACCATTCTTTCGTGCTCGTTCGAGTACCAATGACAACGTGTTGTCATGTTCCTCGGCGGTTGAACCGGTGATACACACGTCATCGAAGTACACGATGACTCCTGGTATATCTCCAAAGATCTGCACCATGTTTCGCTGAAACATTTCAGGCGCACTGTTTATACCGAAAGGCACACGATTGAATTTGAATCTCCCGTATGGGGTCATGAAAGTTGTTAGCAATGAGCTTTGGGCATCCAACTCCATTTGCCAAAATCCATTGCGGAGGTCAAGTACAGTGAACACACGCTGATTCGCCAATTGGCTGATGAAATCATCGATTGTTGGAATCAAGAAATGTTCTCTCTTAATCGCTTGGTTTAACGGCTTAGGATCTAAGCAAATTCTTAATTTACCATTTGGTTTCTCAACTATCTGCACATTATTCACCCAGTCGGTCGGTTCGGATACTGGTGAAATGATTCCATTCTGAACCATTTGCTTCAATTCCCCTTCGAAACGCTCGAGCAAGCTATGGGGAATGCGTTTCTTGTAATGCAATACAGGCACGGCGTTTTCCTTAAGAATGATTGACTGCCTTCGAGGAAATTTACCCAGTCCCTCAAAAACATCACGATAAGATTCAACGAATTCTTCCTTTAAAAGAGGCAAGCATGCAATTGAGTCGATGCGTTTAATCAAGCTAAAATCCACAGCCGTTTTGAGTCCCAATATCGGTTCACGATCGTCATCAACAACAAGAAACAGAGATCGTTTGGTAATTTTCTTTTCTAAATCAAAACATTTCAATTGAACAGTACCAAAGACTTTAATTTCGTTATCATTGTAATCGTAAACAGGAAAATTCTTATTTTCTTTTTGAATCTCCACCTTCAGATTCTTAATTATTTTGATCGGAACGCAGTTGACATCTGCTCCTGTGTCGATTTTAAAATTTACTATCTGGCTCCCTATTTGGTACGTTTTCGTCCACTTGGATTTATCCGATCCGATACTGCTTATTCTGAAAAATAACTTTCTACTACTTAATTTATTCGCAATCCCATCTAATCCACTACTGTTACCTGTTTCGCTCCATTTCATTGATGAAACCTGCTTCTTCTTTCCGTCTCTGTCATCAGTTTTGAATTTTTCCGGCTTCGACTTGCAGAATTTACTGAAATGTCCTATTTTCCCACATGACCTGCATTCAATGCCCTTCGCACGACATTCAGCACGATGTGTTGGTCCAAAAAGTGCTCCACAATTGTAGCAGCGGCGTGTGATGATGTTTACTGTCTCTGGCGGAGCATGCTCGTTTAACGTATGCACGTTTTGATGACTGATTGTTCTGTCCAACAATGATTTGTTTTGATTGGCCGCTTCAAATGCTTTGCATTTGTCAACAATCGCCGGTAACTGTTCGTTTGTTGTGTCCAACAGTTTTAGCTGCAACTTTTTGTCGTTGACGCCAATGATGATCCGGTCAATCAACATGCGATCTTCATACGATTGTCCGCAGATGCATTTGTATTCGCAGAATTGAACTTGCTTCCGTAATTCAGTTTCAAAATCGACAAACGCTTGCTTTTCTTTTTAAACGATGTTATTGAATTTGAACGACTCCATCGTAACGTTTTTACGGGGAATGCAATAGCCGTCAAATGCTTCGATGACATCTTTCAATGTGCGCATATTGTTTTCCACAGCTTCTTGTAGCTCAGCATTTACTGGTCCAGCACGTGCTTGATTTCCCACAATCCCGTCGGCTGTTCCGTCATTGGGAAACAACGTGTTGTAAATTTCAACTGCTTGTGGGCCAATTAACCATAGGAACGTAGCAATTTGTTTCGGCTCTGGCTCAGTATCTTTACCATTCGCCATCATATACATCTGGAACGTACGCTTCCATGTGGGCCATTCCTGTGACATATTTGAGCAATCCAATGCGGGTGGCAAGCGATCGATTGAGGCCATTTTCCAAAGAACGTAAATTTGCTAACAAATCCACTAAATTGTTATGTTGATGGTTTCGTTTCACGTTAAATTCCACAAATTAATCTTTATTTTGCTTCGATGGCGTTTAATTTATTTTAGCCGATGATCGACGATTTCGGTTTACTTGGTACCACTTCTGACACCACGTATTAATTAAGCACAATTAATAAGAAAAACAATTGTCGTTTTTATCTTAGTGGTTTTTATTGTCTACACTTTGGCGGTTGATGTCCAACTGGCTACATAACTGTCAACGTCCGTGTACACTGAACAGTAGTGGTGATGGGTGCGTTCGGTATTATTACACTCAGTACGTATACAATTTATCGGGCTGAAATTTTGTACTTAACACTTAATTAAAATAACAATATCAGTTAGATTAAAAAAAATTAATCGATTACCCTTACTCCGTCTACCTCCTCCCATACAAAATGACACATTTTTGATAATTTACAATAATCAGATTTTCTCAGAAACTATAAAACATCTTGCTTTGAAATTTTGAATATATCACTTTTATGATAATTGTAACCTACATTATAAAATTTATTGTAATCCTCACCCTCCTTCTACCCCCTCCCATACAAACTGCACTATTTCATGAAATACGTTAAGCCAATTTACTCATTACCTATACAATTTATCGGGCTGAAATTTTGTACTTAACACTTAATTAACAATATCAGTTAGATTCAAAACCAGGTTCAAATTCATCTAGAGTATTGCATGATTGGGGTTTACCCCAATCGTAGTTCTTTTATGTTTTAATTTTGTCTTTTTGTGTGCGTGGTTTCATGGATATCTACTGGGGCAGATATTAGGGAATTGTAATAATCACGGTATTGTACGTATGACTCATACAGGAGAAACAAAAATTAAAATTTTGAATTTTGGGCGAATTTAAATGTAGTGAAAACGTACCACTATGCTATTTAACCCGATTCAACACCTGACTGGTATAATGCATTTTACCAACTTCACACAAAAGTGACGGATTTCAATACGGTCAAAAATGTGCGGAATCACTTTTGCGGAGACCAGTTAGCTGATAAGAAGTGTGTGTCACTGTCACTCGGGAAGTCGTAAGGCTTAGAAATCAAATACAGAAAGAAACAAAAGGAATGAATATAAAAAAAGTAATAAGGTATCTGCGAAAATCAAATTAAAAGTTAACACCGAAAACGAGGATATATAAAAAAAATAATAATATTTTAATAATAAAACTAGTGTGGTGATGATAGCCTGAGAGTGGCAAAATTAGGTTATGTCATTATTATAAAAGATTTCAGTGTTGCTCTTTTAATAGAAGTGTGTGACAGGCATCATTATTCTTGCGCTGTAACTGAATCCCGCGAGTCGCCTACCTAAATATTCTTCCCTGGAAGCTTAAATTTCCGTAATCAACATCCGACTTACACGGATTGTCTAATCATAACCTCCTTTATGATCAAGGCCATAATTTCGACCCCGTCTAAAATGTAATCGGCACTCCCTGATGTAATTGTTGCAAGAAAAATAGCAGTGGTACATTAGACAAAATATATGCGGTCGCGGTCCGTGATAGTCTCTGTCAAGAAATTCGTAAAATTTTCTCACGCGCATATTATTTTCTTGTAGCAGTATGTGCGGGTGGTTTGACAATTGGTTCATGGTGTCGTACTTGGAGTCCGATTTCCCGACTGTATACAAGTTTCAATAGCTGAAGTGCTGATTTTTATCTTTCTTTTCAATCGGGACGGTGATGCCCGGCTCACATTTGCAAAAATAATTATGCCATGTATACAAGCCCTCTGTTCATGACAACAACATGACAATTGGAATTAATATCCGTTATATTGTATAATCCTTTACATAGCTTGGTTAAAAACAAGAAGTAATGTAGAACAAACAATAAATCCCTGTTAAAAAGATACTTCTGCGTGATGTTGTCATGAAAAGAGGGCTTATAAAAAAAATATCACTTGACAAGGTTATGGGTGTATGAGTCATCAGACATCCATTAGCTGCTTCCAGTCCGGGTTTAAGGATGATCACCTTGGATCAAGTCCTTATCCAATGTTTATTTTCCTTTTTGTTTTAGAGCCATTGGATTGGATTAGTTCTGAGCGCCGAGGTACAGGCAGCGAAAATTGAAGAGTCGCTTTCCGGCCGGAGGATGTACCACGAACCAGGCACAAAAGAAGCTGTACCTCGGCCCACTTTTAAATAGATACGCTTATATTTTGGAAATGTGGATGTGAAGGATTCGAGGAATTAAGTCACCATTTTTTTTTGAGGTTTTGATGTCAAAGACTCAATGACTTACACTGCTTCACTTGTTTTCGCCACTGAAGTACCAACATATGTACGCTAATTGCGCTTAAGTTAACCTGGGACGGGGGTCAATATAGGACCCTGTGGTATTGTAACGGACCAAATCTGACACATAAGTGTCTATTTTTGAAATTGTGTGTTTTTCACAAATGTATTTAATCTGAATTTACTTCAAATCATTTACATTTGTGGAAAATCGGTACGAATTCAAAAGTAGGCATTTATGGGTTAGAATTGGCCAGAACCGCTGCAACCAAATGTTCAGGGGTGAGTAAAACACCCGATTGGTGAAGCCAATTTTTGGCGCGAAAATGCGGTGGAATGGACAGGAATGGGGGAAAACGACGGAGTTGGAAGGGGTGAGAAAGGGGGAGTTCGACTTGAAACGCCGCCGAGCACGGGAGGACGTCGTTACCAAAAATAATAAAATACCAAACAAATACAAAAAGAATTTGAATTTCGGGCCGAATTTGAAAGGAGCCTTTTGTCCATTTCGTGCGGCAATGTTTCTCGCTGGAAACTCGCAATTCCGACCCCGAGTGTTCGATGGTGCAAAAATCGTGTCGTAGCCGAGAAGTGTATTGCGGCAGTGAAAAAAAAAAGGAAAAGGCCGAAAAAAGTGGAAATTGCGGCAAAATCCAACGCCCGAAAAGTGCTCAAACAAAAAAAAAAGTTCATGCGGCGCGTTTTCCCTTTTTGTTGGAGTGCCAGGGGTCCCAATTGAGTGTTTGAAGCTCGCAGTTTTCCCCAGAGAAGGGTTACTCCGCCTCCCGACAAGTGCCACTGTCGCTGTTAAATGTGTACCGCCCCACGATTATTGTCGCCTTTTTGCAGTGTATTCCGCCACCCGCCAAGCGCTCCCTTTTATGTTAGAAGCACTCGATTTGCCCGCGACTGCGTTCTCGACCGTGTGCTAAAAACCCCGGGCGAAATACATCAACAGCAGCAGCCAACACTGAAGCCCTAGTTCGTGTTGGATCTCGTTTGTTCCTTCGCGTCCGTGTTGTCCATCGTACAGTCGTTTGAGAGTGCCGTATAAAACCAATGCACAGTGTGTGCCACAAAAAAAAAAGTGTCACTCTGGAAAAAATTTTCGATTTTTTTTTGTTCATGACGGTCTGTGTTCCTAAGTTATGTAAGAAATCGCTATAATCCACATCATCGAAGCAACAACACCAGCATCGCAGCAACAGTCGTACCGGATTCCGGTCTAGCTCATCCAGCTAATTATGCTTAATATTTAGTGCTTGCGTTCATTTTGTTTAAATTTTTGTTGTTGTTTGTAATAATATTGTCGGAATTCTTTTTTTTTTTAATTTTTGCGATCCTGATTCGCGATGGCCATCGAGGATGCGGGGTAAGTTCTACAATATGTTTGTTGTGTTATTATTGAAATTTTTATGATACTTTTCTTTGCTATTGGTCGTGCTTCCTCGATTCTTTTTCTTTTGAACGCAAAATAGTGTATTTTCTTTGTTTGTAAAAAAAAAAAAAAGTGAACGCAGAAATAATAATGTATACCTGGCAGTAAATATCAGTGTTTTCCTTCAAGGAATACCCCGGTACCCTTTCAGGTTGGCTGAGATGAGGTAAGAGGCCTCATCTCTGTGTTCGCTATGGGAGGCCCCAATCACATTTTTCTACTTCGGCCAAGGGGGCCTCAAGGTCGGGTTTTTTTTTTGTTTATCTTTCAGCGGGTTTAGTAGGCCGGGGCCCATCGCCTTCTGGGCCCTGGAGCACAGAGAAGATGGCACCTGCGCTGGCTGACGCTACGCTTCCTCTATTTTCCCCAAATTTTATACCCCGTGTTGTGTTGTCTTCCCCAGGCCTGTGAATCCCTTATTGATATGTATGGACCGGGGCAGCGAGCGGCAAAAACCCCGCCCATATCTCCCGAACTGAGCTACAGCAAGCACAGGCCGCTGCTTAGCTCGTTGAGGAGCCATGTTCGGCAGCTGTCAACTTTGGCAGCTGTCACTACCGGACCTTAACGGTCAAAATGGCTCCGTCCCCGTTGACACCTTCGGGTGTCTCCAACGTCCTTTACATATTTGGCGCCCAACGTGGGGCCCACTTTGGTCCGGTAAAGGGCTAAAAATTTATTTTTAGTCCTTATACCAAGTGGCGCTCCCAACGCACATTAAGGCTACCAGTTCTAAGACATAGGACTTAGCCGCTATACTTCACGTATATTCCCTTCTGGTAGCTGTGCAACTCCTATCCTTCTGTAGCATTCCTATCCTTAACGTAGCGTTTCCTTTTAGCTTCAGTTTTTACAAGGCGGTCCGTTCTTTGTATTTTGTCTGGTGGCTTTTGCCACGTACCAAAGGCCTTCAAAGAACCTGGTGAATTACTGACTCCTTGAGGTTCTCTGGAAATCTATCCCAGTTTCTTTGAAGTGTCCTTGGTACCTTTCTGTTTGAACGGACCGACCTTTCAAATAATCGAATACTTAATTCAATTTCAATATTTCTGTTTTCATCCCTAAGATACATTAGCAGTTACCAATGGATCATGATTGGAAATACGATAGTTATATGCAACTTGTGCAATTACGCGACCAATCATGATTCGTTGGAAACAGCTATGTCTCATCGATGAAAACGGTAAATACATTTTGCTAATTTCTCTTATTTGTTCTCATTTTTATCCCCGGTTGCCGGCTAGCTCAGGTGCCTTTATTTTTTTTTTCTCTTTTTCTCTGTTTCGGCATCTCATATGCTCCACAAATAATGGCGGACACCAACCTGGAATGGGAAAGGGGAATTCTGAGAAGGAAAACATTATCTTTGATTATCGTTTCTATTGTTTTTTTTTGTCGAGAAATAAAAATATATATCGTCCATTTTTGCTGCACATACTGTGATCGTTGCTGTTATCGTCAACGTAATTTAATTATTGGCGGTTCTCGGTTCGGTACAAAGTGTTGTTGTTGCTGTTGATGCTGCATTACATTCCATATCAATTGCATTGTTTTAGCCATAACGTGTTTTCGGTTCCGATTGCCTAGGTATTGATTCTATGCGATACCTGTTCTTAAATCAGCATTACTCTATCTCTAGCATTGTTATTTTTTTTGTGGGAAATTGAAAACAGTATACCTGCTGATAACAATATTTTTGTTTCGATTTGGTTGTTTACTTTTTGTTCTGCTTATCAGTGGGTAGCGTTTTAGGAGGCAATCGCATGTTGTGGTATATGTTTTTTTTGTCGTAAGGAACCTGTTTGATAGAATATAGGGAGCCGTCGACTTTTTGCTTTGTTTTGGTCATGGCAATTCGTTTGCTGTAAGAGAAAAAAACTATTTATATTAGCTTACTTTTATATTTATTTAGATACATATACATATTTCAAATATATTTATCCGCTTATTATTAGTTAGATTTGATTAGCCCTTAGTTAGAATCTAGTTTATCGGCTTACGATTTAAGTTTTGTTATTTAATTATTTATTCTTTCATTAGGTTTAGGTAGCATATGTTATTTATTTATTCGTTAGGTGTAGTTAGTATAGATTATTTATTTATCTAATTATTTATGTATATATTTATTATTATTATTATTAGCTAGGTTTTCTTTAAAGTAGCTGGGTAGTTAAAATTTACATGCAATATTTTTTTTTAGGTAGCTATTTTTGTTAATTTTTGCTAGTATTAGTTAGTTCAATTATTTAATCATCCATTTGTGGTATTGTAGTGTGGGTTAGCAACAAGTTTATTTATTACGGGCACATATAGTATATCAATATATTTATTTATTTATTATTTATTCACGGATAGAATCTCTAAAATGCCGTTGAGACATACACCATACTCACTCGGGGCTCGCGGGCGAGGTGCCGTGCCGAAACAGGGGATTCAAACAAGGAGTCAGGCACGACCTGATTCTTCGCCGACTCCACCAAATACTCCTACCGCCGAACAAAATCCCATCGGAGACCCTGTGTTTGAGACTCAACGACCGGCAACATTCCACACGCCAGCCCACCAACCATTAGCACCATTTCAAGATGCAGAGGGTGCCCAGGCTTTGCCAAAAACATTTCAGCGGGGAGCTGGAGGTTTCCACTTTAATCTTGGAAATCCGGTTCCTCAACCTCTTCCGGACCTTCATCAGGGTCTTCTAGACTCACTGAAGGAATACATCGACCAGGCAATCCGTCAGCAGATGCCTGCACCGGCCTCATTACCTGCCTCGAATTCGGGTCCACATATGTCGGTTTCTCCTGCTGAGTCTGCGAATCAGCGGAATCAGGTGTCCGCAGCGCCAGTCGGAAGAGTATTCCGGATTATTTCTGACTGGGGTCTCCGGTTCAATGGAGAGGCAGTGGATGAGTTCATCCGTCAGGTTGAACTCTTCACTGACCGCACATTAGGAGGTGATTACGATCAGTTGTGCCTTTGTGCACACCTCCTATTCGAGAAGGATGCGGTAACCTGGTTCCGCCGATTTGCTGGCAGCTGTAGCAATCGGTATACGTGGGAGTCTTTAAAAGAAGCTCTTAAGGAGCAGTATGGGGACATGTACGATGACGATGACCTTCTCGACGAAATGAGGAATCGTCGCCAAAGGTCCGGTGAGCCTTACGATGCTTTTGTAGAAAGCATCTTAAGAATTCACGATAGGATGTCCTTCAAGCTTTCGGACGGGGAGCTGACTCGCATCGTGCGAAGAAACCTGCGCCCCTACTTAGCGGAACATCTCGCTCAAGCAAATATACATTCGCTTCGTGACCTCAGATTGAGCGTTAGGAAGCAAGAAAACGTAGAGAGACGCGTAAAGCAGTGGGGTTCTTCGCGGGATGTGAGTCAACCTCCTCGTCGGAGAGTTGAGGAATTAGAGCCTGATGATTCTTCGGAACAGGAAGGGGAACCAAGTTCTGGAGTGGAGGAATTGAAACCTAATGCCACTTGCTGGAATTGTTTGAAACCCGGACACACATATGCCGATTGCAAGGCAGAGCCCAGGGTATTCTGTTTCGGTTGCGGAGCTTCCGGGGTCTACAAACCACGTTGTCCCCGCTGTGCAAAAAACCAGGATCGCCGGAGATCTCAACAACACCAGAGATCTCCCAAGGAAGTGCAGAGCAACCCGCCTTCGATCAATACCAACAAATAAACCCTGCAGTTATAGACGCCGGAAACTCTTGCCAGGAACAGAATATCCTGGTTTCTTTCAAGCAATCCGGTTTTTCAACATCTGATTTGTCCAATATACCTACTACGTCTTCACCTGATTTGTCTAAACCTGATGCTTCGACTGAAACCCCGAACTTGCGGATTTTACCTCGCAAGCAAAATCATTTGGATCCGAATGATTCATTGTCAACTCAGGCGATCAGAGGAACTACCGTGAATTCTTCACCTTCCATCCGTGTCTTACCATCTGCTTCTGAATCGAACGCAGTTCCAATCCATTACAGTCATAAGCCACTGCATGAACGTGTGAAAGAATATCAGTCAGCTCGTCGTCGAATTTTCAGTGCCGACGAACTAAAACCATGTCGTCCAAAACGTTCAACTTTACGCTTACGTAAGTTCTGGCGTAACGTTTTGGCCAATCGTCGACGTTGCTCTGGTATTCTTTTAGACCGCCCTCGTGATGATGTTAGACCATACGCTGAGGTTTTCATGCTTGATACCTTAGTGAGTGGCCTGATTGATACGGGAGCGTCATGCAGTGTTATTGCGTCGGATTTTGCGAAGAAATTCCTGGCGGCACCCAATCCACCTTGGGAGAGATTCCGGATGGGGGTAACAACTGCTGATGGCACTCGTCATTCTGCAGTAGGGAAAATTTCGACTACTGTCACCTTTAGAGGGCACACAGAAACCATCGAGTTTCTTATTATGCCCACCCTCAGCCAGAATCTCTACCTCGGAATCGATTTCGTGCGCAGATTTGAGCTTGCTCCTGCACTTTTCAATGACTCTCTATATTCGGCAGCTTTGTCTCTGGAACCTCTTGAACGCGGAGTCAACCAACATCCATTGACCGCGTCTGAACAAGCTAGCCTCAATGCAGTCATTGCAAGATTTCCATCCTTTTCTGCGGAGGGCTTAGGGCGTACAAACTTAATATCACACGCCATCGACGTCGGAGGCAGCAAGCCTATTAAGCAGAGATACTATGAGATCTCTCCCGCCGTTGAAAAGCTTCTCCATGCAGAAATAGATCGGATGCTTGCAATGGGTGTCATTGAGGAATCCCAAAGCGCTTGGTCATCACCAGTCACCCTTGTAGTAAAACCTAGTAAGGTTCGCTTGTGCCTGGATGCACGTAGGGTCAACGAGGTGACGTTGAAGGACGCTTATCCTTTGCCACTCATTGATGGAATTCTGAGCCGCCTCCCAAAGGCCAAATTCATTTCGAGTTTGGACTTGAAAGATGCGTTTTGGCAGATTCCACTCGATGCGGCGTCAAAGGATAAGACTGCCTTCACCGTCCCCGGTAGACCGTTGTATCAATTCGTTACAATGCCTTTTGGACTTTGTAACGCCCCGCAAACGATGCAACGGCTCATGGACCACGTCATCCCAGCGCACTTGCGACACCAAGTGTTTGTCTACTTGGATGATCTGTTGGTGATTACGTCATCTTTTGAAGAACACCTCAAGCTACTGGAGGAAGTAGCCTTCTGCATGAGAAAGGCAGGGCTGACCTTGAATATAGAGAAGAGTAAGTTTGTTATGAAGGAAGTCTCTTATCTGGGTCATGTTATCGGTCACGGAACCATCGGGACTGACTCCGACAAAATTCGCGCAATAACTGACTTTCCCAAACCCAAGACTGTAAGACAACTGCGTCGATTCCTGGGTATGTGCGGATGGTATCGGCGCTTCGTACATAATTACGCAGGCATTTCGGCCCCGCTAACAGACATGCTCCGCAAGAACCGTGGTTTTGTCTGGACAGAAGAAGGTTCTTCGGCATTCAATACGCTCAAAGACAGCTTGACTAAGGCACCTGTGTTGCACAGCCCAGACTTTTCGCGTCCATTCGCAATACATTGCGACGCAAGCCAGGACGGCATTGGGGCTGTGCTTACACAAACCACCGACGATGACGCTGAAGTGCCTATAGCGTATATGTCGAAGAAGCTTAATTCTGCCCAGCGAAATTATACTGTCACGGAGCAGGAATGTTTAGCGGCGGTCCACGCTGTAAAAAAATTCCGCGCGTACGTGGAGGGTCAAGAATTTACGGTAGTCACTGATCACGCTTCACTGAAGTGGCTAATGAATCAATCGGATCTAAATGGCCGATTGGCTCGATGGGCCCTTAAACTACAGGGGTTTAAGTTTTCCATAGTCCACCGAAAAGGTAGCCAAAACGTCGTCCCTGATACCTTGTCTCGAGTCCACTGTTCAGAATCTTTGGCTTTGAGCGACCCGTTTGATGACTCTGTGGAAGTGGACTTGGATTCTCCACACTTCCGGTCACCAAAATATCTAGACCTTATCGACCACATTACCTTGCATCAACATCAACTCCCAGACTTAAAGGTATCTAATGGATTCGTGTACAAACGAACTGAGTACGCGACCGGAGATGAATTGCAGGAGCAATTATCCTGGAAACTTTGGGTTCCAGAGGAGCTACGGTTGGACTTGCTTGTAAGAGCGCATGACCATCCCTTGAGCGCTCATGGCGGTATCACTAAGACACTCAGACGCCTTCGTGCACTATTCTTTTGGCCGAAGATGGTCAAACAGGTCAAAGAATATGTGTTGTCTTGTGATATTTGTAAGTCCACCAAAGCTCCGAACCAATGCCTTCGACCACCTATGGAAGGCCAATTCACCTCCGATCGGGTGTTCCAGCGATTGTACATGGATCTGTTAGGTCCTTTCCCTAGGTCCAAGTCAGGTAATGTGGGCACGATAGTTTTAGTGGACCATTTATCCAAGTTCTCTTTCGTAGAGCCTATTAAAAAGTTCAAAGCTGGGGTTCTGACCAGTTGGCTCGAGACTAGGATTTTCCATGTTTTCGGGGTTCCTGAGACGATGGTGACGGATAATGGCGTGCAATTTAAGTCTCACGTCTTCAATTCCCTGCTGGATCGATATGGCGTTAATCATCTCTATACCGCTCTTTATTCGCCACAAGCGAATGCATCTGAACGCGTTAACCGTTCTATTGTGGCGGCAATACGAGCATATATCGATCCAGATCAACGGAATTGGGACGAGAGACTGTCGGCTATCAACTGCGCATTGAGATCTGCACATCATGCCGCCATTAATTCGTCACCATATCTCGTCACCTTTGGTCAGGCAATGGTCACCCATGGGAAGACCTATGAGCTACTGCGGAAGCTGAGTTTGCTGGGGGATCCAACTGTCACGGCCAGCTCTTGCGATAAACTTGCAGTTCTCCGACAACAGGTTCAAGAAAACCTGCGAGCGGCCCACGCGAAAAATTCGGCTCACTACAATACGCGCTCTCGTGTGGTTGAATTCCAGCCTGGAGATGAAGTGTTCCGCCGAAGTTTTGCGCAGAGCGATGCGGCGGCTCACTACAACTCCAAGCTGGACTTCAAGTTCATCAAGAGTCGCGTTGTTAAAAAAGTGGGTAATAACCGCTACCTGTTGTCGGACCTGCAAGGCAAAACAGTTGGTGTCTATCACGCCAAGGACATACGGCGTTAAAGTACCTCAGCTTCTTCTACTTGGCAAGCCGCGAAGCAGAAGCTGCCCTGTAACGGACCAAATCTGACACATAAGTGTCTATTTTTGAAATTGTGTGTTTTTCACAAATGTATTTAATCTGAATTTACTTCAAATCATTTACATTTGTGGAAAATCGGTACGAATTCAAAAGTAGGCATTTATGGGTTAGAATTGGCCAGAACCGCTGCAACCAAATGTTCAGGGGTGAGTAAAACACCCGATTGGTGAAGCCAATTTTTGGCGCGAAAATGCGGTGGAATGGACAGGAATGGGGGAAAACGACGGAGTTGGAAGGGGTGAGAAAGGGGGAGTTCGACTTGAAACGCCGCCGAGCACGGGAGGACGTCGTTACCAAAAATAATAAAATACCAAACAAATACAAAAAGAATTTGAATTTCGGGCCGAATTTGAAAGGAGCCTTTTGTCCATTTCGTGCGGCAATGTTTCTCGCTGGAAACTCACAATTCCGACCCCGAGTGTTCGATGGTGCAAAAATCGTGTCGTAGCCGAGAAGTGTATTGCGGCAGTGAAAAAAAAAAGGAAAAAGCCGAAAAAAGTGGAAATTGCGGCAAAATCCAACGCCCGAAAAGTGCTCAAACAAAAAAAAAAGTTCATGCGGCGCGTTTTCCCTTTTTGTTGGAGTGCCAGGGGTCCCAATTGAGTGTTTGAAGCTCGCAGTTTTCCCCAGAGAAGGGTTACTCCGCCTCCCGACAAGCGCCACTGTCGCTGTTAAATGTGTACCGCCCCACGATTATTGTCGCCTTTTTGCAGTGTATTCCGCCACCCGCCAAGCGCTCCCTTTTATGTTAGAAGCACTCGATTTGCCCGCGACTGCGTTCTCGACCGTGTGCTAAAAACCCCGGGCGAAATACATCAACAGCAGCAGCCAACACTGAAGCCCTAGTTCGTGTTGGATCTCGTTTGTTCCTTCGCGTCCGTGTTGTCCATCGTACAGTCGTTTGAGAGTGCCGTATAAAACCAATGCACAGTGTGTGCCACAAAAAAAAAGTGTCACTCTGGAAAAAATTTTCGATTTTTTTTTGTTCATGACGGTCTGTGTTCCTAAGTTATGTAAGAAATCGCTATAATCCACATCATCGAAGCAACAACACCAGCATCGCAGCAACAGTCGTACCGGATTCCGGTCTAGCTCATCCAGCTAATTATGCTTAATATTTAGTGCTTGCGTTCATTTTGTTTAAATTTTTGTTGTTGTTTGTAATAATATTGTCGGAATTCTTTTTTTTTTAAATTTTTGCGATCCTGATTCGCGATGGCCATCGAGGATGCGGGGTAAGTTCTACAATATGTTTGTTGTGTTATTATTGAAATTTTTATGATACTTTTCTTTGCTATTGGTCGTGCTTCCTCGATTCTTTTTCTTTTGAACGCAAAATAGTGTATTTTCTTTGTTTGTAAAAAAAAAAAAAAGTGAACGCAGAAATAATAATGTATACCTGGCAGTAAATATCAGTGTTTTCCTTCAAGGAATACCCCGGTACCCTTTCAGGTTGGCTGAGATGAGGTAAGAGGCCTCATCTCTGTGTTCGCTATGGGAGGCCCCAATCACATTTTTCTACTTCGGCCAAGGGGGCCTCAAGGTCGGGTTTTTTTTTGGTTTATCTTTCAGCGGGCTTAGTAGGCCGGGGCCCATCGCCTTCTGGGCCCTGGAGCACAGAGAAGATGGCACCTGCGCTGGCTGACGCTACGCTTCCTCTATTTTCCCCAAATTTTATACCCCGTGTTGTGTTGTCTTCCCCAGGCCTGTGAATCCCTTATTGATATGTATGGACCGGGGCAGCGAGCGGCGAAAACCCCGCCCATATCTCCCGAACTGAGCTACAGCAAGCACAGGCCGCTGCTTAGCTCGTTGAGGAGCCATGTTCGGCAGCTGTCAACTTTGGCAGCTGTCACTACCGGACCTTAACGGTCAAAATGGCTCCGTCCCCGTTGACACCTTCGGGTGTCTCCAACGTCCTTTACAGTATCACAATGGACCAGCTTATGGTCTAAGTGTTCTGTGCTTGTCATGGCAGCCAGATTACCTAACCTAACCTAACCTGGGGCGAGTTCGATTCCCCACTATGGTCATTGTGGCTGATGAAGTAAAGCTCCCAAGATTTTAAGGAACGTCTGCATTATACATCGTTGAATTTTGTCTACTTAAATAACACAGGACCTCGTTAGTCAAAATGGTCAGGTGATCGGCACATATAGCTGGTCGTGAATTATAAAGCTTCAGTTTGCATTATGCAATTACATGTGAAATCAATAACTTACGCTTCCCTTCTTTAAAATCTAAACAGACACGTATTAATTGCTATATATTAATACATACTACAATTATATTTATATTTATTATATCTACATATTTCCATATTTCCATATTTACATATTTACATATTTGATCATATTTACACCTAAATCATCAATCGGTATAATTCACAAAAAAATACACACCCACTTATATAGGTAAGTATGATATTAAACACTCTATCTCTGTGCGCACATATAGTAGATAAATTCCCTTTTGATTAACCCGTACATGCATATGATGATTTTTATCTCGTATATAGGATGATTTAGGTATTCTACTACACAGTAAAAAATTCGGTGTGAATTTAACTCCAAAAATTGTCGCATAGGGTCCCTCTTAATAGATAAATTTGATTTATATCTAAATGGATGAACGGAAACTTACACTAAAAGGTGTATTTATGAATATTATATAGTGTTAATATATTGTAACACCAAAACATGTTCCGAAATTTATCCAAAAAAGTGTGCAAAATTATACAAATTGTGCTACTTTCATAACACTTTGCGGATAGAACAGAATATGTACAATACATAAATGGGAACTTTATGTTGCACTGAAAATAAATACTCTCTAACACTTCAATGGGATAATTGAAAACAACGTTTTTTTTGTGAATTTATTTTATTCAAATTATTTCTAAAGCAAATTTAGAAGAATATTACAAATGAAATGTAATGATAAGGTATCGATAGGTTTCAGATCAATTAAATGTTATTTCGTAATTCATATTTTGGGAGGATAAATACAAAATTTTCATTTCTTCGAATAAATATTGATTCCATGGGATCTATTGGTCTGAGATCTTTTAACAACACAAAATCGATTTCGTTTCTTCCTTAAGTTTAAAACAATTTAATTTCACTTCGAATTGAACAGTCTTCATTTTGTTATAAATTAAAATTATATTTTTGTCACTTTCTAATAAAAATGTAATTTTTCCAAAAATGGGTAAATTTTTGTCTGCGTTATAAGTAAGGTATATTACAAAGTTAGGTTTATATAAGAATCCATATTGCAAATTTTTTAACAGATTCCAATTCGTTGATATATTTTTTCTTTTCAAAAAATTTTGTTCACATATTTTATTCTGTCCAATGACAAATTCCATTGACAAGTCATACTTTTTTACTCTAAATGTGGGTATCAGATTGCGGATAGATTCTATATATTACGTATAATTAATTTTTTGGTGTTCTGTTGCTAATGTCTTACAAATATTTTTAAAATTGTTTGTTACTTTCGCATATTTTTTTAATTGTTTATGTTTGGCTTCATACCTCATTGTCCACAATGTGTATAGTGAGCCCAGTTCTGTTAGTACTGTTGGATAATGTAAAAGTAGGTGATGTTTTGGAAAAAGGTTATTATTTCGATATTGTAATTTAAAAGCACGATGATGTTCTTCTAAAATGGTCCTCAATTTTCCAATGTGATCTTTTTTGATAATTGGGGAAAATGCAAGGCTTGTAATTTGTAATAGCAGCAAAAATACGGTATATTTAGCATGAAAATCAGAATCGCCATTTTCAATCAGATCTATGACAATAAGAGGCAAATATCTTATTAAACACCATGTTTGTGACGCGGTTTGATTTACATTTTTATTTTTACTTTCAAGATTTATAAGAGAAGGAATATTCGAACGATTCAGAAACCCAAAATTAAAATTGTTTAATCTATTATTGAATTCTTCGACAGAGATTAATTTTCTTTCTTTGACTAAATATGTAAGGAACAATTTTATTTCATACTGGGCTACTCCTTCAAGAATATCATGGACAATATCGACACTCAGAGAACGAAAACAGTTAAAATAGGTTAAATCATTCAACTTACACGAATCTTTAACTCCAAATATATTTCTTTGTACATGACCTTTATGTGTTTCTAATTTTCGCAGTATTTCAGTCTCTTCTATAAATTTTTTCTGGATATCCTTTCTCTCGACTATACAAAATCTACAAAAATAGTTAGAACTGAATGATTCATGAAACCCATATAGAGAATTAGCTCCTAGATTATCATGAGAAACGGAAAATAAAGATCCCCTAATTTTAATCAAATGCCCATTTTTGTCAATTTGAATTCCTTCAGTTTCAAGTATATTGATTTCTTCATAAATCATATTCAAAATAGGACTTAAACCTTTCCCTTTGATATCGGCCGAATGACAAAGTGGTAATAGATGTATATTTTCCAGTTTTGTATTCATATATATAGGCAAATTTAACACTGTGAAGTAAAATGCGGTTAATTTAAGAATCCCCGTTTTGGATCCTAGAGGATTGACTGTTTCGAATTCATCCATATAAATTTGAATACAGAAGTTAGGTTCACTTGATGAAAAAATAGGGTGGGTATTGTAATATCTACCTCGTGAAAAATGTATGTCATTTCCACAAGAAATATCTAACTTACTCATAATTATATTGAAAATGAATTATTTTGGCACAGAAACTTAAGTGTATCTATTATTGGAATATAACAAACCTATTAGTAATTGAAATGCGATTTTCAAAAGCGGAATTTTCGTTTCTCCATACTCTATCTTCTCGCACTCCAATGGCTACCTCTATAGGTGATCATCATCATCGTGGCGCGACAGCCCGACGTCGGGCCTTGGCCGCCTGGATCATTGTCCTCCAATTATCTCGGTCACGTGACCGCGTCCTCCAATTTTGGGAGCCCAGCAGCTGCGCGGCGTCCACACCTACTGAGCTCTCCCAACGAGATCTCGGTCGTCCTCGCAGTCTCGCTCCGTCGACTCGTTCTGCATTCATTACTCTCTTAGGCATGCGATCGTCGTCCATTCTTTGTACATGCCCTGCCCATTGAAGTCGTTGTAGTTTGACGATTTTCGAGACTTGCAGCTCATCGTACATTTCATACAACTCATGGTTGTACCGGATGTGCCATCCATCTCGATCGCAAACAGCCCCG
Source organism: Chloromyia formosa (assembly GCA_964017055.1). Taxonomy (NCBI): domain Eukaryota; kingdom Metazoa; phylum Arthropoda; class Insecta; order Diptera; family Stratiomyidae; genus Chloromyia; species Chloromyia formosa. Next base: position 56,147,446 of record OZ024817.1, read on the forward strand.
AAAATTCGCCGTAGAACCTTACGTTCAAAAGTGTCTAGCATGTTTTCGGAGGCTTGAGTTAGGGTCCATGCTTCGCAGCCATAGCATAGCACTGGTCGTATAATGGTTTTGTACACGCGGAGCTTCGTGTTTCTGTGCACATGTTTCGATTTCATTATGGGGAGAACCGAGAAAAAAGTCTTATTAGCTAACTGTATCCGTCGTTTGATTTCGTCAGTTTCGTTGGCGTCCCTTGACAGGTTGCAACCCAGGTAAATGAAGTTGTTCACGAACTCGATGTTGAGGTCCCCCACATTGATGCTCGGTTGTGCAGGAGTCCTTGTCACCGATTGCATCATTATTTTAGTTTTACCCTCGTTAATACGTAATCCAACTTCCTTTGCAGCGGTATCGAGCGTATGCAGAAGTTCTTCTGCGTCAGCCAATCTTCGGGACATGATGTTGATGTCGTCGGCGTACGCTGCTAATTGTGTCGACTTGATGAGTAGCGTCTTGCTGTTGTCCATATTCATGGCCCGGATAACGTATTCCAGTGCTAGGTTGAAGAGCGTCGGTGCCAGTCCATCGCCCTGTTTCAAACCAGTGCGTGTTTCAAATAGATCAGTAAGTCTATTCTGGATCCTGACTTGTGAGACGGAGTTGGTCATCGTCATCTTTGTCAGTCGCACTAATTTTGCTGGTATACCAAATTGCAGCATGATGTTGTACAGTACTCCACGATCGATACTGTCGTATGCCTGCTTGAAGTCGACAAAGATTTGGTATACGTTTACGTTGTATTCCCAGCACCTCTGGAGTATCAGTTTGACTGAGAAGAGCTGATCGGTTGTGGAGCGACCAGGTCTGAAACCGCTTTGGTATTCGCCAATGACTCGTTCTGCGTACGGTTTTATTCTATTTTCCAGAATTTTCGTCAAAATTTTATAGGACGCACAAACTAGTGAGATGCCCCTGTAATTCTCACACCGCAGTTTATCTCCCTTTTTATGAATTGGACAGATGATGCTTCTGCGCCAATCGTCTGGGATCTCCTCGTTCTCCCATACTCGCAGGAGTAATTGATGTATGGCATCAACTAGACTCGTTCCACCGAATCTTAGCAGTTCAGCTGGAATCTCGTCAGCGCCCGGCGCTTTATTTCGTTTTAGTGACCGCAACGCGAGATCAACTTCCTCTACTGTCGGGGGTTGAATGGGTGGGCCTAGATCAACAATATCGTCGAGAGCTTCCTGTGTGGGGATGTTAGATGGTCGGTTTAGAAGCTCTTCAAAATAAGAGGCCCATCGTTTGTTAATACCATCGGTGTCGCTGATGATGTTTCCATCCTTGTCCTTACAAAGGCTAGTCCTGGGTTGGTAGCCGTTCTTAATTGTATTTACTAGTTTGTACGCTTGTCTGGTGTTCCTATTAGCTAAGTTTTCGTTTATGTTCAGCAACTGCTCGTCAAAGTATTTACGTTTCTTACGTCTAATTATTCTATTCGATATTCGCCGTAGCTCGTCATATTTTTCTCTTCTGGCTCTGGTTCCTCGTTGAATCCATTGTCTGTAGGCCTCGTTTTTCGCGTCAAGTGAATTTTTGCATTCTTCGTCGAACCAGTCATTTCTCGCTCGCCGGGCTTTATATCCCACGACCTTCTCTGCGACATCCTTGATGGTACCCTTGAGTTCATCCCAGAACCCATGGACGCCTGTGTTGCTGATGTTGTGTAGCATAGGTGATAGTTTTTCCTCAAGGGCGGTAGAATACGCCACCGCTGTAGCATCACTTAAGAGCTTATCAACCGCAAAGATTTTGGGAGGGCTGATTCTTGACTGGTGCACTGAGGAAATTCTACATCTGTAGGTCGTCTTCACCAAGTGATGATCTGAGTCGCAGTTTGCTCGTCGATAGGAGCGGACATCCATGACACTAGACGCCCATCTCCTGCAAATGAGGACGTGGTCAATTTGGTTGACGGTATGTGCGTCTGGAGACTTCCAGGTCTGCTTGTGAATGCGTCGATGCGGGAAACACGTAGAGCTTACGACTAGATTCCTGCTGCAGGCGAAGTCAATAAGTCGCTGGCCGTTATCGTTACATTCTTCATGGAGGCTGTGGCCTCCAGTGGTCCCCCGATGCCAACTTTCATTCCCGACTTTCGCGTTAAAGTCTCCCAGCAGCAATTTGACGTCGTTTGTTGGAAGTGAGTCGAAGAGAGTTTCAAGGCGGGCGTAGAACTCGTCTTTTACTGCGTCTTCTTTAACTTCAGTGGGGGCATGCACATTGATGAGCCAGAGATTGAAGAATCGAGTCTTGATGCGAATCGCACAGAGCCGTTCGTTTATGGGTTTGAAGTCAGTAATATGCGGTTTGAGGTGATTGTTCACTATAAATGCTACTCCAAACTCCTTGCGGCCCGATGGTTTGCCACTTGTAAAAATTGTGTGCGATTTCTTGTCATTAATCTCGCTGCCAAGCCAATTTGTTTCCTGGACTGCAGTAATGCTCAGTTTGTACTTTTCGACCTGTTGAAGGAGGGCCTTCTCGGCCCCCGGTTTGTTCAGGGAGCGTACATTCCAGGATCCGAAAGAATAATCCTTTATTCGTTTGCGTGGTCGTCGTTGTTGATCCGTCCAATCCGAGGCTATTGTTCCAGGTTTCTTGACATGGAGTGGTTTTTACAAGGACGAGTTGTCTGCACGTCGCTTAACCCCATTCAGGGGATGGCCTCGGAGATAGCTGCTTCAGATGGTTTAATAAACGTGCTGGAGCCCACACAACTATGTAGCAGGTCCAACTACGCAAGTCATTCCATACTACTAGACCTGAGACGCTTAGGTGTTCGTCAGCCATTCAGGCTACAGCTATCTGCCTTTTCCAAACTGTCTTATCGCTAAGACATTGGCCGTCAGCGAATTGATACACTGCCGTTACCAGGGGGCGCCCACGTGGAGGACTATGGAAAAGGTCTTTGCCCCCCCTATAGGTGATGGAACAACAGAAAAAATAATTTTGTTTCTTTGGAAAGTACTACCACATCCTTTAAAAGGATCTGCCAAGAAATTTAATTCATTTTTCAATGTTATTACATTTGCTTCAGCAGTAAGAAGCTTGCGCCTTATGTTTATTTGAACTCCATTTGTTAAATCAGAAACATAATTCAATATATCGGTTTTAATGTTCTCACAAGTATTCAACTTATTTATATTATTTATAAAGTGCAATGATATTTCTTGATAATTTAAATTACTGGGAGGAATTTCCAAACATTTTTCTCCAACACATAAGGGTTCATTAACTTCTCTACTATTCAAATTAACTGAGTCAGATTTTGAAATTTCATGGTCTGTCTTAATTTCGTTATGTTTGCTTTTTATGTGCTTTCGAAGCCCACTATACGTAAAAAACGTAGACTCACATTTTTCAAATCCACAAGGCATATTACTTCCATTGGCGCTACATAAATTATGGACAAGGTTAAGATGCCTTATATAAAATTTTGCTTGTTCAAAACTATTATTACATATTTTGCAGTTATACATTTTTGTTATTTGTTTTAGATTTCTAATTGATTACGAATTTCAGTAAGTCGAGGACTTAAACTACTTAAATTTAATTTATAAAATACTTCTTGTACAAACAAAAAAAGAAATATACCTTTCTTGGATATAAAGCGTGGAAAACAAAGAAACTCTTGAACAAAACATCAAACGCTGCAACTACCGTTTGTACTTTGATTGGAATTTCGTGGCCGTCAATATAAATCCAGTACGAACTAGGTGTTCTTTAAGATGTTCCTCTTAACACTATATGCGGTTGTTTCCACTGTTCCTCCTCATGATCAACTTCACCAATCTAAAATTACAATCGAATTATGAATAATTCGTCCAACATTTTTTTTTTCTCTAATATACCTTACGAAAATAGAAAATTTTGTATTTTTCCTGTTTGAAGCCGCGTTTTCCAAAGGTGCTAACTAATTTCGTCAATTGCAATATTGTAGTGATGTCATCATCGAACTCTGTAAATTATTAAAATTATTTCCGGTGCATTTTTGTTTTGTTATAATTATTTACTTTCTTCTTCAAGTGTGAATTCATCATACACCTGAATTTTTTTTTCCAACGAAAGGCGTTTAATGCTTTTTTTAATCTCTTCCCAATTCTCCGTTATTGAAGATTTTTTGTCGAATCTACATTCAAATTCGTATTCGATCTAAATAGTAAAATTTTATGAAGCAAATTTATTTGGAAGTAAATTATCTTTTAAAATTTAAAAATATTAAAAGTTGGTAACTTACCAATCCTGGTGTGATCTCGGAAATGAATCGATAGAGAATGGCTGTCGTCGGACGGAAATAGTTTGCTTTGTTAAATCAAAGATTTCCTTCGAAGCATTTTTTGGACAGGCTCTTTTTAACCTTTCAATTTCCTCTTCGAAATTTTGTTCAACTTCATTGTTTTCCGAACATTCAGTTTCAGTCTCATTATAGTTTTCCCTACTGCGCTTGGAACTTCCAGTTGATCTGTTAAAGGTGCGAAGCCGGAAGGAAAAAAATCCGGATCTACCTATAGTTACAGGATGGTCTTCACACAAATTTGGGAAAATAAGAGCCGTTGCTTTAGCCCATAGGATTTTCGCTTCGGTACTTGGGTAATTCCCATGTATTTCAATAAGGTGCTGCACTAGTGCGTTTATAAGCTTGATCCTCAATTTTTTCGGTAGGTTTTCTTGCGCCTCGTAATATTCGAGGATTGTCCTTCCTTCTACTTTTTCTTTCAAATAAGATGTCAACTCCTTTGAAATTATATAAAAGTTTTAATTATGTTGGTAACTTTCTATTTCTCTTAATATATGTATGTACCTGCTTCAAAATCAGTTCATCCAATTTAATTTTCTTGGGAAGTGATCCTAAGAAACAGTCATCTCTTCTTACAGGTGCGGCATATACTTCATCTTCCGTTTGAACTGCAGCATCTTTAAACAACTCTAAAAAATAGTAATTAGGTTTTGTGTCTTGTTTTCGTCTATCTATTATTTTTTTTAAATAAAATATACTGTGTACAAATTTCGCAGCACGGTATAGCATTTCCAGTACTATTATGAATCCATGGGTTTATACGAAATTAACAAAGTAGAAATCCACAAGTTCAAAATCCATAATTTTTTTTATCGCTCTTGCGGTTGGAGAGGGCGTAGCGAGCGTTCTAGGTCTATTTCCTGAGGGTTGTTTCCCCTTAACCGCGGAGTCTATTATTTATAAAAGCCTTCAAAGTTGGAATAACCACGCAAACTATAACCACTTGACGTAGAACGCTGGGCGACCGGTAGCGCAGTGTGTTGAGGCATTCGTCTCATGTTTGACTACCGGCGTTTCGGGTTCGAATCCCGTCCACGACAACGTTCGTGGCCATGGATGTGCAATAGGTGTATGCTGGCAACTTCATTCTCTGAAACTAATTTATGCCAACGAAACGTCAACTGGGCCACATGGAACAGTTGACGCGCTATGCCCCACAAGGGGTTAGGGCAATTTAGTACAACGCTTACTCCATCAGCAACCGTAAAAATTTTCTATGGTATTGGCCCTTTCCATACAAACATTTATGGATTTCGAACTGATGGACTTTAAAATAGTGAATTTTAATTAGCAGATCTCGTATATAACCCGAATACATGCCTCTTGAGGCTCAGATATTATATGTATATAATCCAAACTATAACGCGTTAACCACTCCAAGTTTCGTAGCATATAGATTTCGGATGATGCAAGTTGCTGTCATATACATCCTGTACGTTTTATTCCGACATGCTGTGAAAGGCTTCGTCAGTTTCCACACGACCACACAGTTTTGCAACGCTTTTTGCGCAAATACACACTATTACTTAAAAATAATTTAATAATATAAAAATAGCTTACCATAGTTTTGAAAGGCTCTTACAAACAAATCGATGTCGTAGCTATGCACACAATCTTTCAATAAAATGTTTATCACTGTATCATCAATATCTGTGCCTTTTGCGTCACACAAATAAATATTTTTTTCTGATGAAATATTAAATTTGTTGACGGCTTCTGCCAGAATATTCACAACACTAACACAATTGTTATCGTCACATTTAACCACGATATATTTCCTTACGCTGTTATAAAAAACACTAAGCATTAATTGCGTCATTATTGCACAGCAGATTCCACTAATATGAACGATTACTGCGTGTGCGTGTACGGATTACTAATGCTCGATAACTCCATTTGGGGTAAATTGAACACCAAATAGATTTTTCAGTAGTATGTACAGTTTGTAAAATAAGGAAAAAATAACACCAAATGGAGTTTTTGTCCCTCTCATTAAAGAGTTTATCGCAAAGTTACCAAAACATGAAAGTTATTATATCCGTATTGTGTAATAGTAACACTTCCTTTATAATGGTTTTTAACCTTGTGGATTAAATTTTAAATTAATCCGTATTCGTATTTATATTGAAGTTTTTTATAATAATGGATACAACATAAATTTTATATTTCTCGGCGGAGTTAATTTTTTGCAACTAACTCAATATTTATAAAAACATAATGCCTTTTTGGATAAAATTGAAGTCACAATACCCGATTTTTTACTGTGTATTATTATGATAACTCTTTGCATTCCTTTACTTAAGTTTTCTTTATATTGGATTGTTGAATTTGAATAAGCAAATAACATGATGAAGTCACATTGAGAACTTGGTGGTTTCAGTTGCTTTTTTAGCTAGATTCGTAGTGACCCTTGGATAATGTATACATCTGAATGTTTGACAGACTTGAACAGTCGCCCTACAACTAAGGAAACAGTACAGAATTTAGCTGAAAATTTCGTACTTTTTCTAATATTATGTTAAAACAAGCTTGCCGAAACTATGATACCCTTGACGCTTCCCGTAAATTATCATACCTTTGTTGTGAAATATGGTGCATTTGCCACTTTGAAATCAGTAGTAAAACTTGTTCGGATTTCACTGTTCCTATGAGAGGTATATGAAATAGTGCACCGATTTCAATTAAATTTAAAAATGTCATTTGGCGATCAATATTATTGAATAATATGAAATTTGGTATCTTCAGAAATGAAAAAGTTTTTCTAACAAAAATTTGCTTTTGGAACAGTCGTTCAGCTATATGATAGAGTAGTTTAATTCCAACCAAATTCAGAAATATGATTTGACTGGAGATTTTATTGATTAGTGCGAAATTTGGAAAAGATAACTGTAGAAATAAAAAAGTTCTTCTCACAAAGACTAATTTTTGGACCGGTCGTTCCTATTACAGCTATATGACGTAGTGGTCCGATTCCGTTGGTTCCGACATATTTACAGTATGCAATAGAAGGAAGGCTTCGTACAAAATTTCAGCTCGACAGCTTTTAAACTGAAGGACTAGTTTGCATAGAAACAGACAGACAAACGGACAGACGGACAAAGCTTAATCGACTCGTCTCATCAGACTGACCAAGAATATTATGTAGTTTATATGGTCGGAGATGCTTCCTTATGTGCGTTGCAAATTTCATGACAAAATGAAAATACCCTATCACAGCCGTGAAGGGTATAAAAAAAACATTTAAAGTTATTTAAAAATATGAAAATATTTATTTAGCTCTGTACTCGTATACGTATAACTGCTCATCTACAGTAATGAACTCATAAGGTCTCAAATGGGTTTTCAAATTCATGTTGATTATCTCTGAAATGGCTTTTCAAATTTGAGTTAGTCATCTGAAATATATCTCTTATCGGTGCTGCCTTATCCTCAGACTGGAGAATAAAATTATTGTCGCGTAAAATTATTGTCGAAGCGAATGGCTCATAAAATGTCTGCGAAACGCCTGACTGATATTGTTCCACGATAAAGGAATATGCGTTTTGTTTCCACAGCTCCCTTAGCATTTCTTGATTTGACTTCTAGGAGCCCAACACTTCATCAGTAATTGGAGTCTATACCACAACGATTTTGGTAGGATTTTCGGCGTTCCAATTTCAGTAGAAATCTTCGGGTTTTTTGTTAGTAAGCCTGTATGGTAAATTTGATCTCTACTTGGTGCACTCATAATACGAAAAAATATATTCACTGGCTGCGAGTCTACGAAGTAGTTAAAGGTAAAATCAAGAAAGCAACATTTCTTAGGATTGTTGCGAGGAAAGAGTATAAATCAACGTATCTAAGGATCGTTGATAGGGAGGCTTATTAGCCGTTCAATAGTTTCAAAAACTATTGACACATTTGGTCCGTCGAGCCGGATGTATCTGGCAGAACCAAAACTTCTTCGTTAAATTCGCAATTTGTTTTTGCCGACAGCCACCATGACAAACCAGGAGGAAGGAGCTTCGAACCAGCAAAAACATAATCTGGATGAGGTTCAACGAATCATCCGAAATTTTAAGAAGGACTCGAAGACAAGACATTGCTTGGAATATTTTCAATTTCGGGAGCAGACTCTTCGTGCAGCATGGACGAAATGTGAAGAGCTACATCGCGCAGTGAAGGAGATCCGAGCGAAGGACAAGAATCTGTTGGAAGCCTACGTGAAGGAATATGAAGTAGTTGGGGATGACTATGGCGAGCACATCATATTCTTTCGTCAACGAATAGCGGCGTTTCAATCGGAGAATGGTCAGAATAGTTCGACAATGGAACAGCCGACACATCATGTGGAGTGCGAAGAGCACATTAAATGGGAGAGGGTCAGGATTCCTAAATTTAGCGGGGACTACTCACAATGGACCGCCTTCCACGACTTGTTCGAAGTCATGGTACATAGGCACAGAGGATTGACCGGAATACGGAAATTGCAGTATCTGCGTGCGTCACTTACGGGAGAAGCGAAAGCACTGATCCGTCACCTAAACTTCAGTGACGCGAATTACACGGCAGCATATCAGTTAATTTGTGATCGATACGACAACCAGCGGGCTATCGGCAGCGCTTTCATGATGTCAGTGTGGAATCTGCCAGCTTGCATTGCTGGCAGTCCAGGTAGTATCAAACGCATACTGGATACTACCAATCAATTTCGAGTGAACGTAAATAGTTTGGGCTTAGATCTGGGAGATCTAATCCTAATATTCATTCTTCAACAAAAATTGGATAACGAGAGTAAGACTGAGTGGCAGAAGAAAATCGGGGCATCGAAGGAGTGGCCAAGTCTTGATGAATTTTTAAAATTTCTTGGTGATCGGTTAACGGTATTGGAGGCAACGCAAGGAACCCAAAGGAAACCATCAAAAATTGGAGCTCATTCAGCGCAGGTAAACAAAGGGTTCACTTGCTCAATCTGCAAGGGAGCACATCAAATCTACCATTGTGAGACCTTCAAGAATTATGAAGTGGATAAACGACGAGAATTAGCATCTTCGCTTCGTTTATGCTATAACTGTTTATCCGAGAATCATACTGTAAAAAATTGCAGTTCGCGGTATAAATGCAAGGTGTGCAATGGTCATCATAATTCGTTGCTGCATTCAGTGTCAGCATTAAGACAGGAAAAAGCGACTGCTCGTAAAAAAAGAAACAAGGGATCAAAGTTTTCGACAATTCTACTGGCAACTGCTCAGATCGAAGTGGAGAATATTGATGGTGTTTTTATTTCATTGTGGGCACTTATTGATCAAGGGTCCCAGCGATCATTTATTAGCGAGGCAGCCTTGCAGTTGTTGCGTCTACCAAGAAAGGAAGCTAATTTATCATTTAGCGGAATTGGAAGTTGTTCTACGAAGAGTAAGGGAATGGTAACTGTTCGGTGCAAGGAGAAATGGACTGCGAGTTGCTTCAGCGTTCCGCTTGTAATTTTACCAAACATTGTGAACAATATTCCTCAAACTAAATTGGATTATGCGGTGAAGGGAATACCAAGGGAAGACTTAGCGGACTATTACTACAATGTTCCTGGCAAAATTGCCATGTTGTTGAGTGCTCACGTGTACGGAGATCTACTGGAAAGCGGCATTATTCGAGTAAAATCCACAAAAATCTTAGTCCAGAAAACGAAGGTTGGTTGGATCCTCTCCGGACCCATCAGCAATAAAGCAGCATATAACGATCATTCCCACAGCATGGTTAATATCGATGATTTGGATACTCAAATAAGGAAGTTTTGGGAACAGGAGGAAATAATTCAGGAACGAATTTTGACGCTCGAGGAATCAGAGTGTGAACGGCATTTTGTTCGAACGACGACAATGCATCCTACGTGTGGACGATTTAAAGTTAGGCTTCTTATTAAGCCAGAGATGAATCCTAGTTTACTGTTGGAGCCTTCGATGAAAAATGCTATCATCCGTCTACGGCAAACAGAGAGGAACTTGGAGCGGAATCCGGAATTAAAAATTGAATATAACAACTTTCTCAAACAATATTTGGAGTTGGGTCATATGAGCGAAGTCCCCCAAGCTGAAATTTTTAGCAAACATTGCTATTATTTTACTTACCTCACCATGCTGTCTTCAAGGAAGATAGCTCATCCACGAAGGTTCGAGTCGTATTTAACGCGTCTAATAAGACGTCCTCCGGAAAGTCATTGAACAATTTATTGATGGTAGGACCGACAATTCAGGATACCATTTTTGATATTTTATTGCGTTGGAGGAAACATAAAATCGTATTATCGGCCGATATCGAAAAGATGTATCGGCAAATCCTAATCGATCCAAGAGACGCAGATTTACAACGTATTGTTTGGAGGCCAGAACCACTTGGTCCCATTAGACATTACCGGTTAAATACTGTCACATACGGAACTGCTAGTGCGTCTTTTCAAGCTATTCGAACATTGAAGCAAATTGCTGAGAATTCACATTCCCCCTGGCAAGTAGTCACATTAAAAAAGATTTTGATGTGGATGACCTTTTAACTGGAACATCAGACATTCAGAGCGCTATAAAAGTGCAAAAAGACATTTCGCAGGTCTTAAGCAAAGCGGGAATGAATATTCGCAAGTGGTCTTCGAATTGTGATGAAGTGTTGGAGCATGTAAATGAAGCTCACAGAGCGAACATTGAAGTCGTCAACATTAATCTGGAGAATACTGTTAAAACATTGGGCTTACAGTGGATCCCAAAGAGCGATGTATTCATATTTAAGGTGAATTTACCCGACCTATCGGCAAACGAGCCCATTACAAAGCGTCGAATTTTATCGTACGTTGGAAAACTGTTTCATCCGCTAGGTTGGATTCAGCCTACAATCATCCTAGGAAAGATCATTATTCAAAAATTATGGTTGCAGAAACTGGACTAGGATGAACCAATTTCTGGCGATTTAAAAATTGAGTGGCTAACATTTTTGAACGATTGCCCAGCAATATCACGCTGCAGAATACCTCGTTATATCCAGACATCAAGCTGTACTAATTTTGAGATCCACGGTTTCTGTAACGCATCGAAGGAAGCATTTGCAGCAGTCCTTTATATACGGGTATTACATTCCGATGGTACTGTCACTGTAAACTTATTAACCTCGAAATCCAAGGTAGCTCCATTGCTAGTACAATCGATACCTCGACTGGAATTATGTGCAGCAGTATATTACTTCTCTGCAAATTGGTGAAACAAGTAAAATGTGCATGTGAATTTCCTGCGGATACACCTGTCTATTATTGGTCCGATTCAACCATCGTATTATCCTGGCTTAGCGAACACCCAGCCAAATGGAAAACGTATGTGGCGAATAGGGTGAGTGAAATACATTCTGCGAGTAAATCTAATCAATGGAGACATGTAGAGGCATGTAGAGGCGAGGAATTTTAGCATCCCAACTTGTTAATAAAAACCTATGGTGGAAAGGTCCCGAATGGTTGCAACAAAATCCAATCGAGTACCAGTCAAATATTGCAATTGAAGTTACCACAGAAGACAAGCGAACGGAAGTTGATTATCGTGCTACGGATGTTCAAATATTGGAAAGATATTCAAGTTTTTCAAAGCTTATACGGGTCGTCGCTTATTGCTTACGCTTTAAACCAGCCGTTGAGAAAAGGTCACAACATTTATCAACCAAGGAACTAGAAGATGCGGAAAAGGTATGCGTCAAACTAACACAATCCATGCATTTTGAGGAAGAATTGACACGATTGCGGAGTAAACAACCTATTAGCTCAACCTCCAAATTACTGCAACTGGCACCCAAAGTCGATTCAGAAGGTACCCTTAGGGTGGGCGGAAGACTTCAAAACTCAGACTTGTCGGAGGATTCTAAGCATCCAATCATTTTAAGCTCATCGTTCAAATTATCTGAATTAATTGTTCGATCATATCATCTACGCACATTACACGGAGGCAACCAAGTAACTCAAGCCGCAATAAGGAATCGCTACTGGATAAATTCATCAAGCTAAATTGGTGAAAACATGTATTCATAAATGCATAACATGCTTCAAATCGAATGCTCGGACACAAGAACAAATGATGGGAGCCTTACCTGAGCCGAGGGTCACGCCAGGGAGACCATTCATAACAAGTGGTATCGATTTTGCTGGCCCGATCCAGTTAAAATGGTCAGCAGGTAGAGGTGCAAAAAGTATGAAAGCATACATTGCTGTTTTTATTTGCTTAAAAACAAAGGCCATGCATTTGGAGATTGTCAGGAAGGAATGCACAAACCGAAATAGCCAATGATCGGATTAATTGGCATTTCATTCCGCCAGGTAGCCCCCACTTTGGAGGACTTTGGGAGGCTGGTATCAAATCGGTGAAGACACATCTAATTAAAACAGTTGGTGAAAATTTGTTAACCATGGAAGAAATGTACACTGTTCTCACTCAAATCGAGGCGGTTCTTAACAGTAGACCACTCATGCCTATTAGTGATGATCCAAATGATATGGAAGCACTCACTCCTGCTCATTTTCTAATTGGAGGAACTCTTAGAGCAGTACCACAAGAGCAGCCACAAGCATCTCATATGTTGGATAAATGGAAATTAACGCAGCAGATTGTGTGTCAATTCTGGGATCGATGATCGAAAGAGTATCTCTCAAAGCTACAACATAGGCCAAAATGGATGAAAGCAAAAATAAATTTGGAAGCGGGGCAATTAGTGCTGGTCAAACATGAAAATTACCCGCCAACAAAGTGGCCGCTTGCCAGAATCTTAGAAGTACATCCGGGTGCTGACGGATTGGTACGCGTAGCGACAATCAAATTGAATGGTCGAATCACCAAAAGGCCCATTGTCAAATTGGCTCCTCTACCAATCGAAGAGCTCAAAATTCCAGAAAATCCAGAACAACACCATGAAAAGATAATTTTACAGGCGTCGCCATCGTTTCATCTAAGCAAACGAGAAAAAGGAAAACAAAGTTGCAGGATAATGATTTAGCCAGTACTGCAAAGTAGTGATGTGTAACACAGTAACGAGTCGCTCTTTTTGAACGACTTAACAGGATGAGCGAAAGATTCGGCACAACGACATAGCCTTCGAGTCGTTCAATTTATGAATAACTCTGTAAAATTAATTCCCAAACTAGCCCATCGCATAAATATTATCCATAATATGCATAACCAATCCACTCTCATTTCTCAATACATATAATGTACTACAATACATTCATTCACTCATATCCCATCCCAGTATCTATCTAAAAGCAAAACCACCATCATTAACTACCAAAGCAATCCCACCTAAATCCATTCATATTCATCTCTATGCAGTATGCAATGCACGCATTGTGTATACTTCTAAATATATGTATACGCAACAACCCATGCTGACTGCAAATGCAAACATATCAAAAATAATTTACTTACGTCGTGTCCCACCGCACAGCCAAGTTTCTCCAAATACAGAAAACAATCCCAACATTCTAAAACAAAAGTATTCGTCTTACGTATCATCATCTCAAGCTCAACTTTAGATGAAACCAAACAAAAACCCATAGCGCCCACTTCCACTACAGCTACAGTGTAAAGCAGCGTTCTGACGGGGCCAATACGTGACATCGTGGCACGCTTTCGATCTCATGCTTGTATCGAGCGTGGACTGGAAAATGAACTGCTTTTGCCTTGGGTTGTGGACCGTTCACACGACCACTATTTAGTTTATCCCATAAATCATTCTATTTCAAGCAATTACACCACTACTATACCCTAGTTTTAAATAAACTGTTTTGTGGCCATAACTTCTAAAATATAAGGAATTTCGCATTTTTGACACCATTTTGACCCCCCTTTAGATCTCCCATCCGGGCTGAGGAGCATCCATCCCCACTATTTGGATGCTCCTCAGCCCTCTCCCTGCCTATCCCCTTCTCCCTTCTCTATGTAAAATTCGTTCAAAAAGAGCGATACAAAATCGTACCGCACAATAAGATTCGTTCAAAAAGAGCGACACGTTCAAAAAGAGCGACACGTTCAAAAAAAGCGACACGTTCAAAAAAAGCGACACGTTCAAAAAGAGCGACACGGTCAAAAACAGCGACACGTTCAAAAAAAGCGACACGTTCAAAAAGAGCGACACGTTCAAAAAGAGCGACACGTTCAAAAAGAGTCAAAAGAGTCAATTGTGTGGTTCGATTTTGTATTGCTCTTTTTGAACGAATTTTTTTGTGCAGTTCGATTTTGTATCGCTCTTTTTAAACGAATCTTTTTGTGCGAGTTGATTTTGTATGCCCGCCTCAGATTGCCTGCCCCGTTTTCATGGGGAATAGTGGTCCGATCGGGCTGGCTCGAACTAAACGGTATTGGGGGGTCGCTTAGTCCGAATCTGGGGTCGAAAAAGTGAAAAAAAATTGGGGTCGCCCATCCTAGGTTGGCAGCCCCTTTTCATGGGAAATAGTGGCCCGATCGGGCTGGCTCGAACTAAAGGGTATTGGGGGGTCGCTAAGTCCGAATCTGGGGTCGAAAAAGTGAAAAAAAATTGGGGTCGCCCATCCTAGGCTGGCAGCCCCTTTTCATGGGAAATAGTGGTCCGATCGGGCTGGCTCGAACTAAAGGGTATTGGGGGGTCGCTAAGTCCGAATCTGGGGTCAAAAAAGAGAAAAAAATGGGGTCGCCCATCCTAGGCTGGCAGCCCCCTTTTCATGGGAAATAGTGGTCCGATCGGGCCGGCTCGAACTAAAGGGCATGGGGGGAGGGGTCGCCAACTCCGAATCTGGGGTCAAAAAAGAGAAAAAAAAGTTGGGGTCGCACATCTACGACTTTTATTGAATATGTTATTACCCAAGTTTCAGACTCTTTGCATGACTCTTTTTGAACGACTCATTGGAAAGAGTCAGAGCTTATGTGCTGGCACAGTGAAAAGAGTCATTATGCCCATCACTACTGCAAATTATTCCCGAAATTCAATCTCCACATTTAGCTGGCTGTTTTGTATGGCCATTTTTGCAATTTGTCTACCATCGGTCGATGCAGCTTTAAACATAACATCCATTCCAAGTGGAATTTATATTGAACTAGGTAATACTTATGTCAACCGAGGCCTGTTAAGGTTAAGCCTAAAATTACCATGGAAGGATCTACAGAACGACAGCATAGCGGCAACAAAGGTCACTAAAAGTATAGTTAATATGTGCGATGAAGGAAAAACTGTGATATCTGAAGTAAATTGTGCAGCTTCCAGTCAGCAATTAGAAGAAGTCAACCGTGAAGTTCAGCATAAAATAGACACTATCCGGTTCCTGCATTCCAGATCGAAGCGAGGGCTATTAGGGGACTTCTTAACAACAATATTTGGCGTGAATGATAAGGTCTATCACGACATTGACAACTTAAGTTCCAATCAGCAAGAGCTCATCCGAGCCAACCATCACCATGGACAAATAATGCTAAATGCTCTACAAACTCTAAATCGCACAAACGAAAAGATCCAGTTGCAATTAAGAAGTTTTAATGATCATCTCAATATGGGATTGGATGCAATCAACAGATATTCGAAATGGTATATTGTCACTGACCATAACAAGATTATGATTCATTTCCTTAGCGCATATCAGCGAGCCAGAGATTTTCTTCATGAACTTAGTCAAAAATATACGTCAATTTTAAATATGTTATTCACAAATATTGGAATCATTGAATGTTTGGATATATGTAATTGAATTGCAGAAAGTTATCAACCGAACCGAAAGCCTTTTGCCAGAACAGCATAAAGTTTTTCGCCTCCCACTGAAAAGAATTGAAACACAACACACCGAGAATGAGCTTCTGATGTTTGCCTACTTACCAATCATCGAAACAACCGTCTTCGATCTCATAAAACCAACTGCTGTTCCTAGACGTTTTAATGAAGACAACACATATGCCATTTTGAGTTTCACACCAGTATACTTAGCCATCAACTATAACAAGCAACTCTATTACCAATTGGACCAAACCGCTCTTAATGAAGCAATGAAGATCAACAACACATTTTATATTGTGACCGCAAATACCGCTTATGAATTCACTGGAGGCCATAATTGGATAATTCATGAGATAAGTATATGATTCAGCCCACGGGAAGAATTGTGAATCCAACATGTTCAAACTCGATACAATTGTTTGGATAGCACTCCATGACACAAACATGTAATTAATGGAACGGGAGTAATACACCTGCACTCGACGTGTTCCTTGCACACTCCTCAATTGATTCTGATACCAAATTATGAAGAAAGATCTCCTATATTCCAAGTATTTTTCAAACCAAAAGAACCTCACATTGATTTTAACGCCGCACCAAAAACGTTGCCACTAATCAACTCTTCATTAGTCAAATCCACGGAGTCCTTTCAACAACACATCAACAACCTCTCCTCCTTATTGGAGAGCGAAGGATCTATTAATTGGAAAATATCCAGCATCATGGAGGGACAGCTATACTATCTATAATTATATCATGTACATGTATTATACTTTACTTATTCATAAAAAACAAAAGGAGTCAAACTCCTATATCCGCACCATCCATGACTCAATGGTACAATGTAAATTAATATTTAATTTGAATGTTAGTAAATTTCAATCAACTTTAACAAATTTTTAATATGTATATCATTACTTTTTTTTAGTCGGCAGAATGTACAATTTTGTAAACTGTATTTAATAAATCATGTGTTATTCTGGTGACACAAATTGTTACGTGCATGCAATAATCCACAATTTGAAGTTAATGCACCCATCATGTTGATATTGCAATCCACATTTCAAAGTCAATGCACCCATCATGTTGACATTGCAATTTCTTCCAATTTCTTATTGCACGCACAAATCAATACGAACAAATTACGCTTAGGTTAAGTTCTTTTTATGTATAAATTAGGTTTTGATTTTAAAATACATGTCATTCTCATTTGCAAACCAGAGTCTTTCAACTAGAGAAGCGAGTCTACGAAGTAGTTAAAGGTAAAATCAAGAAAGCAACATTTCTTAGGGTTGTTGCGAGGAAAGAGTATAAATCAACGTATCTAAGGATCGTTGATAGGGAGGCTTATTAGCCGTTCAATAGTTTCAAAAACTAAAAGCTGAGTGGGCTCATAATACGACACGTAAATCACATTTTTTGTCGAAAGCTACTGCATTCAGTATGAATCGAACCGGGGCCCATTTCGTAGAAGGCCAACGTGCTACCGTTTGCGCCATCCGGACTACGAGACCATCTTGACTTTTGTAGGAAAATCTTCATTATGAGCGGCGAGTGGCTCAACATAATCACTCTCATAAGATCCGCTTTGAATATTTAGCTCCACACTTATTTCGTCATCAATTTCAGCTCCGAATCCACATCTTCCCGATTAGGCAAATAGTTTACGTCGTTATCACCGCCCACAGGCTCGGTTTCATTCAAATTATATTCGGCAACAAACATATTCCGAAAATACCTTTGCCTTTCTTCATATGAAAACCTATTTAGAAAAATAAACTAGCTCAAAATTTTGCGAAATATTATATATATAAAGGAAAAACTGATGAGGCCCGGCCTTCCGGTTTGCCTGAATATCATCATCGTGGCGCGACAGCCCGACGTCGGGCCTTGGCCGCCTGGATCATTGTCCTCCAATCTCGGTCACGCGACCGCGTCCTCCAATTTTGGGAGCCCAGCAACTGCGCGGCGTCCACACCTACTGAGCTCTCCCAACGAGATCTCGGTCGTCCTCGCAGTCTCGCTCCGTCGACTCGTTCTGCATTCACTACTCTCTTAGGCATGCGATCATCGTCCATTCTTTGTACATGCCCTACCCATTGAAGTCGTTGTAGTTTGACGATTTTCGAGACTTGCAGCTCATCGTACATTTCATACAACTCATGGTTGTACCGGATACGCCATCCATCTCAATCGCAAACAGCCCCGAAAATTCGCCGTAGCCTTACGTTCAAAAGTGTCTAGCATGTTTTCGGAGGCTTGAGTTCACACGAAGAGCCGTACGGCTCTCGCTCGTGAATGGGAGTGAGGCGCGTAAGATTGAAATGCAAAGAATACATTTCAGCTTTCACACAGGGAGCACGAGCTTTTACGTCGCGCGAGAGCCTTTGCCGCTCTTCCCATGTGAATGCCGGCACTCCTCGCTTTGCATTTCTATTAAGAGCCGCGACGCACGGCTCGAGATGCACGAGCCGTGCCGGCTCTCACTCGCGCGACGTAAAGGCGCGCGCTCCGCGTGTGAAAGCTGCAGTGTAATCTTTGCATCTCTTTTTGCATGCTCGCAAAATATGCGTTGCAGACGGGTTGTGACTACATATCTTCTTTACCGTCGACGCCGTCTTCGAAGACAAAAATGTCAACGTTATAAAGCGTATCGGGTCCATCCTAGCGGGGACTGAGGAGCGAGAGCCTTTGTCGCTCTTCCCGTGTGAATACCTACACTTCTCGCTGTGCATTTCGACCAAGTGGCGCGACTCGACGGCTCGAGATGCACGGCTCTCACCAACGCCATCTATATAGACAGGTCTGCGCTCAGCTGATCGTCACGTCATTATTTCCTTCGCCAAGGCCATGCCAAGGCAGTGACTGCACACGACGATGCTCCCGGCTCGACATGTGTTTGCAATTGGAATTGCGCCAGACGGCATTTTAGTCCTCTAAAAACACACTTTCTGGACACTTGCACCAATTTGGTCGAAGCCGCAGCCCCGGGGATCAGTCGCAGAGCATCGTGGAACAGTTCACACTTGACAAAATACATCTTTTGACCGCACGACACACTTTCATCGCGCACGTGTTTGTTTTCCCGGATCACTAGATGAAATTTTACTTACAAATAAACACTGAACGCGGAAAACGAAAACTAATCACGGAACGCACAAATACCGGGGACTCGCCGCCATCAGTCGCCGACCACTGGATTGTGGATACTGATGGCGTCATCAAAGGAAATGATTGCGTCAAAACCAGCTGAGCGCAGGCCTGTCTATCTAGATGGCGTTGCTCTCACTCGCGCGACGTAAAAGCTCGTGCTCCCCGTGTGAAAGCAGAAGTGTATTCTTTGCATTTCAATCTTACGCGCCTCGCTCCCATTCACGAGCGAGAGCCGTACGGCTCTTCGTGTGAATGAATGGAAGGTGGGAGCGGAAAAGGCTCTCACTCGCGAGCGAGAGCCGTGCGGCTCTTCGTGTGAAAGTGCACTTAGGGTCCATGCTTCGCAGCCATAGCATAGCACTGGTCGTATAATGGTTTTGTACACGCGGAGCTTCGTGTTTCTGTGCACATGCTTCGATTTCATTATGTGGAGAACCGAACCGAGTCTTATTAGCTAACTGTATCCTTCGCTTGATTTCGTCAGTTTCGTTGGCGTCCCTTGACAATTTGCAGCCCAGGTAAATGAAGTTGTTCACGAACTCGACTTTGAGGTCCCCCACGTTGATGCTCGGTTGTGCAGGTGTCCTTGTCACCGATTGCATCATTATTTTAGTTTTACCCTCGTTAATACGTAATCCAACTTCCTTTGCAGCGGTATCGAGCGTATGCAGAAGTTCTTCTGCGTCAGCCAATCTTCGGGACATGATGTTGATGTCGTCGGCGTACGCTGCTAATTGTGTCGAATTGATGAGTAGCGTCTTGCTGTTGTCCATATTCATGGCCCGAATAACGTATTCCAGTGCTAGGTTGAAGAGCGTCGGTGCCAGTCCATCGCCCTGTTTCAAACCAGTGCGTGTTTCAAATAGATCAGTAAGTCTATTATGTATTCCGACTTGTGAGACGGAGTTGGTCATCGTCATCTTTGTCAGTCGCACTAATTTTGCCGGTATACCAAATTGCAGCATGATGTTGTACAGTACTCCACGATCGATACTGTCGTATGCCCGCTTGAAGTCGACAAAGATTTGGTATACGTTTACGTTGTATTCCCAGCACCTCTGGAGTATCAGTTTGACTGAGAAGAGCTGATCGGTTGTGGAGCGACCAGGTCTGAAACCGCTTTGATATTCGCCAATGACTCGTTCTGCGTACGGTTTTATTCTATTTTCCAGAATTTTCTTCAAAATTTTATAGGACGTACAAACTAGTGAGATGCCCCTGTAATTCTTACACCGCAGTTTATCTCCCCTTTTTTGAATTGGACAGATGATGCTTCTGCGCCAATCGTTCTCCCATACTCGCAGGAGTAATTGATGTATGGCATCAACTAGACTCGTTCCACCGAATTTTAGCAGTTCAGCTGGAATCTCGTCAGCGCCCGGAGCTTTATTTCGTTTTAGTGACCGCAACGCGAGATCAACTTCCGCTACTTTCGGGGGTTGAATGGGTGGGCCTCGATCAACAATATCGTCGAGAGCTTCTTGTGTGGGGATGTTAGATGGTCGGTTTAGAAGCTCTTCAAAATACGAGGCCTATCGTTTGTTAATACCATCGGTGTCGCTGATGATGTTTCCATCCTTGTCCTTACAAAGGCTAGTCCTGGGCTGGTAGCCGTTCTTAATTGTATTTACTAGTTTGTACGCTTGTCTGGTGTTCCTATTAGCTAAGTTTTCGTTTATGTTCAGCAACTGCTCGTCAAAGTATTTACGTTTCTTACGTCTAATTATTCTATTCGATATTCGCCGTAGCTCGTCATATTTTTCTCTTCTGGCTCTGGTTCCTCGTTGAATCCATTGTCTGTAGGCCTCGTTTTTCGTGTCAAGTGAATTTTTGCATTCTTCGTCGAACCAGTCATTTCGCGCTCGCCGGGCTTTATATCCCACGACTTTCTCTGCGACATCCTTAATGGTACCCTTGAGGTCTTCCCAGAACTCATGGATGCCTGTGTTGCTGATGTTGTGTAGCATAGGTGATAGTCTTTCCTCAAGGGCGGTGGTATACGCCACCGCTGTAGCATCGCTCAGAAGATTATCAACCGCAAAGATTTTGGGAGGGCTGATTCTTGATTGGTGCACTGAGGAAATTCTACATCTGTAGGTCGTCTTCACCAAGTGATGATCTGAGTCGCAGTTTGCTCTTCGATTAGAGCGGACATCCATGACACTAGACGCCCATCTCCTGCAAATGAGGACGTGGTCAATTTGGTTGACGGTATGTGCGTCTGGAGACTTCCAGGTCTGCTTGTGAGTGCGTCGATGCGGGAAACACGTAGAGCTTACGACTGGATTCCTGCTGCATGCGAAGTCGATAAGTCACTATCCATTGTCGTTACATTCTTCATGGAGACTGTGGCCTCCAGTGGTCCCCCAGTGCCAACTTTCACTTCCGACTTTTGCGTTAAAGTCTCCCAGCAGCAATTTGACGTCGTTTGTTGGAAGTGAGTCGAAGAGAGTTTCAAGGCGGGCGTAGAACTCGTCTTTTACTGCGTCTTCTTTAACTTCTCTGCACATTGATGAGCCAGAGATTGGAGAGTCGAGTCTTGATGCGAATCGCACACAGCCGTTCATTTATGGGTTTGAAGTCAGTAATATGCGGTTTGAGGGGATTGTTCACTATAAATGCTACTCCAAACTCCTTGCGGCCCGATGGTTTGCCACTTGTAAAAATTGTGTGCGATTTCTTGTCATTAATCTCGCTGCCAAGCCCATTTGTTTCCTGGACTGCAGTAATGCTCAGTTTGTACTTTTCGACCTGTTGAAGGAGGGCCTTCTCGGCCCCCGGTTTGTTCAGGGAGCGTACGTTCCAGGATCCGAAAGAATAATCCTTTATTCGTTTGCGTGGTCGTCGTTGTTGGTCCGTCCAATCCGAGGCTTTTGTTCCAGGTTTCTTGACATGGAGTGGTTTTTACAAGGACGAGTTGTCAGCACGTCGCTTAACCCCATTCAGGAGATGGCCTCGGAGATAGCTGCTTCAGATGGTTTAATAAACGTTCTGGAGCTCACACAACTATGTTGCAGGTCCAACTACGCAAATCATTCCATCCTACTAAACCTGAGACGTTTAGGTGTTCGTCAGCCATTCAGGCTACAGCTATCTGCCTTTTCCAAACTGTCTTATCGCTAAGACATTGGCCGTCAGCGATTTGATACACTGCCGTTACCAGGGGGCGCCCTCGCGGAGGACTATGGAAAAAGTCTTTGCCCCCAATATAGAATACGGCCTGTCCGGCCGCCTCAAGGCGAACTGTCCGGCCGCGTGACTAGATTGAATTTTCACTTTTCAATAGACGAATGTATCTGAAGCTTGGTTATGGAAAGTAAAATGCGATACAATTCAATGAAATAGATACATAGATACTTTCATTCTATGGCGATAAGATCGATTTCCAATTATCCATCCGGCTCAAGGCGGCCTGCACATGCCATTGACGATCCGGAATTCCTCAAGGCCAGGCCTGATCAGTTTTTCCGGAGAAAATTTCCGGAACGTGTGTGGTGGAGGCCTGGTGGGAACGATTTTCTTTCCGGCCGCCTGAAGGCGGCCTGAAACGACCATACACCATCCGGAATTCCCCAAGGCCGAGCCTGATCAGTTTTTCCGGACAGGAATTCCGGATGGTGTATGTTCGGCTTAAGAGTGTTTGTTTAGCTGGGTCAATTTCCATATGGGATCCCTTCGGATCAATTGCTAATTGTATACTTTGGCATTTCTATTACTTTCCAGTTGAAATTTTTCATGTTTGGCATTTGAAATTCGCTTCGTTCGATTTACTCATGATTCAGCCAGATAAAAGCGAATGGAACGCACGCACCTGTTATGTACATAACATACCTATAACGAAAACTAACACAGAAAAATATTCAAAATGATTTCCTCTATTCATACTAAAATGTTTGCAACACACGCACGACAAAACAAACACTAACTTCCTAAAGTTAGGTTTAGACGGTAGAGAAAAAGTGGTAGAGTAGGTAGAGAAAACTCTCGGTAGAGACGTGTAAACACCACATAGAGCTGAAGTGTAGAGCTCTACGCTATATTCCGTAGAGACAGTTTTGTAGAGATTTCTCTACCGTGTAACACGCTTTCGTAGAGAAATCTTTCTTCTCTACAGTTGCTCTACAACTTATAGATACAGTTGAGTAAGCTGGTAGAGCTCTACCGTTTTTAAAATCTTCTTTCGTGGGTTAATAAACGGTGATAGCAGAGCTGTGTCATTGTGCTTTATTGGAAGTTCGAAATGCATCGAAGGGGAAGCAGCCAGTATGTCTGGTCCAAGGACCAAACATTGAAATTAATTTCGTTAGGTGAAGCGCAAACGGATTTATGGAACGTATCAAGTCAAGAATCGGTAAGTAAAATCCGAATGCGACATATGCAAAAGGTTCTGAAAAGCTGCTGGATCCACAGATTCTACGATAATTCCCTCGATAATTGGTGATAAATTCTGAAATGTTCTCTTTTTTCCCCCAATTTTTTACCCACTTCCGACTTTTTTTCTTTTTTTTCACTTAACAGTAAATACACAACTGTATAAGCTGCCATTCTCCTAGGACTTATTTTTGCACACTTTCAAACTGATTTATTTTCAGGATGTGGCTCTACTAATATTTTACAGAGTCAAAAATAAGTAGACTGTGTGAACACCTGGTAGAGCTCTACCAAATTCTACAGAAGTTACGTAGAATGAAATTATAGTCCAGACGCAATCTCGTGTAAACACCACTAGTAGAGCAAAGTTTTCTTTTTGGTAGAGCTCTACCACTTTTTCTCTCCCGTCTAAACGTAGCTTAAAAAATGAACTGTCTGGTACATAAGTAAATCCCATCCCATTCTAGATAATCGAATAAGGCAGCGAAAAGAATCTTAGTAAAGAATACAACATGAGAAGATTTGCTGATTTTACATCAAGCTAGGAAAAATTCCGACTTTTTACCCCTGAAAATTTACGGAAATTAGTCTTGAAAGGAAATTTCCTCCAAGACTACTTACTATAAACTAGGACTAGTAAAAAAATTAAAGGCTCGATTCTAGGTAATATGTTATTTGCAAAGGGTATTGTCGCGCTCGGTGGCCGTGATCGTTCCGTCACCGCTCTACGATACTAATCTAGAGCTCTGAGATCAAATCTCGGCACGATCAAAAACTGCCTGTGATTACTAATAGAACTCTCACAGTGCTCCGAGCTTGTCAGTATAAAGACGGCGCGGATAAGAGGTGCGTGCTAGCAACTGCATTCCGAAAAGTAGATATGCTATTGAAACGTCAACAAGGCATAGAAATGCTAGAGATGTTGACGCGCCCATTCCCCTGGAGGGGTCAATGCAATTAGAGAAAGAGAGATATTACACATATTGCGTCCAGTGAAAAAGTACATTGTTTCTTGTGCAGAGCAGAGTGAACAGGATAAGTGTCAAAAAACACTATAGAGCACATCAGAGTAGGGAAGGCGAAAACGGGACATGTCTTTGCTGGGAGTGTGTCTTGGTTTAGTTTAGCATTCAAACGTCAACTCAAATTCCAAGAGGAAACTTAAATCATTAGTACAGATACAATCCGACAAATTTCCTTTAGGCAGCTGAATCATTTTGTTTGTTTACTATTCCATATGATTACACAAAATGAACATTTTATTGACAGGAAATGTATTTTGAGTGCTTCCTAAACTATAAACCACCCGAAAACTGTGACACCTGCGCTGCCTGCATTTCAAATCGTGAAAATATTAACGGAGCAGCATTCTTGCACTAACCTTCTATTATATTTAAAGCAGCTTAGATTAAATTATTAGTGTAATTGTGTGGTGTTAACCTGCTCTGCTATGCATGGCTGCTTAAAAACAGGACTAAAAATTTCATACAAAACGTATGGAGTTTTTTATCTACCCAGGGAGATGTGTGTGTTCATGTAAAACAAAATAGTCTCAAGCATCAACCTAACTATTCAATTTAAGGTCGCGTTTAGAGGGCGCGATTTCACAAGCGGTTTTGCAGCCGCCACCTCTGCGTATAGGCATAGAACGGCAGCCGCTACGGAAAAAATGCGGTAGGGTAAAGCAAAAATTCAGCAAAGTTAATCATTTCTAAGAAAAAGTATGAACAGAGTAAATCTACATGGAATTAAATTTGAATACAGGCAGGAGTTAAAACTGGACAGATTTCGCCCCTATTTTTTCCGTTTAAAAGTTCCTTTGCTTACAAAACTTAACAAAAAGCGATATATAGTTGTAACCATGTATATATTTCATGCTGTCAAAAATCTGGCAGAGCAGTTATCTCAGCATCAAGACCAAGCTGGGCCTGTTTCGCTCCCTGGTACTATCAGTGCTTTTGTATGGGAGCAGTACATGGAAAGTTTCCGTAGGAGTTACCAGAAAGCTGCAAGTTTTCGTCAACTCATGTCTTCGCCGAATTTTAAGAATTTTCTGGCCCGAAACAATATCAAATGAAGAGCTAAGTCGGCGTACGGGTCAGATGCCAATCGACGAATTGATACGCAGGCGAAAATGGCAGTGGATAGGTCACACATTGCGGAAGAGTGATAACTGCATTGCTTTGCATGCCATGAAATGGAACCCCATTTCCAACCAAGGCCGACCAAGAGGGGGTCCTCGAATCACATGGCGTCGATCTGTGGCAAAGGAGTGTCAGGTACTGGGTAAGTCTTTTGGGGAGTTGCGCCCTATTGCCCAGAACAGAGTACGATGGCGCGCAGGAGTAGTTGACGCGCTATGCCCCGCTAGGGGTTAAGGCAAAGTAGTATGTATATATTTAAACGTGCGATTGACTTCGAAATTCAGTAGGAACCTAGTCCTCATTAAAGGTCGCCACCCACGGCAAGCATTTTGGTCGCGAGCATGCATCGAACCACGTCAAACTCTATAGAAAAAAATCTCCTCGTTTCCACCGTTCTATGTTATTTGATGGTTCGATGGAAGTTTGGTCGTGGTTGTGCTCGTCAATGGGTAGCCACCTTTACGTCCACCAGCTGGTTTCGTTCAGCGAGCTTTTTTCCCATCATGGAGTTATTCTTCTTATTTAGACGTTTGATGAAGAGATTTGAACCCACGGACTCGGTATGATGAGATATCATACTGGTGCCTTAACGCACTGAGTTATCGGCCCCCATTTACCTATTGTTTACTATTCCATATGATTACACAAAATGAACATTTTATTGACAGGAAATGTATTTTGAGTGCTTCCTAAACTATAAACCACCCGAAAACTGTGACACCTGCGCTGCCTGCATTTCAAATCGTGAAAATATTAGGTATACGTCGTAGTCTTTTGACGAAATACGCCATTTCGTGATGCAGGCGAAGTAGTTAATGTAAGTAGGCCTATTTACTTTATCCCTGTCCCTTTACTAAGCGCCGGTTTATCAAGGTCAGGTTAAACTGCCGATTAACTCACCGGGGCATTAGTCTATCGGAGCGATAAACTGCCGGTTAAATATTTTCGTTTTCACATACGCCGGCTAAATAATCAAGCGTAAAGATATGCAACGCATCGCAACACCCAAAGTATGACAATGCTGAAGCAAAACCATCTGTTTCACTTGGAGGCATTCTGTTGTCTGTGCCATTCGATTCTGTGTGTGCAGCATCTCTTAGCATTCATTTGCGGTTGAGCTTTTTTCCAAGTCCTCATCCATCGAATGAATTTCCGCAAATCTAGTCTTTATGACCTTTAATTGTTCAACATATTTGAATGTGTAAAAGTAAACCGTTCTAGCTGTCAAAATCTCAGAAGCCGGCATCAGCTGGGTTTATCGATTCGATAAACTTAACCGGATGATAGGCAGTGGTTACCGTTCGGACAAATGCTAATCAAATATTGGTAAAACAAAATTGAGTTAATCGGCAGTTTATCGTTATGATGAACTTCAACCAGACGGATACCGGCCCTAATAGTATTAAATAGAAAGGGACAGAAAGATATATATGATATCATATTAAGTAGGCCGGTGTCTCTTAATTCTCTATCATATAGCTGTCTTGGGAACGACCGTTCCAAAAGCAAGTTTTTATCAGAAACTTTTTTATTTCTGAAGATATCTTTATGAAATTGCATATTGCTCAATCATATTGACTGTTAAGCCACGTTCCTAAATTTGGTTGAAATCGGCCCACTATTTCATATACCTCTTATAGGAACAGTGAAATCGGAACAAGTTTTACTACTAATTTCAAAGTGGCAAATGTACCACAAAACACAACGAAGGTTTGATACCATTCACGCGAAGCGTGGAGGGTATTATACCTTCGTTAATTTTTACATTTTTCATTTATTTATTTAATTTAATAATAAATGTTCAAAATGTGCACCTTCCATTATAATACAATATCTGGCTCTTCTCGTAAAGCTTCGTGTGGCTCTTTCCAATATTCCTCTTGTTATATTAGCACATACAACAATAATTTTTCAACAAACTTCATCTAAACTGCTTGGAGTCTCTTTATAAACGAGTTCCTTTAAATGGCCTCACAGAAATTAATCTAAAGGATTTAAATCCGGAGATCGGGTAAGCCATCTTACAGGTCCATAGCGGCCTATCCAGCAATTGCGAAATTCATTGCTTAAAACATTCGTATCGCCCTTGAGTTATCCGGAGCCGGAGGAGCCCCATCTTGCTAAAACCACACGTTCCTTCGTATAGATATGTAGTGGTACGTCGTCCAAAAAAAATCGGCAGCAATTCCAGAAATGACTTAAAGTCCTCGCCTGTTAATCGATTTGGCATAATATATTGTTCAATAAGGCGATTGTCAATGATTCTAGACCAAATGTTCACGCTCCATTTTGTGATGGGCTTCTCGCACCATATTAGGGTTAATTTCGCTCCAACAATGTTTATTGTGAAAGTGAAATACACAGTACCTTCTTGTATGAAAAGACACTCGTCCGTAAACAAAATGTTTCTTTGAAGTATGAATCTTCTCGTTCGTGGACCCACCCATTCACAGAAATTCGTTCGAGCTGCGTAATTCTGCGGATGAAGTTTTTGAACTCGAGTGAAATGAAAAGCATTCAGATGTGTATTTCGGCGGATTCTTTGTACTGTCATCCTTGGTATATCGAATTGTCGATCAATTTGACTTGTGCTGCAAGTTGGATTTCGAAAAACGAAACTCAGCACAAGTGTGCTGGAAGTTCCTCACTCGTGGCATTTGTTAACGAACGCCGGCCGGCCGCCTCGATGGGTTAGACGGCTTAGGGTCTGATGTCCTGTCTCTCGTCCTCGGATCTCTAACCTTCGAAACACGTTTGGATCGGGATGTCTTCGGTTCGAAAATCTTCGTCTATATTCAGCAACTGATCTGTCACTATTATTATCACATGATCCAAAGACTAGAACCACATAAGAAATCGCCGATTTTAGGTTGCTTAAAAGTGCGTTGTGAGCACCTATTTCTTGTCGTGCTCCATAGTTCTTGGAGTGACTCAATTTTGTCAGAGTTTTGCACAGCCCACTTTAAGACAACATCAAAACATCGAATAACATCATCGTCTTTCACTTTTGGTGCGTCAATGATATTTTCATAAATGCATTTCTTGCGAAATTGATATTATCGAAAAGTCAGTATAACAGAAATGAGTGTTAATAAATAGAGCATAATGATGTTGAAGAGCAAGGGACTCAATACACTGCCTTGGTGAACTCCGACTTTAACCGGAAATTCTTCAGACTCACCAGCTGTGTATCTAACTTTAGTGGTTGCCCCATCATACATGTCTTGTATCATCTTGACATATGCCTCGGGGACCTTTAGTGCTCTTGGAGCCATCCATATCAGATCACGAGGAACTCTGTCGAAGGCTTTTTCCAAATCGATGAACACAAAGTGCAAGTCCGTCCGTGCATCACGATGCTTTTCCATCGTAACACGTATGCACTGAATAGCATCGATTGTGGACCGACCCTCCACAAAGCCGCATTGATTGTCACCCAACCATACAATCTCTTTCAATCGATTGTAGACAACTCGCTCGTAAGGCTTCAATGTGTGAGATGTTAACTTGATTGCCCTATAGTTGATGAGTTTGCGTGAGTCACCCTTGTTCTTATAATTATGATGGATAATTTATTTAGTTGATATTATCAAAGGCTGAGATTATCGCAGATTGAAATTATCGTGACTGTATTGTATTCGCTGACGGAACACTTTTTACTATAAAAATTTAACTCGTTCTACTAACGAATAATCTGACGGAATATAAGGATATAATGATCCCGCTAGCGCATTTATATGCAATGTTTATTGATTCATACTTTTAACTTTTTAGCAGGTCATTAAGACGCAATTAAATTTATTCAGCGAACATGAATAAACTCTTAATCTTACGTGGGTAAACACTAATGAGCCAGCGGTATTCAGTGGTTGCGGACATTATTGCATGTTATAAAAAAAAGCTAGCCATCGGCTAGCTTGCCGAAAGTATGATACCCTTATCATACCTTCGTTGTGACCTATGGTGCAGTCGCTACTTTGAAATTAGTAGTAAAACTTGTACCGATTTCACTGTTCCTATGAGAGGTATATGAAATAGTGGGCCGATTTCAACCACATTTAAGAATGTGGTTTGGCAGTCAATATGATTGAATAATATGAAATTTCGTAAAGATATCTTCAGAAATTAAAAAGTTTTTATAGCAAAAACTTGCTTTTGGAGCGGTCGTTCCTATGACAGCTATCTGATAGAGTAGTCCGATTTCAACCAAATTCGGGAATGTGATTTGACTAAAGATATTATTGATTAGTGTGAAATTTGAAAAAAAATATCTTCAGAAATAAAAAAGTTTTTCTCGCAAAGACGAATTTTTGGACCGGTCGTTCCTATGGCAGCTATATGACGTAATGGTCCGATTCCGTTGATTCCGACCGACATATTTACAGCGTGCAATAGAAAGAAGGCTTTGCACAAAATTTCAGCTCGATAGCTTTAAAACTGAGGGACTAGTTTGCATAAAACCAGGCAGACAGACGGACAAAGTTTAATCGACTCGTCTCATCACACTGACCAAGAATATAAGTTTATATGGTCGGAGATGCTTCCTTCTCTGCGTAGCAAACTTCACGACAAAGTTAATATACCCTATCACATTCGTGAAGGGTAACAACCTTGTTACCCACAGAAATATTTTTATAATACTCGTATAATTTTTTTGCACAAAGTGAGATGTTGAAATAGGAAAAACCTTGTTTTACATTTGAACGCCCGCAACTACTAGAATTATAGAATTTAGGATAAAACAATGTCAACGAGGTTTGATCACTAGGGAATAAAGCACAACGTACACCATCCGGAATTCCTGTCCGGAAAAACTAATCAGGCCCGGCCTTGAGGAATTCCAGATCGTGTATGGTCGTTTCAGGCCGCCTTCAGGCGGCCGGATTAGCTTTTCAGGCGGCCAGAAGGAAAACCGTTCCCGCCAGGCCTCTACCACACACATTCCAGAATTTTTCTCCGGAAAAACTGATCAGGCCTGGCCTTGAGGAATTCCGGATCGTCAATGGCATGTGCAGGCCGCCTTGAACCGGATGGATAATTGGAAATCGATCTTATCACCATAGAATGAAAGTATCTATTTATTGGATGATTGAATTGTAGGGCATTTTACTTTCCATAGCCAAGCTTCAGATACTCAATTGCCCTAACCCCTTGTGGGGCATAGCGCGTCAACTGTTCCTTGTGGACCAGTTGACGTTTCGTTGGCATAAACTGGTTTTGGAGAATGCAGCTGCCAGCATGCACCTCCTGCACATCCATGGCCACGAACGTCGTCGTGGACGGGATTCGAACCCGAAACGCCGGTAGTCAAAGATGAGACTGATACCTCAACACACTGCGCTACCGGTCGCCCCTAAGCTTCAGACACATTCATCTATTGAAATAAACTCCAGTGAAAATTCATTCTAGTCACGCGGCCGGACAGTTCGCCTTGAGGCAACCGGATGGATAATTGGAAATCGATCTTATCGCCATAGAATGAAAATTTCTATCTATTGTATTGAATTGTACGGCTTTTTATTTTCTATAAACAAGCTTCAGATACATTCGTCTATTGAAATAAACTCCAGTGAAAATTAATTCTACTCATGCGGCCGGACAGTTCGCCTTGAGGCGGCCTGTCTATGGCGATAAGATCGATTTCCAATTATCCATCCGGCCGCCTCAAAGGCCTGTCCCGCCGCCTTAAGGCGGCCTGAAGCAGCCATACACGATCCGGAATTCCTCAAGGCCGGGCCTGATCAGTTTTTCTGGAAGGTATTCCGGATGATGTGTGGTGAATTCTATATTCAGGCAAACCGGAAGGCCGGGCCTGATTTGTTTTTCCGGACAGGAATTCCTGATGTTGTATGTTCGGCTTAAGGAATTTTTTTTTGATGTACAATAGATTAGATTATGTGGGCGATTGGTCCGAATTCCGAAGGGCCACCAAGGATTGCGACCCGAGGGTCTATTGTGCTACAGTGTTTTTTCTGATGTAAGACAAAACACGTGTGAAAAATTTAAGAAAAAGAAAACATAAAAATTGATTTTGAAGTGCTTTGAAGAGATGGTTTTGGATCTCTGAAAAGGAAGCTTCGTTTAGGAAGCATGGGTAATTTTTAGCCTTCCACGTTCTATTAACTAGAAATATATAGAATGTAATCTGAAGCCTGTATTCCAAAAATGATCTCAGGATATTTATCGAGAATAATGGTCAAAAAGTTGCCCATTTTTACAAGTCGTTAGATTTACCCTATTGTGAGCTATCTTGCGAATATTAATCAGGCAGATTGTGTCTCGTAATATATACATAACCTATACCATTCAATGGACTATATAAAAGCAAACAAAGTGCTTTTCAAGTTCTCATGCAAATATGCATTCATTAAACATCATTTCGCATTATGTCTTAATATGCTAAGTTCGTAGATATTTAAAGGCAACTAAAAAATAGTTTTAAAATAACATGGCTATCATGCTGTCATTATATTGTATGTATAGTACGCACGGTGTGCATAAATGTACATCAAAATACAAAAAAAAATGTATTCAGAAGGATTGTTTCAAAATCTGCCTAAAACCCTCGACAAAATGAAAGGAATGAAGCTTTTGTGGAACATTGTTTGTTCATCCTTGAACGCAAGCAAACACACACATTTGCTTAGAATGGCAAATGCATGAATATGAATACTTCAGGCTATCTATCTACAGTATTCGATTGTTGAACGCCTAAAACTAAAACAATAGTTCCATTATATTATTTGCAAATAAAAACCAGGCCGAAGCTTCGAAGCGTATATACCCTAGACTTGCACAGACCTAGTGGTGATACCAAAAGTACCAATTGGCAACGACCATATGCATTAAGAATGGGTCTCCTATATGGCCAGTTCATAGGGGAGGTTGGCACTTATTCAGTAGGATATTGACCATTCTCAAAATCAGTTAACTAACTAACCCATTCTACAAATATTTGTCGAATTTTTCAAGTCGCTAGCATCATTGTATCGAAAGTTATTGCTTATTTGTAGTTTCACTTGTAGGGGAGGTATGTAGGTGTTCCTTGGGTCGGATCTTGCGCATCATTGACACCAACCAATTACATCACCCTAGAAACATTTAAACAAAATTTCCAGTCTCTAGCTTCACTCTCTCGAAAGTTATCGCTTATTTGAAGTTTCATTTCTAGGGGAAGTAGGGGTTTCTTTGGTCGGATTTTACCCATCTTTAATGCCAACTAACTCAATCTCACTTCAAAAATTTGACCAAAATTTCAAGTCACTGGTTTCATTCTATCAAAAGTTATCGCTTATTTAAAGTTTGATTTGTAGGGGAGGTGGGGGTTCCTTAGGTCGGATCTTGCCCATATTCAATATCAACTATGAAGGTCTTACTAGCAACATTCCACCAAATTTTGAACTCGGTAGTATCATTCTATCGAAAGTTATCGTAATTAAAGGAATATTTAATTTTTTGAAATTTGTAGGGGAGGTAGGTGTTCCTTTGATCTGATTACGCCCAACTTACAGAACCTTTAGCAACTTCTTCCCTCAGGGTTACATGCCAAAAATCAGGTGTCTACGTCGATTGGTTCAAAAGTTATAGACAAAAAACCTGAAAAGTAGGGTAGTATGGGGCTTTTTGTAAGAAAATTACCATTAGTTTTCAACTGATCGATTTTATTTTCCCAGGAGAGTATAAGATTATCCTCACTAGCAATATACCAAAGCCAGAGCTTTTCATGATTTTTGAATCGGGAGTTAAAGATACATTTAATTATTTTACATACGTAGGGAGGTAGGCGTTCTCTTGGCCTGATCATGCCCAATTTCAATACCATCCAACTAGATCATACTTCCAACATGTGACCAAAATTTCAAGGCTCTAGCTTTATTCTATCGAAAGTTATCGTGCGAACGGACAGACAGACAGACAGACGGACAGACAGACAGACAGACAGACAGACATGGCTAAATCGAATCAGGAGGTGATCCTGATCATTTATATGTATACATTGCCCTACCTCCGGAGCCTCCTTTAAGGTGTTACATATTTCCGTCGTGACAAAAACAATATACCCTATACTAAAAGTCTAGGGTATAAAAAACGGTATAGCCGTGTCGGAGATGTAGTAGACATTTTGGCGCGGACACAAAAATATTAGCTCGTAATATTTGCTTCGAATGGGCTATATCGAATTAGTCATTCTAGAACACTAGCAAATCCTGTGATGGAATCATTTCTTGCAGCGGAGATGCAATATAGGGAATAATGTAGTCCTTGTTACTTGGAATAAATAAAACTATATTTTAAAAATTTGACTCAAATTACGTATATTTTTAAGCATAAATATTCAGACTCATCACTCGTCAATAAAATTTGTTCACAAACCTACCGGGACCTCACCATTCGGATCATTTGCGGAAACACTACTACTGAAACACGCTTTCAAACCGTATGCGCTTTTTATACCCTGTAAGGTATACTACTTTGCCTTAACACCAAAGTGGGGCATAGCGCGTCAGCTACCCCTGCACGCCATCGTACTCTGTTCTTGGCAATGGGGCGCAATTCCCCAAATGACTTACGCAGCGGCTTACACTTCTTTGCCACAGATCGACACCATCCGATTTTAGAACCCCTTCTTGGTCGGCCATGGTTTGAAATGGAGTTCCATTTCATGGCATGCGAAGCAATGCAGTTATCACTCTTCCGCAAGGTGTGACCTACTCACTGCCGTTTTCGCCTGCGTATCAATTCGTCGATTGGCATCTGATCCGTACGCCGACTTTACTCTTGATTTGATTTTGTTTCGGGACAGAAAACTCTTAGAATATGACGAAGACATGAGTTGACGAAAATTTGTAGCTTTCTGATATCTCTTATGCCGGAACCAGATTGAACGCAGAAAGCAGCAGCAACAACACCAACATGCAGATCTGCTTTCGCCGCTGTCGCTACGTTCAATCTAAGTCGCGGAAGGGAAATGTACGCTTTCTAATTTGACAGTTCGCCGCCGCTGCTATCCATTCTGCTTTCAATCTGGTTCGGGCATTGTGGAAACTTTCCATGTACTGTTCGTATACAAAAGCACAGACAGTACCAGGGAGTGAAACAGGCCCAGCTTGGTCTTGATGCTGATAACAGTATGCGCATTTAGCCTGCTCTATACGATGAGCTATGTCCTGCTCCGTACCACCATTTTCGGCAACATTGCTATCCAGGTAGACGAACTTGTCCATCTTCTCCACAGGCTGCTCATTAATATCCGTATTGATGGCAATAGGTGAATGATTTCTTTTTCGCAATGGCGGGTTAAGTACCTTGGTCTTGTTGATATTAACTATTAGCCCAACCTTGCTTGCCTCCCTTTCGAGATCTAATTCCATTGCGGACAGATCCATAATTTTGTAGGAGAGTAGGCATATGTCGTCAGCGTAGTCAATATGTTTCATATAAGGTGCTAAAGTCCATTGAATTCCTCTGTCTCGTCCGAATAGGGCTGCATGCAACACATCGCCGATCACTATGAGGAATAGGATCGGTTAGAGGATGTATCCTTGCCGAGCTCCACTCCTCCGACACCTTACCATTATACAGAACACGACATACCGCGCCGTCAAAGGTTGCTTTAATAATACCCTCAAGCTTTTCAGGGATGCCTCTCCTCTCTCCCTGCGCAAGGCCGCCTAAATAGAATCCCGGTTCACGCTATCCAAAGGCATTTCGAAATCGATGAAAAGCATGCGAAGCGGAGAATCGTACTGAGCGCATTGCTCGATGATGATTAGCAAGGTGTCAATGTGATCGACATACGAGAATCCGGATCGAAAACCAGCCTGCTCTTCATCAATTGTGATTTCTAAGTGGGCCTTTAATCATTCCAGGACGATTTTAGCTATTATCTTGGCAACGGCAGGAGGCACACAAATGCATTAATGCATTATTACAGTCTATGAGGCTACACTTCTTCGGAAGTTTGATGATCAAACCTTCCTTCCAATCAGTGAGAAGGTCTCTGTATTCAACGTTTTATCAACAAGCAGTTAGTTAGTTAGCAAATCGGTAGTTACTCTTGGCGCAGCTTGATAAAGTTCGGAAGGAATACCGTCGAGTCCGGCGGCCTTTGCTAGTTTTAGTGCAATAATTGCAGTGGCTATTTAGTCGGGGCAGTGGACCAAATACGCACCTTTTGACGGTTAGGTAAATTATCTGTGGTGGAACTTTACCTGAGGTTACATGGCTCACGACCGCGGCGAAATGTTCCTTCCACCTCCTCATTTGATCTTCCCCCAAGATAAGCTTTCCACCTCTATCCTTTACCGGGTGGCAGGAGTTACGACCACCTTTAAACTCCTTGATGACACCGTATACGGCTTTTAAGTTGTTACTTCTTGCGGCTTTTTCTGCTGTATCTGAAAGAGAGTTCGCACAAACCCTTTTATCGCGTCGCACACTACACTGAACTTCTCAAGCTTTTTGACGGTAAGTCTGGCATTACACTTTGCGTTTTTCTGCAGGAAGAGCAATCCCGCAAAAAAACGCATTGTCGTTCAAGAAGAGAACCCTATAATTACACATTGCGTCTTTCTGCGGGAAGAGCTTGTAAAAGAAATAAATATATCCCAGTGAGGATATTGATAGTTTCCTTTTTGTGGCAATGTAGTAGGTAAAAGTCGGGAGGCCGATACAATTTCAGCCAGTCCTCAATGGATGCACTGCATGAATTTCGTACTGGGTGCATGAGTTTCTAGTTTGTCGTTGAACCAAAAAACGGAAGGTGAAATGCGTTCCATATACCACCGTGTGTTCATCTTCTCATTGCGTTTTTTTGCGGGAGAAGTCTTCCCGCTGTGGTTGGACTTGCTGCTGCAAAACGATTCCTGCAAACTGCAGCATTGTCGTTACGCATAAGTGTAATGCGTTCCATTTAAATGTACACGTTCGACTTCTTGGACGACAATGCGTTTTTTTGCGGGATTGCTCTTCCTGCAGAAAAACGCAAAGTGTAATATCACGCTAAAGGAGTTCGATGCTGCTTCGATTGTCGTCTGATACTGCATCCAAACGAACCTTTAGCTCTTTTCTTTCAACAATCGGCTACCGTGAAGCGTCGGACATCCAGGGCTTATTCCGGCAATTCGTGTTTGTGCCAAGGATGGTATCTGCGCTATCAATGTACGCATTTTTTATGGCATCCCAGTTTTCATTTATGTAACTTTCTGGGTGACTAGTTATCTCAGCTGCCTTTTGTTTAAGATGGTATATGGTTGAATGACAGCTAGAGTTTTTAGTCGAGCGAAGTTGAATTTGCGGCGCTTGGATCTTTCGTCGCTAGGCAATGGCATTGGCAAAGTGGTCGATCTGATTTTGTTTTCTGTGCCGGTTAACAGAGGACCAACTGATTTCGTAGCGGTCCTTATGCTCAAACATAATACCACCGATGAAGAGACTGTGAAAGTTGCAGAACTCTACATATCTTTCACCGTTGTCGTTACGATCAGTAAGACCTTGTCTCCTCATCACATGTCTGAGCCCATAGTTATCAGCGCTATCTTTTACTTTTGAATCTCCCATTACCATTATAATGTCACTTATTCTACTCTGAACGGCGTTTAGTTGTTCGTAGAAGGAGTCTTTCGCCAAGACATTGTTGGGTTTAGTTGGAGCATAACAGTGTATTATAGAGATATACCTCATTTCGTTCCCGTAACCTGGCGATCATAATTCTGTCTTAGACCAGATCCCAGGATAAGAGACAGTTCCGTGCGGCTCTGGTTAAAAGGAGCCCCACACCTGACTCACGACCCCTACCGGTAGCTCTACCGGAGTACAACATTGCAGTGCTACCCGTTGGAGAGATAAGTTCTCTGCTTTTAAACCATCTTATCTCACTAACTCCTATGATGTTTAATTTACACCTCAGAAATTCACTCTCTAATTGAAGAAATCGTGCATTCTGGGGACCTTCTATTCCATTGTCCAGGAGAGTACGCATATTCCAGAATCCAATCTTTGTCATTGTACGATAGCCAAAAGTAATAACCGTTGAGTTAGTCTTTATCCGAGGCATAGTTGACGTTTCGTTAGCATATAGAAAATTTCGGATAATGCAAGTTACTGTCATACACAACACATTCTGTCCTTTGTTTGTCGGTTTCAACGACAGGCCGTCAAAGGGAAAAGACCGTGGTTTATTCTTACGCTCTACACCACAGTTTACGTCAACCAAATCATCGCACCGCCATTACTGGCGGCTTGACTTGGTTAGTAATGGTCAATAACCACTGCCGTTCCAGGTGGGGCCCACGAGGAGGACTATGGGGGAGGATTTTTGCCCTGATTTAGCCATGACTGTCTGTCTTGTCTGTCAGTTCGCACGATAACTTTTGATAGAATGGAGCCAGCGGCTTAAAATTTTGGTCAAATGTTTGCAGTAGATTTTAGTTAGTTGGTATTGCAAATAAGCGTGAACCTACCAATGGAACGCCATATTAAAAATCGAAGTAGCGTTTTGTAATATCTCCATATCCTATACGTGGGTATGTGTGTATATCTGTGTATATATCCATAGATCCACATCTGGATGCACAGGTATATACATATATCACAGGTATATACATATATATACACGTATATAATATATTGATTCTGTACTGTGGCCCATGATTTTTTAGAGCCAGTGTATTTCGATTCTGGGGATAGCGGGATCAAATGATCAAAACCGGTCATGGTCGAGAACTAGACCTGGTAATTTTGATAAGGGGATAACGGCAGGTCTGGTTTTTAGAATCGAGAGTTTTGATGATAGTGCTTGAGGTGGACGGTTGTGTGATAGCTATCGTGGTGCCAACAATTTTTCCCGGTCGTGGCAATTCCCTTGAAAAGAAGGGTGATTCGAATTATTTATTTGCCACAAGGAGTTGCATCCCATCCGCGAGAAATGATCCCGTCGCGGAAAAAAATTCGTGTCGCAAGTTTTTAAATTTAGTGGTCGGGTGTGAAAATTCGTTGTGCGGGCTATCTGGAGCCATCTTTTCCCAGCATTTGCTCGTCCTTGTGTGACGACTGTCATAACGGGTGAAGGGGGCTTACGGAGTGTCCTGATTTCGCAAAGAGTAAAAAAAAATATACATATGTATGAAAATATGTATACCTTACAGGGATATTTTCCGCGCAGTCTCAGCCCGTTATCCAGCACTCGGCCCGGCAACCACCACATGGGCATATCGCCCAATATGATCATCGTGAGAGCAGATAAGGGTGCTCCGCTAATACGGGGAACTCTCTGTAGCCAGGGCGCATGCATGTCGGCAACTATCTTTGTGACGACGACGTACCCGCCGTCGCATGGAACGTGAACGTGACGTCGAAGCAACTCGGTGCCCACGACTGTGGAAAACACCATTAATTTGTATTTCGGGCGATGACAGATGCCCCTTCAAAGCGAGTGGGCATTCAGGTAAGGGGGAATCGTTCGGCGTTGGTGGTGCGCCTCGGTTGCTCCGCTCAGTCGGCCGGTACGCCGCTGCCGAAAAATCTGGCGATGCTGATGATGGAGATTCGAGAGGAGATCTCAAAGATATTAAAGTGATTTTTATACCCTAGACTTATAGTATAAGGTATATTGTTTTTGTCACGACGGAAATATGTAACACCTTAAAGGAGGCTCCGGAGGTATAGCAATGTATATATATAAATGATCGGGGTCACCTCCTGATTCGATTTAGCCATGTCTGTCTGTCTGTCCGTCTGTCTGTCTGTCTGTCTGTCTGTCTGTCTGTTCGTCTGTCTGTCTGTCCGTTCGCACGATAACTTTCGATAAAATGAAGCTAGAGCCTTGAAATTTTGGTCAAATGTTGGAAGTGTGATCTAGTTGGATGGTATTGAAAATGGGCATGATCAGGCCAAGAGAACGCCTACCTCCACTACATATGTAAAATACATAAATGTATCTATAACTCCCGATTAAAGAAACATGAAAAGCTTTAGCTTTGGTAGATTACTCATGAGGGTAATCTCATACTCTCCTGGGAAAATAAAACTGATAAGTTGAAAACTAACGGTAATTTTCTTACAAAGAACCCCGTACTACCCTACTTTTCAGGTTTTTATACCCTAGACTTTTAGTATAGGGTATATTGTTTTTGTCACGACGGAAATATGTAACACCTTAAAGGAGGCTCCGGAGGTATGGCAATGTATACATATAAATGATCAGGGTCACCTCCTGATTCGATTTAGCCATGTCTGTCTGTCTGTCTGTCTGTCTGTCTGTCCGTCTGTCTGTCTGTCTGTCCGTTCGCACGATAACTTTCGATAGAATAAAGCTAGAGCCTTGAAATTTTGGTCACATGTTGGAAGTATGATCTAGTTGGATGGTATTGAAATTGGGCATGATCAGGCCAAGAGAACGCCTACCTCCCCTACGTATGTAAAATAATTAAATGTATCTTTAACTCCCGATTCAAAAATCATGAAAAGCTCTGGCTTTGGTATATTGCTAGTGAGGATAATCTTATACTCTCCTGGGAAAATAAAATCGATCAGTTGAAAACTAATGGTAATTTTCTTACAAAAAGCCCCATACTACCCTACTTTTCAGGTTTTTTGTCTATAACTTTTGAACCAATCGACGTAGACACCTGATTTTTGGCATGTAACCCTGAGGGAAGAAGTTGCTAAAGGTTCTGTAAGTTGGGCGTAATCAGATCAAAGGAACACCTACCTCCCCTACAAATTTCAAAAAATTAAATATTCCTTTAATTACGATAACTTTCGATAGAATGATACTACCGAGTTCAAAATTTGGTGGAATGTTGCTAGTAAGACCTTCATAGTTGATATTGAATATGGGCAAGATCCGACCTAAGGAACCCCCACCTCCCCTACAAATCAAACTTTAAATAAGCGATAACTTTTGATAGAATGAAACCAGTGACTTGAAATTTTGGTCAAATTTTTGAAGTGAGATTGAGTTAGTTGGCATTAAAGATGGGTAAAATCCGACCAAAGAAACCCCTACTTCCCCTAGAAATGAAACTTCAAATAAGCGATAACTTTCGAGAGAGTGAAGCTAGAGACTGGAAATTTTGTTTAAATGTTTCTAGGGTGATGTAATTGGTTGGTGTCAATGATGCGCAAGATCCGACCCAAGGAACACCTACATACCTCCCCTACAAGTGAAACTACAAATAAGCAATAACTTTCGATACAATGAAGCTAGCGACTTGAAAAATTCGACAAATATTTGTAGAATGGGTTAGTTAGTTAACTGATTTTGAGAATGGTCAATATCCTACTGAATAAGTGCCAACCTCCCCTATGAACTGGCCATATAGGAGACCCATTCTTAATGCATATGGTCGTTGCCAATTGGTACTTTTGGTATCACCACTAGGTCTGTGCAAGTCTAGGGTATATACGCTTCGCTTCGGCCTGGTTTGTCTATAACTTCTGAACCAATTGACGTAGACACCTGATTTTTGGCGTGTAACCTTGAAGTGAGAAGCTGCTTAAGTTCTAGTAAGTTGGGCATAATCGGATAAAAGGAACGCCTACCTCCCCCACAAATTTCCAAAAATTAAATATTCCTTTAATTACGATAACTTTCGAAAAAATAATACTAGCAAGTTGAAAATTTGAAAGGATGTTGCTAATAAGACCTACTTTGTTGGTATTGAAAAAAGGCAAAATCCGACACAAGGAACCCCCACCTCCCCTACAAATGAAACTTCAAATAAGCGATAACTTTTGATAGAATGAAGGCAGCAACTTGAAATTTTGGTAAAATGTTGAAAGTGAGATTGAGTTAGTTGGCATTAAAGATGGGTAAGATCCGACCTAAGGAACCCCTACCTCCCCTAGAAATGAAACTTAAAATAAGTTTACGACAAAATAAAGCTAGCGACTTGAAATTTTGGTCAAATATTTGTAGTATGATCCAGTCGGCTAATATTGAAAATACGTAAAATCCGACCAACGAAACCCCTACTTCCCTTAGAAAAGAAACTTCAAATAAGCGATAACTTTCGATAGAATGAAGCTAGAGACTTGAAATTTTGTTTAAATGTTTGTAGGGGGATCTAATTGGTTGATGGAAATGCTGGGCAAGATCCGACTCAAGGAACCTCTACCTCCCCTACAAGTGAAACTTCAAATAAGCGTTAATTTTCGATAGAATGAAGCTAGCGACTTGAAAAATTGGACAAATATTTGTAGAATGGGTTAGTTAATTGATTTTGAGAATGGTCAAGATCCCACTGAATGAGTGCCAACCTCCCCTATTAACTGGCCATATAAGAGACCCACTTTTAATGCATATGGTCGTTTCCAATTGGGACTTTTGGTATCACCACTAGGTTTGTACAAGTCTAGGGTATATACGCTTCGGACTGCTGTTTTTTTTTGTTATGCAACAGTTGCTACCGGTGCTGCGGCTGTGATGCATTCGTGTGCTTCTTAATCACGATTTTCCTGTAGAACGTATTATGCTAGTTATTGATTGCAGACATTGGTGTACATTCAAAAGGTTGCGCTTTTCCAAATGCAAGCCTCAGCTCTTGAGAGAGACCAACGGAAAATTTTACGTGATACCAGTAACTGGAAATTCCTGTGATCGGTACTTTGGTACTGAGCCTTCAGAAGAACAGTATCTAACATAGTTAGGCGGGTTGTGCATAGTGTCGGTTGACCTGCATTACCTTGTATCCGAAAAACAAACGTCCACTTTTGCATCGAAAACGTAATAATAAAAAAAAAAAAGAACAAATATTGTCCCACCCGAAAAATACGGCTGCAGAATATACACATTAACACGGTGTGTACTTTACATAATTAGCTTGGAAGTGCATGTTTCTATTCTTAATTCAGAAAAGTGTTTCAAGTTTGTTAGGAAGCCAGTTTTTCACAACTCAAATGTGTCAAAAGAACGCGAACAAGAGATTTGACTATAACTGGCTGAACAGCCGATTTTCGTTGACTGCGACTTGTGGACGTAATTCGCGCACAGTATAATTCCGAGGTAAAGTTAAAAAATGAAACCGGAATATAGAGGGCTTCGCCCGCAATCCGAGGGTCTTGCAGCATGCGCATATTTTGGTATGTAAATATTGGCTCCTTGCTCTTCTTGGTACACCATAATTAAAATGTCTTACCCGTGATATACATAGTATCTTACAAGCCAATCCATAAAAAAGACTCCATCTATCACCTCTCAAAGTAATAGTTTTAATACGAGAAGCTGTGCTATAGATAGATATGTATGTATACGAGATAAACTGTCCTACTCTTCTAGATGCTTTACCATTCCTGTTAAGACGACATTGCAAATTGCAAACTTGCAGAAAAAATAAAAATAATGGAGTCAGCGGCCAGCCTAACTCCCCCCCCCCCCCCAATTTTTACCCTTACAGAAATAGTTAAACTACCATTCGCTCTACGAAAAACAATATGCAAGTATGTAGTACTCGCACCTAAATATATA
Source organism: Chloromyia formosa (assembly GCA_964017055.1). Taxonomy (NCBI): domain Eukaryota; kingdom Metazoa; phylum Arthropoda; class Insecta; order Diptera; family Stratiomyidae; genus Chloromyia; species Chloromyia formosa. Next base: position 56,190,653 of record OZ024817.1, read on the forward strand.
CGATGCCGATAGGTGCATTCTTTGTATGGATAGTGTCAAAATTTGCGCAGCTGCTGGGCTCCCAAAATTGGAGGACGCGGTCACGTGACCGAGATAATTGGAGGACAATGATCCAGGCGGCCAAGGCCCGACGTCGGGCTGTCGCGCCACGATGATGATGAGTGTCAAAATTCATAACTTTAAATGAATGTGCTATTATTAAATGTTATGTGATTATAATGAAATTTAAAACCATTATTGCCTATGATGTTGGTTATCATTGGCCATCAATATTTTCGACCTAGGGTGTGCTGAAGGGGTGCAGGGGTGTGCTAACTGCAAATATAGAAATGTACTATTATTAACCTTTTTTATGAGATTTCAAAATTCTATTATTTTTGGTTTTCTATGCTAGTGAATTGCCGCTTTTCTGTAAATTTTCATATTTCTAAGTTTAACGGTTTCGAAATGCAATGGGGTTGGGACAAACTCGGATCACATATTTTCCCCTCTCTCTCTTCTCTGCTTTCTTCAAATTTGAAAAAAAATTCCAAAATGGAATGTACTCGATTGTACATTTCTTACGATACTTGCCTATACCAAACAAAAAAAAATTTCGACCTTCACTTCCCCTCTATGGGGACCCCCCCTTAAAGTCGACCTATTACGACGAATCGCTTTCTCCGGAAAATTATAGTACTTCTACATATTTCCACCAAATTTCATGCATGTAGCTTGGGCGGTTCGTGAGATATTTCATGGACAGACAGACAGACAGACGGACGGATGCATGACCGATTTCATAAGGGTTTTGTTTTTTTACAAAACCCTAAAAAGGGGGAATGTACTTGGTATGTTTTCGTTTTTTTTTATAATTCAAATTGATATCAACAATATTAATTACGAGTTAAGCTATATTTATCTTCACCTATCCCTTGATTCATTTTCCGAATTTGGTGATTTCTCCTGACCTTTAGTACATTAGCGATTATTCAATATTTTATAAGTAAATATGTCGTCAAAAAGAGCAAAACCTTTGTGAATATAGGTCTCATGGAAATATTATTGTTGTGTTTTTTTTTTTTGGAAGTGTTACGTACTAATATTCGCGCGTAGAGGTTAGCAATCGTCCGTGAAATTGACGGGAAAAAGCAGGCAATTGCAATATGCATACAGCTAGTATAAGATAGATAGATATAAAAATTCGAGCTACTTTCCTAGCAGGAAGGCACTGCGACCATAAAGATCTATTGTGTATAAGATACTTTTACTGTTCGATTGCTTTGTCATCGGTCAATCTACATAAAAGAAATATCGAAACAACAACTAAGTGTGCAATTTCATCGCCACAATTAAAAAAAATGTTGCACGTTGAGCCGATCTTGGATACGTTAGTTGTAATGAGCCTTTCAACCGTTAGCGCTTCTTCATAGGGACTTCTTTTTTTTCTCTCCGATAAATCCTGTAAGCAGCTGATGTCCGGAACTTTGTTATTTTCCTGACTCATGTCCTCATACTGGAAACGATAGTACAATAGATAGTAGTTTTTGAAGAGATGTTGAATTAACCATCGACATTTTAAGTGATAAGATGTTTTTTGCATTTATTGTTTAATTTTTGAAATATTGCCATAGTATCTAATCCGTTTGGGTTGTTAAAAAATATATATATTTTACATATATATATATATATAAATAAATAATAAATAAAATCAATAAATAAATATACATGCATACATGTATAATATAAAAAAAAATTAATTACACCAAATATTATGAATTCCTTGATTTTGTTAGAAAATTTAAAATGAGCGGCTAAATCCTGAATTTTCTGCCTCCCCCTCCTTTCTCTCACTTAGAAATTTGAATTTATCTAGGGGGATTGCAACTTGGAATGGCGCCCGAAATCCCAGGTCGCGCCGGGCCCACAACATCTGTGGCCCATAGAGAGCCGCTTTCCATCTGAAGGCTCCAATGACCTGAGAGGGAAAAGGATCTGTCCTGATTGGATGGTTTTCCCCGTTAATGATATATTTTTTTGGCCTTTGTGCTTTGTTAGTTTGGCTGATGCAGCCCCATGTCCCTGCACGGGACTTTGTTGATCTTTTTGGTCTCTGGGAGTTTGGTGTAAAGGCACCACCAGTAGTTTTTCTGTTTTGCGTATATTGGATTGCGGGTTGTAGGGGTTTTCGAGTTTTATTTTTGAGTCTTTTCTGTTCGGGCACACGTGCGATGCCTCCTTGTACGTTGATGGAGGAGGCCAATGACCGCCGTGTTGAACCACCCCGCCACTCCCGACAGCTGAGCTGGTCTGCCAGCGCACGTCACGGGTGGTCGTCGGAGAGGGTCTTTTGCCCCTGTTGAGGTTTCTGGCCTTTACGACCATCTCAACCCTCGTCCTCCGGTCTCTATCACTACAGTTGTTTAAATGTTTGTCAAATGGTAAATGTACTGTTTTGCTTAGTTTATAACCATATGGTTATAAATCTTTTTATACGACAATAACATTTGTGCTGCTTGGGTGTAAAATAATTAGAAGTATCTAGAAATCTCGATATCGCGCTTGGTGGCCGTGGTCGTTCGGTCACCGCTCTACGATACTAATCTAGAGCTCGGAGTTCAAATCTCGGCGGGATCAAAAACTGCCTGTGAGTACTAATAGAACTCTCACAGTGCTCCGAGCTTGTCAGTATAAATACGGCGCGGATAGGAGGTGCATGCTAGCAACTGCACTTCCTAAAAAGTAGATACGCAGTCGAAACGTCAACAAGGCATAGAAATGCTAGAGATGTTGACGCGCTGATGCCTCTGGAAGGGTCAAGGCAATTAACATAAATCTCGATCGAATAAATGTGAAAAACTCTAACTTCGGTAGATTACTGTATAGGTTAATATTATACTCTTTTGTGAAAATGATCTGTCGGTAAATGATTTAGACGGGTTGGCTATGTTGATAACAACTGGGCTTTATTCAATAAAACTCTCTTAATTTATATTCTTAAAATTATTTTATATGTCAGCAAATATTAAGTATTTCCAATTAGCAAAAAGTGGCGCGATACAATGTACGTAAAGAAAAGTCAGACTAAGCAAAATGTGCAATACAATTATTGATATGTTAAAGAAATGAAAATTGGACTTAATATCTTATAGGGCAAAGTAGTGCAAAAACAGATTTTATGATATTATTATGACTTATAATTACAAGTGCTGCGCACATTCTCCCGCCTCAGGAAATAGAGATGGAAGCGAATCAGCTTGTGTTACTGGATTGTGTGTGTGTTGTTTCCGTGGGGCTGGCACTGGTGTATTTATGCGGTATTTTCTGCATTGATGTTTTACTCTCCAATAGCACATGATACATATAATCGCCAATATGATGATATAGACTCCAGCATAGTGATGGACGTCATGGATACGAACACCTTTGGAGTTCCTTATGCTCAGCTCATGTTTGCGCAGTTGACTTTGGATTTCCAATATATCGCTCATGTTGACCTCTTGCTTCATTAAGGGAATTAATATCCTCGAACGGCTTGTCGTGGATGTAGCCAGGGATATCTCTAAATGCTGAGATATGACTCGGTTCTCGGGCAGGATTGAAGTGCCCAGTCGCTCGACGAACACGTTATCCGATTGGATTTGTGTTGTGGAATGAAGTTGAATGGTCCCAATACCGTCCAAGATTAGGGACTGGCTTCAGTTGGGAATGCAAAAACCTGCGTCAACCTTCAAATAAAACCAAATTTCTCGTCACAATTCGAAATATTGACCGATACCATAGTACTGAAAAAACTGACCAATTTGCTACCAACGGAAAAAATGCAAGCCATTAAATGGAAACATACCGAAAATTTACTCTTGGCGAACCCTCAATTCAACGTACCAAGTAAAGTAGACGTGATTCTGGGTGCAGACGTTTACGCTAGCATCCTGTTAGATGGATTCATTCGTGGCCCCCCAGGAACACCTGTAGCGCAACGTACGCAATTGGGTTGGATTCTATTTGGCGAAGTGTTAACAACGTCACCAAGCAGAAGTCTAGAGTGTCATGTAACTGAAGTCGACTTCGACAAGAACCAATCCAGATTTTGGGAAATCGAAGAAATCAAAGAGAATCAACCTATCATGACAATAGAAGACATCAAGTGCGAGGAGCATTATAAGGCCACCCATCGTCGTGACGCTAGTGGGAGTTATATAGTAAGAATTCCTTTCAAAGAAGATCCTGAAAAGGCGAATATAACTGGAAGCCGGGAATTAGCAGTTGCTCGACTTTTTTAGATGGAGAGAAAGTTCAAAAGTGACAAGGTTTTCGAGACACTATATGTATAGACAATTCATGAAAGAATATTTGCAACTTGGTCATATGGTTCCAGCAACACCAGACGAAGGTGCGAGTTACAATCTTCCTCACCATGCTGTGTTAAAGGAAGATAGCACAACAACGAAACTGAGAGTGGTATTTGATGCCTCAAGTAAACGGCAAACGGCCAAAAGCTTGAACGACATCATGCTGGTTGGTCCTCAAATACAAACAACTCTTTTCTCCATTTTGCTACGATGGAGAAAGTTCGCAGTTGTGTACATGACAGACATCGAAAAAATGTTCCGGATGATTCAAGTTGACGAACGTGATCGTAAGTTCCTTCGAATTTTATGGCGAGAGAATGTTGGTGATCCTATTCTCGAATACGAACTCACAACGGTCACTTATGGTACTACCTCAGCTCCATATCTGGCAATCCGAACTCTTCATCAACTCTCGAAGGATCATGAGAAAGAGTATCCAGAAGCCGCAAAGGTGATTTTGAACGACACATACGTAGATGACTTCGTCTCTGGTGCAGACTCAACAGAAGAGGCACTGCAAACAACTCAGCAACTCATGAGACTTCTTAAGAAAGGCGGATTCAATCTGAGGAAATGGACGAGCAATAGCCCAGATATTCTAAGAGTAATACCATGGGACCTTGGAGAGCAATCACACCATCTGGACTTTGATCAAGAACATCTAGTGAAAACACTTGGAGTATACTGGAACCCCAAAACAGATACATTTAAGGTGCAAGTCAAAACGAACATCGATTTAATTCCAACCACCAAGAGAGAACTTTACTCAGACGCTGCGAAAATATACGATCCACTTGGACTACTGGCTCCTGTAACAATGAAAGTGAAGCTACTTCTGAAGGAAGTGTGGAAAAAGTGTCCTGAATGGGATGATCCTTTGCCAGAACCATTTCGACAAGCTTGGGAACAAATTAAGAGCGAGATATTAACACTTAGATCCATTGAAATACCGAGGTGGATCAATTACAAGAACCAAAATCAGAGTTGCGAATTACATGGATTTTGCGACGCCTCCGAAGACGCATCAGCGCCGCGGTATATATGCGAATAATACATGACCAGGAAACACACACTTCCCTGGTTACTGCGAAAACAAAGGTCGCACCATCAAAACTGTCTATACCTAAATTAGAATTGTGCGGTGCGTTCCTGTTAGCCACTCTACCAACAGAACTTCACAAATTCAAAATTTTACAAACCAGGATGATTGGTACCATGTGAACTCTTTGGAAAATCCAGCAGATCCAGCGTCTAGGGGTATACTACCAAGTCAACTGTTTAACAACAACTTATGGTGGCATGGCCCAGTATGGCTTCAAGAAGCGGAAGTGCCATACCCAACACAAAATATTAAAGATACAGAACAAGGGAGAAAGAAGATTAAAGTGCATGTGGTTGACACAGACGAAAAGGACATCATAGAACGACTACTGAACCGGTTTTCCAAGCTGATGAAGGTACAACGAACGCTTGCCTACTGCTGTAGATTCATTCAAAATTGCAAAAGTAGTCCTGAGAATCGAATTACTGGCCCAATAACAGTTCCCGAAGCTGAAGCAGCCCTCAAGAAACTCATAATACACACACAACAACAACATTTCGGTGAAGAGCTGAAACATCTAGCTAACAAAGAAGAATTATCCAGAACAAGTCGCTTATTATCGTTGACGCCCAAGTTAGAAGATGGAATCTTACGAGTTGAAGGAAGACTTGAAAACGCTTTGGAGTTGACACAGGATCAGAAACATCCAATTATACTGCAAAGGAAGGGATACCTAGCAATATTCGTTTGCTTAACGTGCAAGGCTTTCCACATTGAAGCGGTAAGCGAGCTAACAGCCACAGCATTCATCGCTGCGTTGAAACGATTCCACTACAGAAGAGGTCCTGTAGGCCATCTATACAGCGATAATGCAACTAATTTTGTGGGTGCTAACAAAATATTGGGGGAACTCCACAAGCAGCAGTCCTTCCAAAACGAAGTAACCGATGCACTAACAAGCGAAGGCATACAATGGCACTTCATTCCGCCCGCTTCCCCACACTTCGGAGGATTGTGGGAAGCCGGAGTCAAATCCGTGAAACATCACTTGAGACGCGTGATTGGCGACAATCATATTACCTTTGAAGAGATGTCAACACTCATGACCGAAATAGAAGCCTGTCTGAACTCCAGACCCTTGGGAGCATTGTATGACAACATAGATAGCCTCGAGACATTAACCCCAAGTCACTTCCTAAATAATCGGCCTATCAAATCGCTGCCAGAAAAAGATCATCTTGAGACGAACCCGAATCTATTAAACCGATGGGAACGGTTAGAGAAATTACACCAAGAATTCTGGCGCAAATGGTCCACAGAATACTTAGGAAGACTACAGCAACGACCTAAATGGATGACCAAATTGGCAAACATCGAGATCGGGAATCTAGTCCTGATAAAAGTAGAGAACTTACCGCCATCAAAGTGGGCTCTTGGGAGAGTGATCGAGACGCATCCCGGAAAGGATGGTCTAACACGTGTTGCAACCGTTCGTACCGAACGTGGAACTATTAAACGACCGATAACCAAGATATCATTACTTCCGATCATAGACAACAAAACAAATATAACAGGGTATCTGATCCCACACGATGACAACAATAGCGCTGATACACCGAGTCCATCAGCGACTACTAAGTCCGCAAGCGACAAATCAAGCACTCCTAGTACATCTTCCAAATCGAGACGTTCCAACATCAATTCTCACTACTCACAAAAACATCGTAAGAGACAAGGCGACTCAGATAGTGAGCAAGACTCCCCAGACATTAAACGACGAGCATCAACATCAACAGCTGCACAACCCAAATCAACCAGCCTGTCATCATCATCATCGTGGCGCGACAGCCCGACGTCGGGCCTTGGCCGCCTGGATCATTGTCCTCCAATTATCTCGGTCACGTGACCGCGTCCTCCAATTTTGGGAGCCCAGCAGCCGCGCGGCGTCCACACCTACTGAGCTCTCCCAACGAGATCTCGGTCGTCCTCGCAGTCTCGCTCCGTCGACTCGTTCTGCATTCATTACTCTCTTAGGCATGCGATCATCGTCCATTCTTTGTACATGCCCTGCCCATTGAAGTCGTTGTAGTTTGACGATTTTCGAGACTTGCAGCTCATCGTACATTTCATACAACTCATGGTTGTACCGGATGCGCCATCCATTTCGATCGCAAACAGCCCCGAAAATTCGCCGTAGAACCTTACGTTCAAAAGTGTCTAGCATGTTTTCGGAGGCTTGAGTTAGGGTCCATGCTTCGCAGCCATAGCATAGCACTGGTCGTATAATGGTTTTGTACACGCGGAGCTTCGTGTTTCTGTGCACATGCTTCGATTTAATTATGGGGAGAACCGAGAAAAAAGTCTTATTAGCTAACTGTATCCGTCGCTTGATTTCGTCAGTTTCGTTGGCGTCCCTGGACAAGTTGCAACCCAGGTAAATGAAGTTGTTCACGAACTCGATGTTGAGGTCCCCCACATTGATGCTTGGTTGTGCAGGTGTCCTTGTCACCGATTGCATCATTATTTTAGTTTTACCCTCGTTAATACGTAATCCAACTTCCTTTGCAGCGGTATCGAGCGTATGCAGAAGTTCTTCTGCGTCAGCCAATCTCCGGGACATGATGTTGATGTCGTCGGCGTACGCTGCTAATTGTGTCGACTTGATGAGTAGCGTCTTGCTGTTGTCCATATTAATGGCTCGAATAACGTATTCCAGTGCTAGGTTGAAGAGCGTCGGTGCCAGTCCATCGCCCTGTTTCAAACCAGTGCGTGTTTCAAATAGATCAGTAAGTCTATTCTGGATCCTGACTTGTGAGACGGAGTTGGTCATCGTCATCTTTGCCAGTCGCACTAATTTTGCCGGTATACCAAATTGCAGCATGATGTTGTACAGTACTCCACGATCGATACTGTCGTATGCCTGCTTGAAGTCGACAATAATTTGGTATACGTTTACGTTGTATTCCCAGCACCTCTGGAGTATCAGTTTGACTGAGAAGAGCTGATCGGTTGTGGAGCGCCCAGGTCTGAAACCGCTTTGATATTCGCCAATGACTCGTTCTGCGTACGGTTTTATTCTATTTTCCAGAATTTTCGTCAAAATTTTATAGGACGTACAAACTAGTGAGATGCCCCTGTAGTTCTCACACCGCAGTTTATCTCCCTTTTTATGAATTGGACAGATGATGCTTCTGCGCCAATCGTCTGGAATCTCCTCGTTCTCCCATACTCGCAGGAGTAATTGATGTATGGCATCAACTAGACTCGTTCCACCGAATTTTAGCAGTTCAGCTGGAATCTCGTCAGCGCCCGGAGCTTTATTTCATTGTAGTGACCGCAAGGCGAGATCAACTTCCTCTACTTTCGGGGGTTGAATGGGTGGGCCTAGATCAACAACATCGTCGAGAGCTTCCTGTGTGGGGATGTTAAATGGTCGGTTTAGAAGCTCTTCAAAATAAGAGGCCCATCGCTTGTTAATACCATCGGTGTCGCTGATGATGTTTCCATCCTTGTCCTTACAAAGGCTAGTCTTGGGCTGGTAGCCGTTCTTAATTGTATTTACTAGTTTGTACGCTTGTCTGGTGTTCCTATTAGCTAAGTTTTCGTTTATGTTCAGCAACTGCTCGTCAAAGTATTTACGTTTCTTACGTCTAATTATTCTATTCGATATTCGCCGTAGCTCGTCATATTTTTCTCTTCTGGCTCTGGTTCCTCGTTGAATCCATTGTCCGTAGGCCTCGTTTTTCGTGTCAAGTGAGTCTTTGCATTCTTCGTCGAACCAGTCATTTCGCGCTCGCCGGGCTTTATATCCCACGACCTTCTCTGCGACATCCTTGATGGTACCCTTGAGTTCTTCCCAGAACCCATGGACGCCTGTGTTGCTGATGTTGTGTAGCATAGGTGATAGTTTTTCCTCAAGGGTGGTAGTATACGCCACCGCTGTAGCATCACCCAAAAGCTTATCAACCGCAATGATTTTGGGAGGGCTTATTCTTGATTGGTGCACTGACGAAATTCTATATCTGTAGGTCGTCTTCACCAAGTGATGATCTGAGTCGCAGTTTGCTCCTCAATAGGAGCGGACATCCATGACACTATCCATCTCCTGCAAATGAGGACGTGGTCAATTTGGTTGACGGTATGTGCGTCTGGAGACTTCCAGGTCTGCTTGTGAATGCGTCGATGCGGGAAGCACGTAGAGCTTACGACTAGATTCCTGCTGCAGGCAAAGTCGATAAGTCGCTGGCCGTTATCGTTACATTCTTCATGGAGGCTGTGGCCTCCAGTAGTCCCCCGGTGCCAACTGTCATTTCCGACTTTCGCGTTAAAGTCTCCCAGCAGCAATTTGACGTTGTTTGTTGGAAGTGAGTCGAAGAGAGTTTCAAGGCGGGCGTAGAACTCGTCTTTTACTGCGTCTTCTTTAACTTCAGTGGGGGCGTGCACATTGATGAGCCAGAGATTGAAGAATCGAGTCTGGATGCGAATCGCACACAGCCGTTCATTTATGGGTTTGAAGTCAGTAATATGCGGTTTGAGGTGATTGTTCACTATAAATGCTACTCCAAACTCCTTGCGGGCCGATGGTTTGCCACTTGTAAAAATTGTGTGCGATTTCTTGTCATTAATCTCGCTGCCAAGCCAATTTGTTTCCTGGACTGCAGTAATGCTCAGTTTGTACTTTTCGACCTGTTGAAGGAGGGCCTTCTCGGCCCCCGGTTTGTTCAGGGAGCGTACATTCCAGGATCCGAAAGAATAATCCTTTAGTCGTTTGCGTGGTCGTCGTTGTTGATCCGTCCAATCCGAGGCTTTTGTTCCAGGTTTCTTGACATGGAGTGGTTTTTACAAGGACGAGTGTGTCAGCACGTCGCTTAACCCCATTCAGAGATGGCCTCGGAGATAGCTGCTTCAGATGGTTTAATAAACGTGCTGGAGCCCACACAACTATGTAGCAGGTCCAACTACGCAAGTCATTCCATCCTACTAGACCTGAGACGGTTAGGTGTTCGTCAGCCATTCAGGCTACAGCTATCCGCCTTTTCCAAACTGTCTTATCGCTAAGACATTGGCCGTCAGCGAATTGATACACTGCCGTTACCAGGGGGCGCCCACGCGGAGGACTATGGAAAAGGTCTTTGCCCCCCAACCAGCCTGTCATGCATGTTGATTATATTAGCACTAGTCTTCCCACTGATATTTGGTGAAGTAATCACTAGAGGCAATTACAACGTAACGACACTATCGAATCGCGAAGGCATCTATTGTGATCAAGTTTCGGAAATCCAACTCTATTCTAATGAGTGGAAGTTAATTGTCTACTACGACTTGAATACCTATTGGAAGGAGTCCCAAGGCATAAAAAGTATGGTTAGCAAACTTGAAGAGCTTTCCACAGAACACAATCCGAAATTATCAGGTTCCAGTGAATCAATCTTGTTCCAATTGAAACACCAGTTAGCGGAGTCCGAGGATATCAACGAGATTTTATACGGAAAAGGCAACCACTCAACCCCGAGAGTAAAGCGTGGTCTTTTTAATGCTGTCGGAGTTGTTACGAATCGGCTATTCGGCGTTTTGGATCAAGATTTTGCAGACCAGTATGAACAACACATCAAAGAGACCAAGGATAACGATCTACTCGTGAAGGAATTGCTGCGAAACCAAACATCCCTATTGGAGAGTACACTTAACGTTCTCAAGATGAAGCATGAGACGGTACAACAGCAGATATTTACCATCAAAAATCAACTACAGTCAATTACCAATGCACTTAACCACTCTCAATATGAGCTCATGGTCGCTACGATATTTAACTCGGCAGTAATCCTCCTCACACTATTATTATTATATATTCTGGGGGATAGCCGAAGCAGACCACTAACGTTTGGGTCCCTTTTCGCCCCCTCCCGGTCATCAGGGGCTTCCAGATGTCGATTGATAATTGTCGACCTCTTTCTTCATCACTGAGTCCCGTGTTATTGCTAGCATTTGTTTGAAGCTGAGTTCACTCATGGCTTCTACACTTATCGTGTGCCTGCCTGTGTTCCTCAACCTCGTGCTAGCCAGTGCTGGACATTCGCACACAATGTGTGCTGCCGTCTCGGCCTCCTCCAGGCATAGCCTGCAAACGTCATCTTCCCCGATTTTCATCTTGGCCAGATGAGCCTTAAAATTAATACCATGCCCTGTGACCAAGGCAGCTATCTAGCTTAGGGTACTCCGTTTATAACTAAGTACCTTTCTCGCTTCCCTGCCTAAAGGGCTGGTCATTGCGTTCCGAGCTTGTTTGCAAGTGACTAGCTCCTGCCATCTTTGTTGATGCATGGAGTCCATCCACTTCCCAACCTTCGCTCCAATCATGCCGTTTCCCAGAGCAACTCTGGGTTCTGGGCCAATGAAAGTTGCCGCAGATCCCTGTTTTGCTAGGGCATCCGCCGCCTCATTTCCTGTTGTACCTATGTGTCATTTTACCCTCATCAGCGTAACCTCATTTTCTGAGGCACACGTGTTGAGCTTCCGGACACACTCTAGTACCAGTTTAGAGTTTATGTTCGTCTGCTGCATGCGTCTGATCACCGATTGGTTGTCCAGTGCAATAAGGATTTTCTTCCCCCGCACCTGACCTTCAAGCAGGTGGTCCAACGCATGCAACAAGCCAAGCATCTCTGCCTGGTATACGAACACATACTCTCCTAGACTAAGCGCACATGCTAGGTTTAGCTCTTCAGAGTAAACCCCCGCCCCCGCTTTACCGTCCATTAAAGAGCCATCAGTAAAAATGCTGATGTCATTGTACATACGTAGTCTGGATGGCGCAACGGTTAGCACGTTCGCCTTCAACGCACTGGGCCCCGGTTCGATTCCGGGAATTTACGTGTCGGACTATGAGCCCACTCAGCTGTTAAATGAGTACCCATTATGGGGTAAATAACTTGGTTGAGCGTGTTGCTGATCACATACCTCTGCACAAAAACCGTCACGATCTAGAAAATGAGATGATGCTAACTCATCTCGAGGCCGTGGTTCAAATTGGACTGTTGCGCCAGTTATTTATTTATTCATTTTAAAATACATACACTCATTATGTATGTTTCCATCTGCAATGTGAGTCTTGTGTAGTCTTTCAACTACCCTACGTCTACTCATGCCTTCTACCGGCATTAGAGTCTCCCTGACCTCATCATGAATAATGTCTAGGATGCTCTTATGACCGCTGCTAGTTCCAAAGCGATGCCACATGGCATCCCTTTCCATGCGTATTGCCGAAAGCGCCGCCGTTTTCTTTATAAATAAGTCCAACGGCGGCAGTTCCAGCAATGCCTCCATTGCTCGCGTTGGTGTGGTGCGCATTGCACCACATATGCTTACGCAAGCTATCCTTTGTACCCCATCTAGCTTCTGCTTTGTGGTATTCTGCATGGCTTTTGGCCACCATACCACTGATGCGTAGGCTAGAATAGGTCTTACCATCATTGTGTAAATCCAGTGTGTCGCTTTAGATGAAATTTTCCACCTACGAGCACACACTCTCTTACATTGATGCAAAATCCTTTTCGCTTTTTGGATATTTTCATCAACGTGAACATTCCAAGTTAGTTTCGCATCTAAGGTAACTCCTAGATGCTTCACTTCCTTGGACACCTTGATTTCCGAACCAAAAAGCCGTAAGGGAGTTATCTCTATGTCTTTCCTCTTACGAGTAAAAATCATAGTGTTTGATTTACTAGCGTTTATGGTTAGCTCTTGCTCATTACACCATTCTTCGGTTACTTTGAGAGCTTGTCCCATGCAACCTAGAATTGTGTCCATGAACTTTCCACTGACCGTAAGTGCCAAGTCATCGGCGTATCCTACAGTGTGTACGCCCATCGAGTCCAGCTTCCAGAGAAGACTGTCCACGGTGATGTTCCACAGTAGAGGCGAAAGAACACCTCCTTGTGGGCATCCTCGGACTACCTTACCCCGTATTCTGTCACATCCACTGCTAAGATTTACCGCCGTCTGCTTAAGCATAGAGTCGATCCACTTAATTATAATGTAATCAACCCCCCGCTCAGTCAGGGCGTTCCTTAGTTTGGTAAAGGAGATTTTATCAAAAGCACCCTCCATATCCATAAAAGTAGACATAGCGATCCCGCCATTGTTAATCTCTCTCTCTGCAACTCTAACAAGTTCGTGTAGAGCGGTTTCCGTAGATCTGCCTGCTCTATAAGCATGTTGGCACCTACTCAGAGGACTATACATTAGCGTGGTGTTCTCCAGGTAGTCCACCAACACCTTTTCCATTGTTTTCAACAGGAATGATGCAAGGCTAACCGGCCTGAAAGACTTTGCCTCTGTATAGTCTTTCTTTCCCGGTTTAGGCAGGAAGACCACCTTAGCCTCCCTCCAAGCCTTCGGGATGTAGCCTGCTGAAAGACAGGCGACGAATATATTCCGGATCCTATCTAGTAGAGCGCTCATGCCCCACTGTAATAGTGCCGGGAATATTCCGTCCATTCCAGCCGTTTTAAATGGAGCAAAAGAGTTTATAGCACTTTTGACTCCATTTGGAGTTATTATCCTCTCAGCTTCTTGTTGACTTCCCCCACCAGCTCCCATGTTAGTTTGAGGCCATGGTTGGTCTGACTTGAAACTTCCAGGAAAATGTACCTCCATCAGCGCCTGCAACGTTTCTTCCACTGTTTCTGTCATGGAACCATCAACTTTGCGTATCAGCCCCATTTTCGAAGCAGTGTCTTTCGATATCATCTTCTGTAATCTACATACTTCCGACGTATCGTTCATGCTAGAGCAGAATTCCCTCCTCGTGTTTTGTTTACGAAGACGTAAGGTTCTTTTCAGCTCCTTTTTTTTATCCTTGTATAGTTCCCAAGAGTGAGAGTCTCTCTCCTTCATGTAACGGTTAAAGGCTTTCCTTGTTTCTTTTTTCATAGACTCCAGTTCCCTACTCCACCATGGTGTTGGGTCCTTTTCGTCCACTACTGTGGAGGGACAAGCGTGTTCGAAGGCGCGATTAATAGCGGAGTTCAGTTGTTCCACTGTTCGCTCTATCTCGACCGTATTCCGAGGTATTCCGTCTTGAATATCCTCGACTTGTTCCAGTAAATATGTCTCGTACTTAACACGATCAGTATTTTTTGGCACTCTTATACGTTTGCGTTTGCTACTCCGTTTTCTGTCATACGGAATTTCAAACTGGATAGCACTGTGATCAGACATGGTTAGCCTGTCCACCACTCTCCAATTCTGAACTCTGTCAAGCATATTAACAGAGCTTAGGGTAATGTCGATCACCTCAGCCCTTCGTGCATCCACGAAGGTGGGAGCGACCAGCAGATTGTACTTTTCCACAATTTCTAGCAGCTGCTGTCCTCCGGGATTGTCATCTGTGCTGCCCCACACAGTGTTGTGCGCATTGGCATCACAGCCTATGATCAGGGCCATATCTCTTTCTTTACAATACCTTACCAGATTTTCTACTTCCTCTGATGGAGGTGGTTCTGGTGCATCATAAGGGAGATATGCTGATGCAATTAGGAATGATCCTGCACCACTGTCGATCATTACTACCGTAAGATCAGGCGAGCAGAGATGCATCATTTGTACTGCACGTATTCCATGACGCACCAGGATGCATGTCCTTATTTTACCGTCCACCTGTGCATGGTACAGATTTGCGGTTTGTTGTGACAAACCCCTAATTTTGTTTTCCTCCTCACACTAAGTTTGCAAACATTTCAAAACATTCAACGAAGCTTGTTATCAGCGGTATCGGATGCGAAACAAAGTAAAATAAATACTCTTCTTCTGACACCGCTACAACTGAACGACCAATTGCGATTGATTAGAGAACACATATCACACGACTTAGTTCCACCCAGTGCTGGTTCCTCAACATCGCTTTTAACTACATACAATTCATTACACGGTAAAGTCCGAGTTACGCAATCCCACGTTATTTGCGAAGTCAAGATACCACTCCTCAAAGCCGAAACATTCAATCTATACCAGATGATTCCTATTCCTGCAATACATAATGGAACACTTATTTCAATCCAGCCATCGAGTTAATATCTGGCCATAAACAATCAACGAGATCGCTTTAGTACGCTCCAAGAAGAAGATTTAAGACAGTGTCAAACACCAACCGAAAACCAACTACTGTGTCATCTACATAAATCAACCAATATTCACATTGAAGTCGAACCAAAGCCGCTGTGGAATTGACCTACTGAACAATGAGCGAAAGATATCGCCCTCTTGCAGTCTTTACACCGAGCAACTAAGAAATAAGTGGTTGAAACTACATACACCCAACAAGCGGCTATACATTCTAGTGGAGGATCTACAATTTCAATTAACGTGTAAGGACAGCAGCCAATCCCTAATCTTGGACGGTATTGGGACCATTCAACTTCAGCATCATTGTGTGGTAAGTTATTCCACAACACAAATCCAATCGGCTAACGAGTTCGTCGAGCGACTAGGCACTTCAATCCTGCCCGAGAACCGAGTCAAATCTCAGCATTTAGAGATATCCCTGGCTACATCCACGACAAACCGTTCGAGGATATTAATTCCCTTAATGAAGCAAGAGGTCAACATGAGCGATTTATTGGACATCGAAAGTCAACTGCGCAAACATGAGCTGAGCATAAGGAACTCCAAAGGTGTTCGTATCCATGACGTCCATCACTATGCTGGAGTCTATATCATCATATTAGCGATTATATGTATCATGTGCTATTGGAGAGTAAAACATCAATGCAGAAAATACCGCATAAATACACCAGTGCCAGCCCCACGGAAACAACACACACACAATCCAGTAACACAAGCTGATTCGCTTCCATCTCTATTTCCTGAGGCGGGAGAATGTGCGCAGCACTTGTAATTATAGGTCATAATAATATCATAAAATCTGTTTTTGCACTACTTTGCCCTATAAGATATTAAGTCCTTTCATTTCTTTAACATATCAATAATTGTATTGCACATTTTGCTTTCCCAATTGAAGATTGTCCAACACCACTCACCGAAGCTCGTATGTATGTATCTCCTCTGTAGGTTTAATCGTTGTGCAGCTTCTTCGGTTATGAAGCTGGCTTGACTTCCTTGGTCGATTAGGGCACGCAATGGTATTTCATACCTGTTTCTCATTGTCACCCGTATTAAAGCAGTTGCTAATAGCACCGCACTGTTTTGTTTAGAAATTACCATATGTGAGTTCATTGTTTTAGTATTACCTTGTTTAGATTTACTTTGCTTAGATGGATTAGTATTGTTCTCTGTATGTATTAACGTATGGTGCTTTTTCTTACACAAGTTGCACGTATTTGAACTCTTGCATGATTTTATTTGATGTCCTTCGCGTAGGCAGTTAAAACATAGCCCGATTTTCCTTATTAACTCAATTTTTTTTTGGATTGTTCATTGACTTAAATTTGTCACACACACAAATTTTATGGTTACCCTTACACACTGGGCACTTTATGTCCGTGATTTCACTATGTAGCACTCTCGTCTCCGTTCGTTTCGATACTTGATGCTGTTGCTTAGATGCGGGCGGTTCCGATGACTCAAGGCTCTGAAATCTGGTCTCTAGAAAACTCAGAAAATTCGCCAATGTTTGAACTGCTCGAGCATTCTCCAATGATTGTTCGTATAGTCGACGAGACTCCTTGTCTAATTTTTGAAGCAAGATGTGCAGGATCAGCGGATCCTAATTGGTGGTGTCCACAATATGGGTGTCATATGAACCGGGGTGAAGAGGCGAATGTGCAGGAGTACTGTAGATGGCATTCCGGATCCTTCGGTGGCGACAAGGACATTCGAAAAGGATATTTTTGGCAGGGAAACGAAAAATTGGCAACTTGGGTGTCATATGAATCGGGGTGAAAACACGAATGTCCAGGAGTAGTGTAGATAGCATTTCGATTCCTTCGGTGGTGAAAAGGACATTAATGGAAGTCCAGTGAAAAATAGGCAATATGGGTGTCATATGAACCGGGGTGAAGACGCGAATGGCCAGGAGTACTGTAGATGGCATTCCGGATCCTTCGGTGGCGACAAGGAAGTTTGAAGAAGGATGTTTTTGGCAGTGAAGCGACAAGCGAAATGGGTGTCACATGAATCGGTAATGGAAGACGATTGTTTCATGAGGCAAATGCATGTCTGAAAATGAACAACAACGCATCTCATTTTCCAGAGAAGAAACGAAGAGGGTTTCTTTGGCCAACTTATTGTTGTTCGTAAAGACAACAACAGGTTTCGAGAATTTGTCCGTGTCTATGTTGAACATATAAGAAAGGGTCTTGCAACAGAAATCAACGTCCTATAACACCAGATGAAAAACTCGGAGTTACATTGAGTTAAGTAACTACTTTTTATATTTTTAAACAGTATCAAACTATACCCCTCTATTGTAACAGTATCCAACTACCCCACCGTTGCAAACTGGAAGCGAATAATCCGCCTGGAATTATTCACTGCGATATATTCGCATTGCTTTGAAACAGGGAAAACATGGCGATCGGAAGACTCCGAAATCAAACGTTCATGTTTAGCAACGTGACTTGGAACTGAAATTGAAAGAAAATGACGAAATTTGCTAGAACACTACGAACTACGTCAAAGTCAACAGGAAAACGATTGAAAAAACTTGTTCATTTCCACATTGATTTTGACGTGGTTCGGTGCTTCTCGCGATCAAATTGCTTGTCCTGTATGTCCATCTTAAGAATCAGTGGAGATAAACAGGTCAAACAAGACAATCAGGAAATACCGAAAACAAACGTTCACGTTGCCAATTTCCAGGTATTGATTTGACATGGCTATCGCTGCCAAAACAATTACAATACACAAAACGCAGCAATCACCATGTATTCAATCAGTTAAGGATAACACAAAAATACCTGGTTTCTGGTAAGTACATTCCCAGTAAACAATTTCGTATCATTTGGAAGATAAATTGCCCGGATGATACGAAGACGATTCTTCCATGCGATAAATTTATAGATTATTTGCCGGTGTTGCAATAATTAGGGGATATCTCTCAGGCGAAAGAATAGCGATAGGATTTCAATTCGCCAATTTATCGCCAAGATGATATCTCGTCAATTCGCAATAAATACAAAACGACGATTGTGTCATTCTCATTGTTTATAGTCTAGATAGCGCAATGGCTAGAATTATGAACTTGCAAACATGGGAACTTGGTTCAAATATCAGTTGTAAAAGGGATGAAATATAAATTATGAGCGTCAAAGAATATTTAAGACTGAAAAGGAATGCAGATTAATAAAAAAGGGATAATGATTTTTGTTTTAGTTGTCTTCTACGCGACAATTTGTCAATTCGCTAATTTATCTCCGTCGCGATTCGCTTTCTTGTTGCCGACTCGTTTCGTCAAAGTTTCTCCTGGAGGTTTCGCTTTCGGTAACTATTTTCTCCCGAAGGGGGTGACTCCCGCGATAAGATCACCGTCGATAAATTTATCTTCCAAGGCGAATCGCATTCCTATCGCGGAAGATAGAAATTGTTTGCTGGGCTATTTAATTCAGTATGCTTGTGTTTGTGGTCGCACAAATAATCGCTTTTGTTAATAAAGAATTATATTCACTATCCAGCAATACTAAATTATTTATTTTACGATGAAGACAACGTTTCGCATTATATATGCATTTTTTTTTTGTCTATATAATTTCAACTACCATTATAATAATTATTTTAATTTTTATGGACAGTTTTTTATTATATATTTTCTCGATAAATGTAAAGACTTGAAAATGCATATATAATGCGAAACGTTTTCTTCATCGTAAAATAAATAATTTAATATTGCTGGATAGTGAATATAATTCTTTATTAATTGTATATATACCAGTGATCATCAATCAACTTATTAATCGCTTTTGTGTTAGTAGTTTCGGTAGCGATTTCTTGCAGGGATATCTTCGCATAATTTGGCTTGCCTCGCCAATCCTTCGCGGAAAAAAATTTCCGGATGATGCCGGCGCGGCGGTCGTGTTATTTTGTTGTTGTTGTTCCGCAAAAAAAGGTGTGAGGTGAGTTATCTCAGCACCAAGGCCAAGCTAGACCCGTTTCGCTCCCTGGTACTGTCTGCGCTTTTGTATGGTAGCAGAACAGGGAAAGTTTCAGTAAGAGTTACCAGAAAGCTTCAAGTTTTCGTCAACTCATGTCTTCGTCGAATTATAAGAATTTTCTGGCCTCAAACAATATCGAATGAAGAGCTAAGTTGGCGTACGGAACAGCTGCCAATTGACGAATTGATACGCAGGCGAAGACGGCAGTGGGTAGGTCACACATTACGGAATAGTGATAAATGCATTGCTTTGCATGCCATGAAATGGAGCCCCATTTCCAACCAAGGCCGACCAAGAGGGGGTCCTAGAATCACATGGCGACGATCTGTGGCAAAGGAATGTAGCGCGGGGAAGTCTGTTTGGGAGTTGCGCCCTATTGCCCAGAAAAAAGTACGATGGCGCGCAGGAGTAGTTGACGCGCTATGCTCCACTAGGGGTTAAGGCAAAGTAGTAGTATCTGACCCGTACGCCGCCTTAGATCTTTCTTCAATATTGTTTCTGGCCAGAATATTTTTAGAATTCGGCGAAGGCATGAGTTGACGGAAACTGGCAGCTTTCTGGTAAGTCCTACGGAAACTTTCCATGTACTGCACCCATACAAAAGTACAGACAGTACCATCAGGGAGCGAAAGAATATCAGCTTGATGTTGATGCTGAGACAATTACACTGCCAGATTTTCGACAGCATGCCGTATGCGTACTTAGCCTGGTTGATAGGACGAGCGATGTCCTGGTCCGTACCATCATTTGCCATCTACACTACTCCTGGACATTGGCCTCTTCACCCCGATTCATATAACACCCATATTGATAAACAAATAAACATAATAGGGTCAGCGACCAGCCTAACCCCCTCCCCCTTCTCTCCCACCAATCTTTACCTTTATTACATAAATGGTTAACTAAAATTCGTTCTACGAAAAACCATATGCAAGTATGTAGTACTCGCACCTATACACGAGGCCGATAGGTGCATTTTTTGTATGGACTATCCACACAGAAACTACACAATAATGCCCAAATTTAAATGAATGTATTATTATTAAATATTACGTTATCGTAACAAAACTTAGTGGATGTTCACACTGCGTGCGATGCCGAGCCGAGCCGGGTCGAGCGATGCAATGCGATTACAAGCTTTTAAAGCAAGAAAATGGAAAGTCTTCAGTTTTAAGTGGAATCACGCTTTGAGTGTACACACTGCGCGCGATGCAATGACGAGCCGAGCGATGGCCCGATGTTTTCACAAACTATTTTGCTTTTTCGTGCGAGTACCGGCTGCTGATTTTTTGCGATGGAATTTAATGGGCTTTGCGATGGAGTTTATGGGCTTTGCGATGCTTTGCGATGTGAAGCTCCATGGAACCAGTATGGTGCAAGTACGAGCTGTAAAGTAATATTTGATGTAAGATCACACTGAAAAAAATGCATGTATGTCTGCTTTTATACCCTAGACTTTTAGGCGCGGCGATGTGGCAGTGTATACATGGAAATTATGAGGGTCATCTCCTGATCCGATTTAGCCATAGCTGTCTGTCTGTCTGTCCGTTTGCACGATAACTTTCGATAGAATGAAATTAGAAACTTGAAATTTTGGTCAAATGTTTGTAGCATGATCTAGTTGGTTGGTATTGAAAATGGACAGGATCCGACCGAAGGAACCCCTACAGATGAAATTTCAAATGAGCGATAACTTTCGATAGAATGAAGCTAGCAACTTGAAATTTGGTTCAAATGTTTGGATTTAGATTTAGTTGGTTGGTATTGGAAATGGCCAAGCTCCGTCCCAAGCAACCCCTACGTCCCCTGCAAATGAAATTTCAAATGGGCGATAACTTTCGATGCAATGATGCTAGCGACTTGCAAAATGCGACAAATATTTATAGTGTAGGTTGGTTAGTTGATTTTGAGAATGGGCTTGACCCTATTGAATGAACGGCAACCTTCGCTATAAACGTTAGTTCAAATGTAAATATTCAAAATTCGAATGGATGAACGATGAAACTTTTCATTGGATCCACGCCCACAGCTCAAACTGACCATATGGAAAATTCACTTTTAATGCAATGGCCGTTGCCAGTTGGAAGTTTTGGTATCACAACTAGGTCTGTACAAGTCTAGGGTATATACGCTTTGGACTCCGGTTTTGATTCAGTATGGCTCAAATGAAAGGTTATTACCACCGTAATAAGGTCGCGTTTAGAAGGCGTAGTTTCACAAGCGGTTTGAGCAGCGGACACCGCTGCGTATAAAGGCATAGAGCAGAAGCGGCGGTTTACATATTTAGTGCTGGTGCACATGGACGTCCAAATGACGCCTGCCGCTGCGTCACTTTCAATCGGTTAGGAAGAAATACATTACGGGCAATGAAGCGATGCACATGGCCGCAGATAGCTACCCAATAGCTATCGGCGGCATTTTGCCGCCGCGATAGCTATCTGGGATGACGCTGGTTTCTGCTCCTATCTGCATCATTTCACGCGTATGCATATCAATTTTTAATAAGCCGGCCCACATACATTCGAACCCGGAACACGGACACGGTCACAATGTCTGATTTGTATAATGTTTCTCAAACCATTCGCTTGAGGATCACTTTCAAGTGCCAATTAATTAATTGTTAATCGTTGATCGTGACTACTACAATTGACAATTAATTTTGAAAAAAAAAAATGGTGGGGAGGGAGCTCTCAGCTCGGACGGGGGTTTGTAAGGGGGGTGAAAATGGTGTTAAAAATCCGATATTCCTTATATGTTAGAAATTATGGCCAAAAAACAGTTTATTTAAAACTAAAAATATCATAAATTGTAAATTCAGGTTCGCTATTATGTGGCCCGGCTTATATAATACAGAGTGACGCTGTGTCCTATCGCATCATGTGAATTGAATTGCAGATAGGTATCAAAGAGGGAGGAGCTTAAGTGACGAGGCGTCCGGCGTCATTTGGACGTCCATGTGTACCGGCTCTTACACTGAATTCAAATGCGATCTCGCCGCTCCACAAACCGCGGCGGTGGCCGCAACGGCGACTCGAGCAGTTTATACATTCATCGTCCTAAAGCCGCCGCGGCTGCCGCTTTTTGCGTTTATACGCAGCCGTGCGCCGCTGCTCAATCCGCTTGTGAAACCTCTCGTCTGAGGTCGCGGAAGAGATGATGAAATTCACCAACACTGGGCCTTTCTTCATTAATGGGACGCACCCAACGGCGACGCCCTTCCATTTTGAGAGCACTGTTTTCAAACAGAAATAAATTTACTGGGTCAAGCACAAACGACATGATGTCGAACAGATTCTATTCCTTGAACTAAATTGGTCTCTACTCTCCATCATTGCGTGCAGTGAACATCTCGGATCATCTTTGCATCGCAAGCCATCGCTCGGATCATCTTTGCATCGCACGGCGTGCAATGTGAACACCCACCACATCGCATCGCTCGACCCGGCTCGGCTCGGCTCGGCATCGCACGCAGTGTGAACATCCACTAAGTTCTTGATCCCAGCCATGGTTTCAGTTGTATCATGAAGCTTCCTAATGGATTGCGCTGACTCCTTGCTCAGGTTGGGTTGCTCCAAGAGTGCGTTCAGATATGCTGATGAGATTGACCTTATGTTGTTGTAGCGATTATTAATGATTCTCCAGGCAGTATCGTGATTAGCGTTAGATATGCCTAGGTGTTGTACCAGCTCGTTGGGTACTCCCTCCAAGTTTGATTTTAGATAGTAGAATTTCTCCGGGTTCGTAAGTTGCTGATTATTGTGTATTAACTCCGTGAAAAGATCCTTAAACGGTATCCACTTTAGATAGTCGCCACAAAACTTTGGAATATCTATACGTGGTAGTTGAATGTTAGATTTTGCAGTTGACTGAGCGATTGGCGTGGTCAACTGGCTATTGGTACTTGATCCTTGAACATGAAGGCTTATTACGGCCTCTTGGTAGAGCGCTTCAATTTTTCGAAACACGCCTTGATCGAAAGTGGCGCGATACAATGTAAAGAAAAGTCAGACTAAGCAAAATGTGCAATACAATTATTGATATGTTAAAGAAATGAAATTTGGACTTAGTATCTTATAGGGCAAAGTAGTGCAAAAACAGATTTTATGATATTATTATGACTTATAATTACAAGTGCTGCGCACATGATCGTTGATCGTCGATCCGTTGGAAACTAATCGCACGAAGAGCCCGTACTACGCTACTTTTCATATTTCTTGTCTATAAATCTTGAAAAAATCGAAATGGAGACCAATTTTTTGGCATGTAGACTTCAGAGGAGAAGTTTATATAGTTCTAGTAAAATGGGCCTTTTCCGAACAAGGGAACGCCCACCTCTCATACAAATGTCTAGAAATGGAATATGGTATACCAATAATCACGAGTTGAAAATTTGGTCGAATGTTGGTGGTAGAATTTTGTTGGTTGGTAAAATGGGCGTGTATTCTGTAAGGTGAAAACGACACGTATTTTGGATAATTCCTCCCTCGCATTTTATCTTTAGAAAAAGTCAAACGTATTAAGACATGAGTCATTGCATTATTTAAAGCCTTTGGCTAATGCCTTGTCCGAAAGTGTGACTGTTCGCTATAGTGATATTTTGACATTTGATACACCTAAGTCGAAAAAGCCACTATGACAGCATTAACATATCCTAGATTTAAAAACAAGTGGTTCACTATAGTTAATTCGGTGCCTGAACAGCAACGTCCACTACTATGCAGAGCCTTCTCGGTTTGCAAGCTCAAGCACATCTCGGTTAAAGGTGTGTTTTGCTAGATACACACACACAACGATTTAAACTCAAATAATGAATATCTAACATGTAAACTCGGGGTAAAAACAATAATAGAAAACATTTGAAATTTTTTTCTTATGTATGTACATATATTTCAGGTTTTAACTTATTTATTCGACAACGACAATGGAATTGAATGCTTAAAAATATACCCAAATCTTTGGCGAGCATTTTTAAAATATGACACACCACTGCCCTCATCAGCACCAGTGGAAATTCTTTTTTCACTTGCCACGATGGTTAACCTGCCCAGGGCACACCTAATGTCGGATTCAATGTTTGGAAAACGATTAATTTTGAAATTAAAGTTACAATAATATTGAATTAGTCCGGATGGCGCAACGGTTAGCACGTTCGCCTTCAACGCACTGGGCCCCGGTTCGATTCCGGGGATTTACGTGTCGGACTATGAGCCCACTCAGCTGTTAAATGAGTACCCATTATGGGGTAAATAACTCGGTTGAGCGTGTTGCTGATCACATACCTCTGCACAAAAAACCGTCACGATCTAGAAAATGAGATGATGCTAACTCATCTCGAGGCCGTGGTTCAAATTGGACTGTTGCGCCAGTTATTTATTTTATTTTTAATATTGAATTTTAGAATTTCCGACGTTAAATTGAATTACTTTTTTTTAAAAATACCGATTGATACGTTATTTCATTTGAATCTTCAATTAAATTTTTTGTTCTTTCAATATTTATAAAACAACAAAAAAAAAAATAAATAAAAAAATAACGAATAAAAACTAAAAAATTACGAATTATTGAAAGTTATTCGTTATTCATGAATAACAAATAGCCCATCATTCGTTATTGGCGAATGACGAATAAATAAATTTATTCGTTATTTTTTTATTTTTTATTCGTAATAACTCTTGCCCCACACTTAGAAATAGCCGATTTGAGAGGGGTTTACCATACTTTATACTTTTGGCCAGATTTTTAGTGCAAATACTCCACGGCACATGTGTTCGTCATAAGTTGATTACATTGAACTCATAACGGAAGTTGCTCCAAGCTCCTATGGAATGACCAAAAGGCCGAAATTCAAGAGAGCGGAAACCCTCGATTTAAATCCACGGTACCTTCATCGACCATCTGACGGTACTATTCTGCATAGAGGCAACAAGAGAAATCTGGAGCATATTGCCACCTTGAAACAAGAAGTAGAAAAAAAACAATACGCACTGGTTTTCCATTCTAATGTTTCTCGTCGTTTCCGTAATATCGCTTTCCGGTTATCGCTTTAGTGTGCATTTCAAAGGGGAGATCCCCGCAATGCAATGACAGTAACACCGTTCCTTTATCAAACTTCAATTAAGAAGCGTTTCTGCAATCGATTGAAACAAATCTAGCGAACGCCGCGGACAGTACGGTTCAACTTGAACGAGGAAGTATGTATTTATAGCAACACCTGCATTCGGCAACACAGCACTTTTTATTTTCTGATTTCTTTTAAAGTTTTCACATAACTTGCTTGAAATCCTAATCTTTTACATTATCCTATTTCAATTTTCAAGATTTCAATGTAAACGTAATTCCAAACTTTTGTTTTGCAATTGGACGCTTCAGACCAAAGTCTCTTGCATTTTCTAAATTCTTAATTCAGTAGTTTATTTTAGACCATGAAGCTGTAAACATTAAGACATAGTGCTAAACAACGTTTGTCATTAAAAATCATAATATTCGTGGAAACATTAGCACACTACTAAACAATATTTTAGTAATAAATTTGATAATTTGCGTGAAACGCTCCGTGTTTTTATTTACATATATTAGAATTTTGAGTTTTCTCTTGAAATTTGAGTTGAGGTTAGAAGGCTACCTAACTCAGGACACACCCAGAACCAAGGAAATACTCCATTCTCACCTAAATTCCCAATTCGCTACTCTGTTGTACTCTGTATGGTTTTTGCTGCTCTGCGATCTGCTATGTTCAGCTCTGGGCTACAGAAACGCGACTGTACTTCTGACTTCAAACAGCTCATATGTTATTTACTTCTGTTCCATCCTTGTCCTTACAAAGGCTGGTCCTGGGTTGATAGCCGTTCTTAATTGTGTTTACTAGTTGGTACGCTTGTCTGGTGTTCGTATTAGCTAAGTTTTCGTTTATATTCAGGAACTGCTCGTCAAAGTATTTACGTTTCTTACGTCGAATTATTCTATTCGATATTTACCGTAGCTCGTCATATTTTTCTCTTCTAGCTCTGGTTCCTCGTTGAATTCATTGTCTGTAGGCCTCGTTTTTCGCGTCAAGTGAATTTTTGCATTCTTCGTCGAACCAGTCATTTCGCTCACGCAGGGCTTTATATCCCACGACCTTCTCTGCGACATCCTTGATAGTACCCTTGAGTTCTTCCCAGAATCCATGAACGCCTGTGTTGCTAATGTTGTGTAGCTTAGGCGATAGTCTTTCCTCATGGGCGGCAGCATACGCCACCGCCGTAGCATCGCCCAGAAGCTTATCAACCGCAATGATTTTGGGACTGTTTCTCGACTGGTGCACTGAGGAAATTCTACATTTGTAGGTTGTTTTCACCAAGTGATGATCTGAGTCGCAGTTTGCTCCCCAATAGGAGCGAACATCTATCACACTAGACGCCCATCTCCTGCAAATGAGGACGTGATCAATTTGGTTGCCGGTGTGTGCGTCTGGAGACTTCCAGGCCTGCTTGTGAATGCGTCGATGCGGGAAACACGTAGAGCTTACGACTAAATTCCTGCTGCAGGCGAAGTCGATAAGACGCTGGCCGTTGTCATTACATTCTTTATGAAGGCTGTGGCCTCCAGTGGTCCGCTGGTGCCAACTTTCATTTCCGACTTTCGCGTTAAAGTCTCCCAGCAGCAATTTGACGTCGTTTGTTAGAAGTGAGTCGAAGAGAGCCTCAAGGCGGGCGTTGAACTCGTCCTTTACTGCGTCTTCTTTAACTTCAGTGGGGGCGTGCACATTGATGAGCCAGAAATTGAAGAATCGAGTCTTAATGCGAATCGCACAGAGCGGTCCATTTATGGGTTTGAAGTCAGTAATGTGCGGTTTGAGGTGATTTTTTACTATAAATGCTACTCCAAACTCCTTGCGGCCCGATGGTTTGCCACTTTTAAAAATTGTGTGCGATTTCTTGTCATTGATCTCGCTGCCAAGCCAATTTGTTTCCTGGACTGCAGTAATGCTCAGTTTGTACTTTTCGACCTGTTGAAGGAGGGCCTTCTCGGCCCCCGGTTTGTTCAGGGAGCGTACATTCCAGGATCCGAAAGAATAATCCTTTAGTCGTTTGCGTGGTCGTCGTTGTTGATCCGTCCAATCTGAGGCTTTTGTTCCAGGTTTCTTGAGATTTAGTGATTTTTACAAGGACGAGTTGTCAGCACATCGGTTAACCCCATTCAGGGGATGGCCTTGGAAGATAGCTGCTTCAGATGGGTTAATAAACGTGCTGGAGTTCACACAAATATGTTGCAGGTTCAACTACGCAAGTCATTCCATCCTACTAATCTTGAGACACTTCGGTGTTGGTGAGCCATTCAGGCTACAGCTATCGGCCTTTTTCCAAATGTCTTATCGCTAAGGCTTGGCCGTCAGCGGTTTGATACACTGCCGTTACGAGGAGGCCACGAGGAGGACTATGGAAAAGGTCTTTTGCCCCCCCCCCCCTAAACAGCTCATCATACTGTAAATTTAAATTTAATAATAAGCTGTTAGGTTAGAAGTTATGTAGAAGTCACTATTTTTATCGGTATGCTCATCTTTATTTCATTACAATCACACTGATCCTTTTAATACAACTTAAACCCCTATCAACTTTAATGGAGTGCTATTGTTAGGATATACTCCTAGGCCATCGGCGGCAAAAAACTACCAATTTTCAAAAAGTTTATTTACATTATAATATGGAAATGTTTCCCATTAGTACCCCAAAGCAATATACTCGTATGTAAAATGAGACGTCTTACAATGTATTATTATCAGTGATTCATGCTGTGAACTTTATGAAATCTTTTTCTTTGTACGCCAGGCACTTATTGACAATATTTTATTAAAATTTGGAAATATTGGGGTGAAGTTTGATTTTGAATTATTGATAATAACTAGAGTTCCTATTCGTTCGTTCCATTAAGTGATAATGTATACCGGGATAGGATAAATGTGGTTGATTTAATGCAAGCGCTGAACGTGTTAAGTACATGCTTGTTTGAAGTATAATAACTTCTCGGTATATCAGTTCAGGAATTCATTATAACAAACGAGTTATTTTAACATGTAGCATATAATTTATTCAAATTAATCGAAGCTATAAACAGCCCGATAAGCATTTTAGTTTTCTCATACAAATTACCAGGCCATAAAGTGTGGAACTTATCTCAGACCTTAATTATGGCAAAATCAGCTGATTTTATTGGCGGAATTCTACCGTTCACGAATCTATTTTGTATTAGTACTGTCCTTTATGGCCACTTTCATTGTTTTCATTTGAATTTGCAAAAGTGAACGGTTCTAGCTGTCAAAATCTCGGCATCCGGCATCAGGATAATAAATAAATAACTGGCGCAACAGTCCAATTTGAACCACGGCCTCGAGATGAGTTAGCATCATCTCATTTTCTAGATCGTGACGGTTTTTGTGCAGAGGTATGTGATCAGCAACACGCTCAACCGAGTTATTTACCCCATAATGGGTACTCATGTAACAGCTGAGTGGGCTCATAGTCCGACACGTAAATCCCCGGATTCGAACCGGGGCCCAGTGCGTTGAAGGCGAACGTGCTAACCGTTGCGCCATCCGGCATCAGGATATTTAGGATAAATTTTCAACCACAAACAAGGAGTTGGGTTTTGTTTTGGATAAAAGATTAATCGAAGGCCAACGGAGCGTTTATCCGATTAATAACGCTAAGCAGATATTAAGAAAATCAAACTACCCGGTAATCGTTCAGTTAAAAGGAATAGGGCGTCGGGAAAAAATTCACATATTTACTTTTCAACGTCTACAGTAAAACTAATGGTTATCGCTGTGCTTTTGCTCTGTTAAAAAACCATGGATTGATTCAGATGAAATACTGGTACGATAACCAATTGAAAAGGGAATATTATTTCGTTTTAGAGACCGCATTGCGAGATCAATTTCCGCTACTTTCGGGGGTTGTATGGGTGTGCCAAGATCAACACTATCGTCAAGAGCTTCTTGTGTGGGGATGTTAGATGGTAGGTTCAGAAGCTCTTCAAAATAAGAGATCGTTTGTTAATGCCATCGGTGTTGCTGATGATGTTTCCAATCTTGTCCATACAGAGGCTAGTCCGGGGTTGATAGCCGTTCTTAAGCGTATTTACTAATTTGCACGCTTGTCTGATGTCCTAGGACTAATAGCTATTAGCAAAGTTCAGCAACTACTCGTCAAAATTTTTACGCTTCTGTAATGGACGGTCTGGTGGGCATCCAAAGATGCCCGTGGGGACGGAGCCTAAGGTGGCATGTTGACCGTGTAGGTCGGGCCTTGTCATTTGACGAAGAAATAGGCCCCTCAACGAGCTAAGCAGCGGGCTATGCTTGCTGTAGCTCAGTTAGGGAGACGTGGGCGGGGTTTTCGCCGCTCGTTGCCCCTGTCCTTACGTATTAATAGAATTCATAGGCGGGAAGACAACACACAAGGCGATAGGGAAAGAATGATCGTCGGATGGCTCAGGTGCCCTCGTGCACGCAACTGGGCCCGGGTCTTATTGGACCCTCGGCCTTCTTCACCCACCCTACCATGAGGTCCCATGGCCGACCAAAATATGTGGGGACCGTCCCTACACAAAAATAATGTAAGCTATTAAACCTTGCGTCCCTTTGTAATCGAGCCGCCAATAGTTGCCACGACATGAATATCTAAATGATTTGACAATTCCATACAAGCTTGCGAAGTCGGCAGATAAGTCTTAGCCATACATGGAAAATCTAAGTTGATAATTACATTCACAGCCTGTGCATCAATACCACGGGTGAACATGCGAACAGACTAAATTTCTGGAAAGACTTTGCTTAAAATCATAAAAACACAATTTTTATGTACTTGAGCTATTTTCATATGAATGTAATAACAACAGTAGCTCAGCTCCGTAATTTCCTTCCCTAATAATTCGTCACGTTGTGTCGAATTGCACAATATATTATCAAATATGTACATAAATAAATAAATACACACACATACATAAATAAATACATGACAAAATAAATAAACAAATCTATCACTAAATCAAAATCATCCAAAACACATTCATACCACACTCAATACCTCACACATTCATTTGTTCACACCACATTCGCACTCAAACAGACAGTCAAACATTCGATGGTTCACACCACATTCAAAACACTCACGACAAACAAATAAATTAACAAATAAACACCAAACAGCTACCCAATACATTTACACTCACGATCATAACAACGTTCACACTACTATCTCAACAACGGCCACTTAGCTCTTTATAACCTAGACTTTTAGTATAGGGTATATTGTTTTTGTCACGACGGAAATACAATATGTAACACCTTAAAGGAGGCTCCGGAGGTATAGCAATGTGTATATATAAATGATCAGGGTCACCTCCTCATTCGATTTAGCCATGTCTGTCTGTCTGTCTGTCCGTTCGCACGATAACTTTCGATAGAATGTAAAACACATATGTAAAATAATTAAATGTATTTATAACTCCCGATTAAATAAACATGAAAAGCTCTAGCTTTGGTAGATTGCTCGTGGGGGTAATCTTAAACTCCCCTGGAAAAATAAAATCGATCAGTTGAAAACTAACGGTAATTTTCTTACAAACAGCCCCGTACTACCCTACTTTTCACGTTTTTTGTGTATAACTCTTGAACCAATTGACGTAGAACCATGATTTTTGGCATGTAACACTGACATGAGAAGCTGCTTAAAATTCTGTAAGTTGGACATAATCAGAGCAAAGGAACGCCTACCTCCCCTTCAAATTTCAAAAAATTAAATATTCGTTTAATTACGATAACTTTCGATTGAATGATACTATCGAGTTAAAAATTTGGTGGAATGTTGCTAGTAAAACCTACTTGGTTGGTATTGAAAATAGGCAAGATCCCAAGGAACCCCCACCTCCCCTACAAATGAAACTTTAAATAAGCGATAACTTTTGATAGAATGAAGCCAGCGACTTGAAATTTTGGTCGAATGTTTGAAGTGAGATTGAGTTAGTTGGCATTAAAGATGCGTTAGATCCGACCTAAGGAACCCCTACCTCCTCTAAAAATTAAATTTTAAATAAGCGAGAACTTACGACAAAATAAAACTAGCGACTTGAAATTTTGGTCAAATAACCGTATTTGTAGTAGGATCCAGTTGGCTAATATTGAAAATACGTAAAATCCGATCAATGCGGGGCTGCTTCCCCTTCAAATGAAACTTCAAATAAGTGATAACTTTCGATAGAGTGAAGCTAGACACCTGACATCCTTTTTTAATGTTTGTAGGGTGATCTAATTGGTTGGTGGCTATGATGGGCAAGATCCGATCCAAGGAACCTCTACCACCCCTACAAGTGAGACTTCAAATAAGCAATAACTTTCGATAGAATCAAGCTAGCGACTTGAAAAATTCGACAGTATTTGTAGAATGGGTTAGTTAATTGATTTTTAGAATGGCCAACATCCTCATGAATGTGTGCCAACCTCCCCTATAAACTGGCCATATAGGAAAATCACTTTTAATGCATATGGTCGTTGCCAATTGGTACTTTTGGTATCACCACTAGGTCTGTACAAGTCTAGGGTATATACGCTCCGGACACCTGGTTTTTTTTCGGAAAGGTTCTCCTTGCGCTGCGCAACTCCCAAACGGATCCAAAAACCGCCAAACGGTAATTGACCAGCCGCCCCTACCCTGTTCTTCGGCGGACAAGTTCGCAAATTTTGGCGTCATGTCGGCAGATACAACGGGTGCTGGCTCAGACATTGTTCCCAGATTATCGTCTTCAGCAATCGACATTTCGTATTCATTCAAATCCACAATGCACGATCCGCACGCCAGAATCTCGTCACCACTCATACAGCGCAAGCACGACCGTGACTTTAACAACAAAACGACACCCTGGAAACACAAAAGATAAAAAATCGAAAACACTCACTGGCCGTGAAGCGGCTTCGTTGCCCAAAACTCGCCTTCCCGGCGGCCGTGTTCAAAACCCCCTCCCTAATCGCCAGTCATTCCTGTCCTAAATGACATTACCCCCCCAACCTTCAAAAAGACTGAAGTGAGTGGGTTCAATGGAATGTTTATACCCTAGACTTATAGTATAGGGTATATTGAAAATGGGCATGATCAGGCCAAGAGAACGCCTACCTCACCTACATATGTAAAATACATAAATGTATCTATAACTCCCGATTAAAGAAACATGAAAAGCTCTAGCTTTATTAGATTACTCATGAGGGTAATCTCATACTCTCCTGGGAAAATGAAACTGATAAGTTGAAAACTAACGGTAATTTTCTTACAAAGAACCCCGTACTACCCTACTTTTCAGGTTTTTTGTCTACAACTCCTGAACCAATTGACGTAGACACCTGATTTTTGGCGTGTAACCTTGAAATGAGAAGCTGCTTAAGATTATGTAAGTTGGGCATAATCAGACCAAAGGAACGCCTACCTCCCCTACAAATTTCCAAAAATTAAATATTCCTTTAATTACGATAACTTTCGAAAAAATAATACTAGCAAGTTGAAAATTTGAAGGAATGTTGCTAATAACACCTACTTTGTTGGTATTGAAAATGGGCAAGATCCGACTCAAGGAACCCCCACCTCCCCTACAAATGAAACTTCAAATAAGCGATAAATTTTGATAGAATGAAGCCAGCAATTTGAAATTTTGGTAAAATGTTGAAAGTGAGATTGAGTTAGTTGGCATTAAAGATGGGTAAGATCCGACCTAAGCAACCCCTACCTCCCCTAGAAATGAAACTTAAAATAAGCGATAACTTACGACAAAATAAAGCTAGCGACTTGAAATTTTGGTCAAATGTTTGTAGTATGATCCAGTCGACTAATATTGAAAATACGTAAAATCCGACCATCGAAACCCCTACTTCCCCTACAAAAGAAAATTCAAATAAGCGATAACTTTCGATAGAATGAAGCTAGAGACTTGAAACTTTGTTTAAATGTTTGTAGGGGATCTAATTGGTCGATGGAAATGCTGGGCAAGATCCGACTCAAGGAACCCCCACCTCCCCTACAAGTGAAACTTCAAATAAGCGTTAATTTTCGATAGAATGAACCTAGCGACTTGAAAAATTGGATTAATATTTGTAAAATGGGTTAGTTAATTGATTTTGAGAATGGTAAAGATCCCACTGAATGAGTGCCAACCTCCCCTATGAACTGGCCATATAAGAGACCCACTTTTAATGCATATGGTCGTTGCCAATTGGGACTTTTGGTATCACCACTAGGTCTGTACAAGTCTAGGGTATATACGCTTCGGTTTTTTTTTGTTTTCGTACGCATAGCCGTCAAATTTAAACATTCAAATCGATTTTCGCAAATACATTTATTTTGACAACTTCAAGGCAAATGTATTTGTGAAAAATACTTCGAGGCAAAAATGACGGTCATGCGTCAAAATTGATTCATTACACTTCTTACGTCTAATTATTCTATTCGATATTCGCTTTAGCTCGTCATATTTTTATACCCTAGACTTATACGGATAGTATAGGTATATTGTTTTTGTCATGGCGAAAATATGTAACACCTTAAAGGAGGCTCCGGAGGTATAGCAATGTGTATATATAAATGATCAGGGTCACCTCCTGATTCGATTTAACCATGTCTGTCTGTCTGTCTGTCCGTTCGCACGATAACTTTCGATAGAATGAAGCTAGAGCCTTAAAATTTTGATCAAATGTTGGTAGTATGATCTAGTTGGATGGTATTGAAATTGGGCATGATCAGGCCAAGAGAACGCCTACCTCCCCTACATATGTAAAATAATTAAATGTAACTATTGTATAACTCCCGATTAAAAAATCAAGAAAAGCTCTAGATTTGGTATATTGCTAGTGAGGGTAATCTTATACTCTCCTGAGAAAATAAAATCGATCAGTTGGAAACTAACGGTAATTTTCTTACAAAGAGCCTCGTTCTACCCTACTTTTCAGGTTTTTTGTCTATAACTCTTGAACCAATTGACGTAGACATCTGATTTTTAGCATGTAACCCTGAGGTGAGAAGTTGCTTGAGTTTAAGTAAGTTGGGCATAATCGGATCAAAGGAACGCCTACCTCCCCTACAAAATTAAATATTATTTTAATTACGATAACTTTCGATAGAATGACACCAGCGAGTTGAAAATTTTGTAGAATGTTGGTTATAAGATCTAGTTAGTTGCTATTGAAAACGGGTAGAATCATACCCAAGGAACCCCTACCTCTCCTACAAATGAAACTTCAAATAAGCGATAACGTCTGATTGAATGAAGCCAGCGGCTTGAAATTTTGGTCAAATGCTTGAAGTGAGATTGAGTTAGTTGGCATTAAAGATGGGTTATATCCGACCTAAGGAACACCTGCCTCCCCTAGAAAAGAAACTTAAAATAAGCGATAACTAACGACAAAATAATGCTAGCGACTTGAAATTTTGGACACATGTTTGCATCAAGATCCATTTGGCTAATATTGAAAATACCTAAAATCCGACCAACAAAACCCCTACTTCCCCTACAAATGAAATTTCAAATAAGCGATAACTTTCGATAGAGTGAAGCTAGAGACTTGAAATTTTGTTTAAATGTTTGTAGGGTGATCTAATTGGTTGGTGGCAATGATGAGCAAGATCCGACCCAAGGAACCCCTACTCCCCTACAAGTGAAACCTCAAATAAGCAATAACTTTCGATAGAATGAAGCTAGCGACTTGAAAAATTCGACAAATATTTGTAGAATGGGTTAGTTAGTTAGTTGATTTTGAGAATGGTCAAGATCCTATTGAATGAGTGCCAACCTCCCCTATGAACTGGCCATATAGGAGACCCATTCTTAATGCATATGGTCGTTGCCAATTGGTACTTTTGGTATCACCACTAGGTCTGTGCAAGTCTAGGGTATATACGCTTCGGCCTGTTTTTTTTGGCTCTGGTTGCTCGTTGAATCCATTGTCTGTAGGTCTCGCTTTTCTTGTCAAGTGAATTTTTGCAATCTTTGACGAACCAGTAATTTCGCCCTCGTCGGGACTTTATATTCGATGACCTTCTCTGCGACCTCTTTGATGATGCCCTTGAGTTCTTCCCAGAACCCATGGACGCCTGTGTTGCTGATGTTGTGTAGCATAGGTGATAGTCTTTCCTCAAGGCCGGCAGTCTACGCCACCGCTGTAGCATCGCTCAGAAGCTTGTCACACGGAAAAATTTTGGGAGGGCTGATTCTCCATTGGTGAACTGAGGAAATTCTACATCTGTAGGTCGTCTCCACCAGGTGATGATCTGAGTCGCAGTTTGCTCCTCGCTAGGAACGGACATCTATTACAATAGACGCTCATCTCTTGCAAATAAGGACGTGATCAACATTGTTGACGGTGTATGCGTCTGGAAATTTCCAGGTCTGCTTATGAATGTTTTCATGCGGGAAACACGTAGAGCTTACGACCAGATACCTGCCGTAGGCGAAGTCGATAATCACGCTGTCCGTTGTCGTTATTTTTTTCATGAAGACTGGCCTCCAGTGATCCCCCGGTGCCAACTTTCATTTCCGACTTTCGCGTTAAAGTCTCCCAGCAGTTTGACGTCGTTTGTTGGAAGTGAGTCGAAGAGAGTCTGAAAGCGGGCGTAGAACTCGTCTTTTCCTGTGTCTTCTTTAACTTCAGTGGGGGCGTGCACATTGATGAGCCGGAGATTGAAGAATCGAGTCTTAATGCGAATCGCACACAGCCGTTCTTTTATGTATGTATGTATGTAGTAGCTTTTACAAGGACGAGTTGTCAGCACATCGCTTAACCCCATTCAGGGGGTCTCTCAATCGGTTATCGTTTTGACACACTGGCGCTATCAGGAGGCGCCCACTTGGAGGGAATAGACATTTTTCTTCCAATCTATTGTAACATTACATTTTGAAAAAAAAGTGAGTTCGTCCCTTAACTGCAACATTTTTTTTTTCAAAAGCTAATACATATTACGTTTTGAAAAGAAAAATGTTGCAGTTAAGGGACGAATCCACATCTCTGATAAAACCGTTAAATTTTTTTGGTAAAGTTATTAAATTGAGTACTCACCTAGCATTTTCTTTTTCCTACAGCAAAAGAAACTGCGCCTTTTTTATCCGATGATGAATAAAATTTATTAAATCACCTTTAATTAACTTTACTTGCCAATTTCGCGAATTTCAATAGCTTAAAAATCCATTGATGCGAAGGAAATTGCTACTTCGAACATAATTACGAATTCAAATCACGTTATACCTTTGACACACGTTTTGCCCGAATTATCATTCCGCGAATTATGAATTGCTGGCAATGATGAATTGGACATACACGCTTTACTGTGAACGCCATTCCAACTGTCATTGCGAAATCGGCTTAGCACTGATTTTTTCGAATAAATATTGTTTATTTTGGTTAGCAACGAATATATCGCTTAGCAACGAGTGAATATTATTTCTATTGCATAGCAATGAGTGAATATTTTTGCTACTCAATGACAATTTGTCGGATAGGTGGCACTGCATACACAAAGAAGAAATTTACTATGATAATTGTAATTTGCGAATTATGATTCGGACGATGTTCGAATGATCATTCGCAAGACACACATGAAATCGAATTATCATTCGAATGGGAATGATCATTCGTGTGCCTGTGCGTCATCTGCCTAAGGTATTACGTTGTCGTAAACCAGTTTGCTGTTTACACGCAACGGGTATCGTAGATTTAACGCGACTGATGGAATTACGCGTCTCGTCTATTAGAATATAGGCTAGGAAATCCGAAAAGACTTGATTCGGAAAATCGTGTAGTTTTGAAATTTGGCACAATTGTTGAGGTCAGTCCACTGAACATGTACTCAAAGCTCCCCGATGATAGGGTGTCTGGTAGTGTATGAGAGAGGGGCAACGACCATATGCATTAAAAGTGAGTTTCTTATATGGGAGTTTGGCGAACATTCAGAAGGATTCTGACCATTCTCAACTAACTAGCCCACACTAAAAATATTTGTCGAATTTTTCAAGTCGCAAGCTTCATTCTATCGAAAGTTATCGCTTATTTGAAGTCTCGCATGTGGAGGAGGTAGAGGTTTCCTTTGTCGGATCTTGTGCGTTTTCAATAACAACCAACTAGATCCTAGTACAAACATTTGACCAAAATTTCAATTCACCAGCCTCATCTAATCGAAAATTATCGCTTATTTGAAGTTTTATTTGCATGGGAGATAAGGGTTTTTTGGGTCAGATCCGGCCCATCTTTAATACCAACTAAGTGAATCTCACTTTAAACATTTGACCAAAATTTCAAGTCGCTGGCTTCATTCTATCAAAAGTTATCGCTTATTTTAAGTTTCATTTGTAGGGGAGGTAGGGGTTCCTTGGGTTGAATCTTGCTCGTTTTCATTACAAACTAACAAGATTTACTAAATATTCAACACACTAGTGTCATTCTATCGAAAGTTATCGTAGTTAAAAGAATATTTAATTTTTTGAAATTTGTAGGGGAGGTAGGCGTTTCTTTGATCTGATTATGCCCAACTTACTTAAACTCAACCAGCTTCTCACCTCAGGGTTACATGCCAAAAATCAGGTGTCTACGTCAATTGGTTCTAGAGTTATAGACAAAAAACCTGAAAAGTAGGGTAGTACGGGGCTCTTTGTAAGAAAATTACCGTTAGTTTTCAACTGATCAATTTTATTTTTCCAGGAGAGTATAGGATTACCCTCACGAGCAATCTGCCAAAGGTAGAGCTTTTCATGTTTATTTAATCGGGAGTTATAGATACATTTAATTATTTTACATTTGTAAGGGAAGTAGGCGTTCTCTTGGCCTGATCAATAGCAACCGACTAGATCATACTGCCAACATTTGCCCAAATTTCAAGGCTCTAGCTTCATTCTATCGGAAGTTATCGTGCGAACGGACAGACAGACAGACAGACGGACAGACAGACATGGCTAAATCGAATCAGGAGGTGACCCTGATCATTTATATATACACATTGCTATACCTCCGGAGCCTACTTTAAGGTGTTACATATTTTCATCGTGACAAAAACAATATACATAAATAAATAACTGGCGCAACAGTCCAATAGTAGTCCGGATGGCGCAACGGTTAGCACGTTCGCCTTCAACGCACTGGGCCCCGGTTCGATTCCGGGGATTTACGTGTCGGACTATGAGCCCACTCAGCTGTTAAATGAGTACCCATTATGGGGTAAATAACTCGGTTGAGCGTGTTGCTGATCACATACCTCTGCACAAAAAACCGTCACGATCTAGAAAATGAGATGATGCTAACTCATCTCGAGGCCGTGGTTCAAATTGGACTGTTGCGCCAGTTATTTACTTTAACAGTCCAATTTGAACCATGGCCTCGAGATGAGTTAGCATCATCTCATTTTCTAGATCGTGACGGTATGTATTGAGCAGAGGTGTGTGATCTGGAACATGCTCAACCGAGTTATTTACCCCATAAATGGGTACTCATTTAGCAGCTGAGTATACTCATAGTCCGACACGTCAATCCCTTTTTTTATCGAAAACTACCGCATTCAGTAGGAATCGAACCGGGGCCCAGTGCGTAGAAGGCGAAGTGGCTAAACGTTGCGCAATCCGGACTACAAAAACAATATACCCTATATAGGCCAGTCAAACTTTGGGGCTTTTTAATAATAATGAGGGAAAGATCTGGAAATAATTTTAATTCCTTCTATAGATACTGAATACATGGAAACTGAGTTTGTACGGTCGTAGAAGGTGAGCTTAACTTTTGGAGGGCGAAAATCCGAGAAATTTGAGCCCTTTTTTAATATTATCATTATAACTCCTAAACGGTGCCTTGGGTCGAAAGAACTTTCAAGAATAAATTAAAGACCGTTGAATTCTGCGTTCAATGCACTGCTCAAAGTTGAAATTCGGTTCAGTAGCGTAGTCAAAATCGATAGTCAAAAAATGACAATTTTCGAGGCTCCGGAGAAAAATCACACTTAATCACTATTCAAGCCCACAAATCTTTGCAACGGAAGCTCCAAATGGAAAAGCTTGTCTGCAAAAGTTGGGGATAATTTGGTTTTGAGCCTAACGTGGCCAATATTTTTCAATTCGGGCCATTTTTAGAGTAGCTATGAGCGAAAATTCAAAAATGAATGCTCATCGATTGATGCCTTAAAAGCTCTATCTCGGTAAGTAAAATATAACAGCTAGAAATTATATTTTAGTCGCAAATTGTAGATAAATTACTCTAGTTAAATAAAGTTTTACAAGATTTCTTGTAAGACCAATTTAGGAGATACTAGAAAGAAACAGGACAAGCCAAACTATTAGGCACATTTTCAACATGGTGGCGGAGTCCGTGGTGTTAGGGGGAAATAGAAAACTAAAATTTTTAAACAATGTACCAATTCAAACAATATATCAAAAATCGAAACTACCCTAATTAAAGTAACCAGTGTTATAACATTTTGACTGACCAAAGTAATTTAACCTTTGCAAAATCACCGACTTTTTTTTAATAAAAACGCAATTACTCAAAGACTATACCCGCTAGCATATTCTAGTAAAGAATGAATCGCAGGTAATATCCTACCCTAAAAACAGAAAATAGCTTGTCGAAATCAGATAAACTGTTTATTAGATATGGCTCGAAAAAATAAGTAAGATATGTAGCCTACAATCAATACATATTTTGCTGTTTTATCTTATTTTTCTCGAGTTTTCACCTACATATTACACTAAATTTATCAAAAATAAAAACTTCCTGCTTTATTGTAAATAATTTGTTTTAACATTATATAATACTAATTTTTAAATTTCGAGTCATTTACAGCCCTTTAATTAAAAAAAATATTTTGTTAACACTTTTTTTATTTTATTTTCCAAGGCCATATCTAATTAACGGTTTGTCTGATTTTTACAGGGTATTTTCTGTTTTTAGGGTAAAATATTACCTGCGATTCACTCTTTACTAGAATATGCTAGCCGGTATAGTTTTTGAGTAATTGCGTTTTTATTTAAAAAAAAAGTCGGTGATTTTGCAAAGGTTAAATTACTTTGGTCAGTCAAATTGTTATAACACTGGTTGCTTTAATTAGGGTAGTTTCGATTTTTGATATATT
This sequence comes from Chloromyia formosa, assembly GCA_964017055.1. Classification (NCBI taxonomy): domain Eukaryota; kingdom Metazoa; phylum Arthropoda; class Insecta; order Diptera; family Stratiomyidae; genus Chloromyia; species Chloromyia formosa. Next base: position 56,231,247 of record OZ024817.1, read on the forward strand.
GTTTGAGTTGGTACATTGTTTAAAAATTTGAGTTTTCTATTTACCCCCTAACACCACGGACCCCGCCACCATGTTAAAAATGTGCCTAATAGTTTGGCTTTACCTGTTTCCGCTAAGTATCTCCTGAATTGGCCTTACAAGAAATTTTGTAAAACTTTATTTAACTAAAGTAATTTATCTACAATTTGAGACTAAAATATAATTTCTAGCTGTTATACTTACCGAGATAGAGCTTTTAAGGCATAAATCGATGAGCATACATTTTTGAATTTTCGCTCATAGCTACTCTAAAAATGGCCCGAATTGAAAAATATTGGCCACGTTAGGCTTACAATCAAATTATCTCCAACTTTTGCAGAAAAGTTTATCCATTTGGAGCTTTCGTTGGAAAGATCTGTGGGCTTGAATAGTGAAAAAGTGTGATTTTTCTCCGGAGCCTCGAAAATCGTCCTTTTTTGACTATCAATTTTGACTACGCTACTGAACCGAATTTCAACTTGAGCAGTGCATTGAACGCAGAATTTAACGGTCTTTAATTTACTTCTGCAAGGTTTTTCGACCCGAGGCACCGTTTAGGACTTATATTGATAATATTAAAAAAGGGCTCAAATTTCTCGGATTTTCGCCCCCCAAAAGTTAAGCTCACCTTCTACGACCGTGCAAACTCAGTTTTCATGTACTCAGTATCTATAGAAGGGATTAAAATTATTTCCAAATCTTTCCCTCATTATTATTAATAATATTTAATTTGACTGGCCTAATACTATAAGTCTAGGGTATAAAAAGTAGAAATATTCCAGGAAAACCTGAAGAAACGGCTTTTGTGCACTTTTTTTCTGACACTTTATGACCCCTATCAACGGGGACTTTTGAAAATGTATATAGAGCATATAGGGGCAAAGACCTTTTCGATAGTCCTCCGCGTGGGCGCCCCCTGGTAACGGCAGTGTATAAATTCGCTGACGGCCAATGTCTTAGCGATAAGACAGTTTGGAAAAGGCAGATAGCTGTAGCCTGAATGGCTGACAAACACCTAAGCGTCTCAGGTCTAGTTGGATGGAATGTCTTGCGTAGTTGGACCTGCTACATAGTTGTGTGGGCTCCAGCACGTTTATTAAACCATCTGAAGCAGCTATCTCCGAGGCCATCTCCTGAATGGGGTTAAGCGACGTGCTGACAACTCGTCCTTGTAAAAACCACTCCATGTCAAGAAACCTGGAACAAAAGCCTCGGATTGGACGGATCAACAACGACGACCACGCAAACGAATAAAGGATTATTCTTTCGGATCCTGGAATGTACGCTCCCTGAACAAACCGGGGGCCGAGAAGGCCCTCCTTCAACAGGTCGAAAAGTACAAACTGAGCATTACTGCAGTCCAGGAAACAAATTGGCTTGGCAGCGAGATTAATGACAAGAAATCGCACACAATTTTTACAAGTGGCAAACCATCGGGCCGCAAGGAGTTTGGAGTAGCATTTATAGTGGACAATCACCTCAAACCGCATATTACTGACTTCAAACCCATAAATGAACGGCTGTGTGCGATTCGCATCAAGACTCGATTCTTCAATCTCTGGCTCATCAATGTGCATGCCCCCACTGAAGTTAAAGAAGACGCAGTAAAAGACGAGTTCTACGCCCGCCTTGAAACTCTCTTCGACTCACTTCCAACAAACGACGTCAAATTGCTGCTGGGAGACTTTAACGCGAAAGTCGGGAATGAAAGTTGGCATCGGGGGACCTCTGGAGGCCACAGCCTCCATGAAGAATGTAACGATAACGGCCAGCGACTTATCGACTTCGCCTGCAGCAGGAATCTTGTCGTAAGCTCTACGTGTTTCCCGCATCGACGCATTCACAAGCAGACCTGGAAGTCTCCAGACGCACATACCGTCAACCAAATTGACCACGTCCTCATTTGCAGGAGATGGGCGTCTAGTGTCATGGATGTCCGCTCCTATCGAGGAGCAAACTGCGACTCAGATCATCACTTGGTGAAGACGTCCTACAGATGTAGAATCTCCTCAGTGCACCAGTCAAGAATCAGCCCTCCCAAAATCTTTGCGGTTGATAAGCTCTTGAGTGATGCTACAGCGGTGGCGTATACTACCGCCCTTGAGGAAAAACTATCACCTATGCTACACAACATCAGCAACACAGGCGTCCATGGGTTCTGGGAAGAACTCAAGGGTACCATCAAGGATGTCGCAGAGAAGGTCGTGGGATATAAAGCCCGGCGAGCGCGAAATGACTGGTTCGACGAAGAATGCAAAAATTCACTTGACGCGAAAAACGAGGCCTACAGACAATGGATTCAACGAGGAACCAGAGCCAGAAGAGAAAAATATGACGAGCTACGGCGAATATCGAATAGAATAATTAGACGTAAGAAACGTAAATACTTTGACGAGCAGTTGCTGAACATAAACGAAAACTTAGCTAATAGGAACACCAGACAAGCGTACAAACTAGTAAATACAATTAAGAACGGCTACCAACCCAGGACTAGCCTTTGTAAGGACAATGATGGAAACATCATCAGCGACATCGATGGTATTAACAAACGATGGGCCTCTTATTTTGAAGAGCTTCTAAACCGACCATCTAACATCCCCACACAGGAAGCTCTCGATGATATTGTTGATCTAGGCCCACCCATTCAACCCCCGACAGTAGAGGAAGTTGATCTCGCCTTGCGGTCACTAAAACGAAATAAAGCGCCGGGCGCTGACGAGATTCCAGCTGAACTGCTAAGATTCGGTGGAACGAGTCTAGTTGATGCCATACATCAATTACTCCTGCGAGTATGGGAGAACGAGGAGATCCCAGACGATTGGCGCAGAAGCATCATCTGTCCAATTCATAAAAAGGGAGATAAACTGCGGTGTGAGAACTACAGGGGCATCTCACTAGTTTGTACGTCCTATAAAATTTTGACGAAAATTCTGGAAAATAGAATAAAACCGTACGCAGAACGAGTCATTGGCGAATATCAAAGCGGTTTCAGACCTGGTCGCTCCACAACTGATCAGCTCTTCTCAGTCAAACTGATACTCCAGAGGTGCTGAGAATACAACGTAAACGTATACCAAATCTTTGTCGACTTCAAGCAGGCATACGACAGTATCGATCGTGGAGTACTGTACAACATCATGCTGCAATTTGGTATACCGGCAAAATTGGTGCGACTGACAAAGATGACGATGACCAACTCCGTCTCACAAGTCAGGATCCAGAATAGACTTACTGATCTATTTGAAACACGCACTGGTTTGAAACAGGGCGATGGACTGGCACCGACGCTCTTCAACCTAGCACTGGAATATGTTATTCGGGCCATGAATATGGACAACAGCAAGACGCTACTCATCAAGTCGACACAATTAGCAGCGTACGCCGACGACATCAACATCATGTCCCGAATATTGGCTGATGCAGAAGAACTTCTGCATACGCTCGATACCGCTGCAAAGGAAGTTGGATTACGTATTAACGAGGGTAAAACTAAAATAATGATGCAATCGGTGACAAGGACACCTGCACAACCGAGCATCAACGTGGGGGACCTCAACATCGAGTTCGTGAACAACTTCATCTACCTGGGTTGCAACCTGTCAAGGGACGCCAACGAAACTGACGAAATCAAGCGACGGATACAGTTAGCTAATAAGACTTTTTTCTCGGTTCTCCCCATAATGAAATCGAAACATGTGCACAGAAACACGAAGCTCCGCGTGTACAAAACCATTATACGACCAGTGCTATGCTATGGCTGCGAAGCATGGACCCTAACTCAAGCCTCCGAAAACATGCTAGACACTTTCGAACGTAAGGTTCTACGGCGAATTTTCGGGGCTGTTTGCGATCGAGATGGATGGCGCATCCGGTACAACCATGAGTTTTGTGAAATGTACGATGAGCTGCAAGTCTCGAAAATCGTCAAACTACAACGACTTCAATGGGCAGGGCATGTACAAAGAATGGACGATGATCGCATGCCTAAGAGAGTAATGAATGCAGAACGAGTCGACGGAGCGAGACTGCGAGGACGACCGAGATCTCGTTGGGAGAGCTCAGTAGGTGTGGACGCCGCGCAGCTGCTGGGCTCCCAAAATTGGAGGACGCGGTCACGTGACCGAGATAATTGGAGGACAATGATCCAGGCGGCCAAGGCCCGACGTCGGGCTGTCGCGCCACGATGATGATGATGATGATATAGAGCATTGTTCTCATCAATTGTGTCAAATTTCAAAGCTTAAATTTTTTTCCTACTTTTAGTTAGATGTCAAGACAACTGATGTCGACATTAGAATGCCAATTCCATCATGCAAAGTGGCAATTAAGTCCGCTGCAGTGAATAGGGATAATACCAGATGACAACAGCAGGACTTGCCAAACGACAAGAAAGATTTGGCAGAAATTCGGTTCTAGCCGCTCTGCCGCTTTGCTGTCATTGAATAGAAAGCTCATTGGCAGGGTGGTGGGGACTATCACAGGGAACCATCGGCGCGCTCGCATGGAGGCTCCGTCTTCCTCTTAATGACAACTGCATGAGTTGTGAGGATGTAGATTAGGAAGAGAGTGCTTTGCACCTTCTATGTCGCTGTCCGGTACTGGCCATCGGGAGGAAGAAATTCCTGGGCTCCTGGTTTTACTGTGACTTTTAGCACCTCAAGGGTATGAACGTGATACAGCTCAATAGCTGCATTGCCAGCACAGGCTGGTTCGGGACCTAGGTTTCTTTAGCGAGGTAAAATGTTATTGGTGGTATCACAATGGACCCATGAGAGGTCTAAGTGTGCTGTGTTGTATCATGGCAGCCCCTAACCTAACCTAGATGTCAAAGCTAAAAAAAATAGAAAAAGTAGGGTTTTTTGGGGCACTTTGTTTGAGAGGTAGCCTTGGTTTTCATCCGATTGGACTATCATAATTTTTACAGAGGAGTGTACTAAGGTCATATGCAGTCATTCACCCGAATTTAACCTGCCTACTTTTATTCGGTGCTGAGTTGTTGGCATGTTTGTAATAATAATATTTATAAGTGAGGTAGGCGTACCTTTGGTCGGATCGTCGCCATTTCCAGCACAAACCAGGAATACTTTTTACCAAATTTTGATGTCGCTAACTTTATTCTCTTGGGAATTATCGCGCGGTTTTCCCTTGTGAATAAATCAATATACCATATACTATTTCATTGTCTAGACTATAATAAACCATTTTATGGACCAATATATCATTTTCTAGGAAATTTGATGTGCTTTAGTTCGGCATTGAGACATTTTTTTGTAGAATCTTTAATTTCCAAAATAATCAAGGGAAACCCAAAGAAAAGACATTTGACCCCTTCTCCCCTATACTTCCGCACCCCCTATCATCAGGGACTTCTGATCACAAATTCAGGAGGCTGTCCCCAACAATTGTACCAAATTTCAAAACTACACGATTTTTTTTTCTATTTTTCGCTCGTAGACTAATAAGAAGTCTTGTGGAGTCGATGGAATTTCAAACTTCGTGATCCGAAAGTTTCCAGTCAGCGTGTTGATTATTATTCTAATAATATTCAATAACGCCGTTAACATTGGCTATTTTCCGGAATATTGGAAGGTTGCAAAAATCATATCAATACACATAAAGGGCGACTCACATAATAAGGCCAACTTCCGATCAATTTCCCTACTGCCGAATCTTGGCAAATTGTTTGAAAAGTTATGGATCTCAAAAACCCGGGGCTTCTCGGACAATAACGAGATCATACCGTGCCATCAATTCGGCTTCAGAGCACAACATAGCACTCAACATGCTACGTCTTATTTACTTCACTCTATTGTGAAATCACTTAAGGGGGAACCACATTAGGAGGCTCATTTTCACTGATTTTTTAGACTTTTTTTTTTGCTGGGAAGAACTTATTAGAATTCAATCAAATTTTTGAATCATTCTATTCATATTTCGAACAGCTTTTGTAATTTTTTTTTTGAATAGTTTAAGCCAAAAATAACAAAGTTACGCACAGATGTCCGCTGAAGGCTCTAGCTAGAGTTCTCCAGCTACGGGACGTGTAGCGATTTCAATTTTTATCCGGAATTAAGGTTTTAATTTTACTTCATCTACTTATTTTCTAAGAATATGAACGTCAATGCAGGTGAAAATAATGAAAATTAAAAATTTCGCAGCTGTTGGAAAAAATTATTTTAATTTTCACCATTTTTTTCAATAATTATGCAAATGAAAAACACCCTTTAAAATATGATATCATCCCGAATGTTAGTTCATATTCTTCATAATTTTATAAAGAATCATACTTTCAATTTTCATAATGATCGGCTCGTTACTTTTTATACCCTTCACGGATGTGATAGGGTATATCAACTTTGTCATGAAGTTTGCAACGCACAGAAGGAAACATCTCCGACCATACTATATAAAAATTCTTGGTCAGTATAATGAGGCGAGTCGATTAAGCTTTGTCCGTCTGTCCGTCTGGTTCTATACAAACTAGTTCCTCAGTTTTAAAGTTATCAGTCTGAAATTTTGTACAAAGCCTTCTTTCTATTGCACGCTCATGTGTCGGAACCAGCGGAATCGGACTTCTACGTCATATGGCTGCCATAGGAACGACCTGTCCAAAAATTCGTTTTTATGAGAAAAACTTTTTTACTTCTAAAGATATCTTTTTTAAATTTCACATTAATCAATAGCATCTTTAGTCAAATCACATTCCTGAATTTAGTTGAAATCGGACTACTGTATCATATAGCTGTCATATGAACGACCGTTCTAAAAGCAAGTTTTTGTTGGAAAGACTTTTTTATTTCTGAAGATATCTTCTTCAAATTTATTTCAAACTGACCATCTTTAGTGAAATCATATTCATGAATTTGGTTGAAATCGGACTACCCTATCATATAGCAGTCATAGGAACGACCGTTCCAAAAGCAAGTTTTTGTTAGAAAAACTATTTTATTTCTAAAAATTTCTTTAGGAAATTTCATTTATTCAACTAAATTGACTGCCAAACTACGTTGCTAAATTTGGTAGAAATCGGCTCACTATTTCACAGTGACGTGCAGTGGAAATTTTACATAGTCAAGCAGTTAGGCGCCCTAAAGCCGATTTAGCATAAACCAAAATGGACTGTATAATAGAATACGGACAGTCACATTTATACCAAGTGGCTTTAAGCCTTAAGGAAGAAATCAGGAAAGATATAAATAAAATATTGGCACATACTCATATATTCGGAATACAAAAAAAAAACGAAGGTATGATACCCTTCATCCTTCGTTGTGACTTATGGTGCATTTGCCACTTTGAAATTAATAGTAAAACTTCTTCCGATTTCATTGTTCCTATGAGAGGTATATGAAATACTATTTCATTTCAGGTATGATACCCTTCACGCGAAGCTTGTTGAGTTAGACTTTCGGCAAATGTGAAAAAAAAATAATTTTAAGAAGAACGCGTTAAAAAAACAGAATATAACCGAAAAAATCCTTTTTATTGATGCTTCTAGTACCTTCTATACCGTTATTTGAAAACAAAGATGCAAAAGTGGGGTTCTGCTACAAGGCTACTTAAGTACATAAAGCGACTACCTGAGGTAGTGCTCCGCTCTACCCCCTAGAATGCGCTCAAGCCTGTAGACTATACCCGATGAGCGCTCGGTTCTATGCTCATAAATTCTAAACGAATGCGAATTCCGCTTTGAAATTTTGACAGCGTATTCTTGGATTGTTAAGTTAATAATTTATGCAATAAAAAATTGATTTTTTGAACCTCCTAATGTGGTTTTCCCCTTAATGAGAGGACCTGTCCAACAGTTGTATGCGCTCTAGATCTAGAGAAAACATTCGACTCTGTATGAACGGATGGGCTTATTTACAAGCTCATCAATGATAACTTTCCGCCCAATATGGTGAAAATAGCAATTAACTTTTTCCAAAACAGGAAGTACAACGTTAGTATTGACAACTCTTGCTCCGAATTACATGAGATTGTCTCAGGTGTTCCGCAGGGTTCTGTTTCGGGTCCAATTCTTTATAATATTTTCACTGTAGACATTCTGGTACCGCAGGATCCATCCCCAGTGAAGATAATTCAGTATGCTGATGACACTGTCGTACATGCATCAATATTGGTTCCTTTAAGAGCTGGTAGAGAAATTAATGATTACATTTCTACGCTATCTTCTTACTATAAGAAATGGAGTATCAAGATAAACGGTTCGAAGACACAAGAGACGGTATTTTGAAACCCCTCTAGATCTAGATAAAATCGATAGATACATTCAGCGTGCAGCAATTTTGAATGAAGTTCACGATGAGTTCTTTGAACCACTGTATAAATATGGCGGTAGAGCAGCTCAAATAAGGAGCTAAAGCCAAGAATCGGCGGGGATAGGAGCCTTCCTTCCTTGCGTCTGACGAGACGTGTTTCGCATCAGCGATCCGAACCGGCATAACATTTTTGGGGTCCCTTGGGGGGAATTATCCTTAGAAAAGGTATTGTTCTTGGATTTGGTAATGGACGAAACTGAAGTCCTTTTTTTTTAAATAAGTTTTTGTAAAATGTTGCTTTTTATGAGTTACGAGGTTCTACACTTTCACCAGCGATATTTTAGTTTCGGAAAAAAATAATTTTAATCAATGTAATTTTCACCAATATGTTCACATTTTATATCAAATACAGCCACAATTTTCTTGTTTTGTTTTCAGATTTTCATTCAAATATGTATCCCGAATAAAGGTGTCGATATCCGGAGTAAAATACTGCGTTAGATTTCGACTCATAAATGTAGTTTTTATTTTTAAACTGTAGATGTAACTAGAGACAAAATGCTGTTACTCTTAGAATCGATTCAAGTTTTAGTCGTTTAAATCTTATAAGGAAAATAGTGCTAAATATACATACATAGATACACATTATTATCAGATTCGTCATATCATGGAAATATTCGCTGCAACTCTCTTTATGTCATTTCTCCTTTCTGGGAAATGTGTATATACATCGTCACAAGCAAACCAAGGTAATTATTAAACATTCAAATTTAAACGGCTTTCGCACTAAGTTCAAATTACTTTTTTAAACCCCGTTTTATATGTATAGTATGTCATATTTAAAATTACGTTATTTTGCTGCAATCCGAACAAGATCTTCTATGTACATATATGATCACGATCAAATATACACACATGACAAACGCGCCTGGTACCACATTGCCCGCTTATTTATATCTTTATTTAATTAACAGCTGTAAATCTACCATTATTGAAAACGTTGGTTTCTGGACGGCCTTCAGTCGACCCAGCTGTGAATGAGTACATTCACAATTAAGGTTCTAATACACGGGACGCGTAAACCCGTCGGACGCCTCAAGTCTGCGATACCCGTCCTGTGTAAACAGCAAACGGGTTTATGACAACACGTAACTTGTCAGCTGATGACAAGTCCCGACGGGTACTCATCCGCCGTTGATGAGTCGATGAATCCAACAACAAGGACAAGAAAAAAGATGATTTCAGTACTCGCACATATGCTGTCGAGTCGCAAATGCACCTCGTGTAAACACAACGACGTGTGCATTATTTCCGCGTCAGTTTCTGATGTTTCATCCGCGTAAGCCCGACCCGTTCTTTTGCTTTCCTTAACTTGTATATGTTAGTGAAATTACACTCAATACAACAACAATACTATCCTATATGGGTTAGCGCTTAACCCAGTAATTTATCGGGGGCCGATTCTAACCTCGATAGCGCATAAGTAAAGCTTTTATTTAGGACGCATCTAGCGGTTACTAGAAGAAGTTCGTTCGTTCCACTCTGTTTTCACATCGTTCCACCTCAATTAGATTTAATGGAATTCCACATTTTTCCAATTGGAAAGGTGATTTTTATTGAAATATTAGAAAACTACTCGGAATAAATTAGTTTCTTCTACCACAGTTGCATTTGATAGGTTCAGTGCTTGATCTTGATGTAATAGAATGGCTGTTTTTAAAAATTGTTAGAGAGTGGAATTATGCTTAAAATCCAAACTTTATCTGAGACAAAATTCATTTCATATCAAATACATGCTTTTAATCTGTAGGGGACAGATACATCGTTTTTTTCACAAAAGCTCGAGTTAATTCCCCTTGACCTGAATAGAATGAACGCGCCTATTATCGCAACAGCAACAGCCCGACGTCGTGCCCTGGCCGCCTGGAATATGTACATTGATTGATTTGAATACATTTGGTTGATAAAAATTAGTGAGAGAAAGGCCAGACATATTACATACGTGATACTGGCCTTGTCACCTTTCAGTTACAATTTTGCTGTGAAAACAGTCTAGGAAATGAAGTGCTCTACTACACCTTGCTCTTCGTACCTCATGCTCCGATTCGGAACGGAAAGGGCAATACTTTACTCAGTATTAGATCCTCCACCCATTACTCAATTCGTTCCCTGCTTGACCTCTGCACGACATCGACATGCTCTGAACATGTTTCCGGTAAAATCATCATGCCAAAGGGATGTCGAGAGTGCTCAGGATGACTTGCGAAATATAATTAGAAATAAAAGGCCTCTTTCACTGGGCGACGCATCGTAGTTCGCATCTTGGCGAATCGTGGCTGTAGCGTATATATCCTCTTCTAAAGCGAACGTTGTAGGGCGGTACGAGGATAACGTACTAACGCACTCTGTACAAATTAACGCAGTGTATATTAGTTGCATATGTGTTGGTTCCCATAATGAGTACACAGAGGGGTAATACCAACTACCCAGCAAACAATTTCTATCTTCCGCGACACGAATGCGTTCCCACTTGAAAGATAAATTTATCGTCTACGATAAAACTTTTTTTATCGAGAGAGCCACTCTCTTCGCGAAAGAATGGTTAACGTAGGTGATACTTCCAGTGAGATCGATGACGAGTAGCAGTTGCACCGATTTTGTGTCGATGTCAAGCGGATCATGAGCAGAGGTTGAATCTGTTGTGGCTTTTTAGAATCGTTAAAAATAAATTAAAATCCACTTACTTATTTAATTGATTATTTTAAATCAAGTTGTCATGGATTATAAAAAGTTGACATGTTTTAAAAAAATATTTTAATTAAGTTTATCTTTCCTTCGAGAACATTAATTTTTGTAAACTACAAAAACTAAAAAATAAATATTATTAATTAAAAGGAATATTAATGAAATCAAATGACCATCTTTCCTCTTCGAATGAATATTATTAATTAAAAGGAATTTCATTGAAATCAAATGATTATCTTTCTTCTTCGAACGAATTAAATATTTAATTCAATATTCTAAAAATTGAATTATTTCAAGAAATCAGAGAAGAATAAAAGAAATATAAAATTATCTTCATTCATTCTCATGAAGTTAAGCTCTTCAAGAAACCATTAAGAGTTCTCAAGAAGGATACTTAACAACTGGTGACCCCGAACATGGAACAATAATTCCTCTAGAAGTCTGACTACGTTCGAACAAATTCAACGTTTGAACAACATCGTCGTTCAAATATTCGTCCTACGTGACTCGTCCATCAGCAGTTGGTGCTAGGAGCAAAAAGCTACTAATTCTGCTATATTCCTCAATTAAATTAATTTTCAATTATTTGAATATATTGTATTTTAAACAATTAGTGTAAAGGTAAGTGGGTTTTTGTGATCAATATAAAAATGCCGGTAACTAGAAGCAGAACTGCGAATCCTTCCCTCCATCATGATTCCTCATCGGGAGAAGATATTCAAACTGAGCTTGAAGTTAATGTTACTCCATTGTTAGCATCTGGAGCAGTTTCAAATTCTCGACAGTTGCGCGGTTCGGCGGCTCCAGTTCCTCAACATGATCATAAAAGGAATCGTCTCAGAAGTTTTCCTTTTTGGCCTAGGAACTCGGTCGGTTGGTTTGCTCTGTTTGAAAAGCAATTTGCGGCGTATCGTATTAATAATGAGGTTGAACAATTCAATTTGGCATTAAGTATGTTCTCGCCCATAGATTTGGAGAACATGGATGGAGTTTTTGAGGGACTCCGGGATTGTTCTATGTACACAGATTTTAAAAGAGCTGTAATTGATAAATACAGTTTATCGGATTCATCGAGAATCCGTAAACTGTTAACTGGTTTGGAGTTGGGCGACCGTAAGCCAGGTCAGCTTTTAGGAGAGATGAAAAGTCTGGTCGGACCAAATTTCGATGAAAGGGTTCTTAGACAAGAGTCTTTCCAACTTCAGATCAACACGTTAACAGACAAACTTAATCAAATGATGGTTTTGTTGAATAGTGTTATTACTCCACAAGTCAAAAATCTATCAGCGCAAAATAGTACAAGTAATGCATCTTGTTCAAATTCACGTGGTTGTTCCCGTTCAAAACCTAAACATCAAAATGGTGCTGAGGGACTCTGTTTTTATCATGATAAATATGGAGATAAGGCGCTTAAATGTTATACGCCCTGTAATCGTATGACAAAAAACTTTGTGTTAGAATCGACGGTTTCTGACAACATTAATTCCACAAGCCGTCTTATAATTGTTGATGACAAATCGAATCTGAAATTTTTGATTGATACAGGGTCTGATTTGTCGATTATTCCAGTTAATGTTGTTGATAGGAAATCTCCTAATCTTTTTTTTTTCTTTTGAAGGCTGCCAATGAAACAAACATTTCGACTTATGGTAATCGTGAACTACAAGTCAGTTTAGGACTTCGTCGCGTTTTTACTTGGAATTTTTTGGTTGCGGATATTTCTAGACCTATCATTGGCGCTGATTTTCTTAAATATTTTGGCTTTATGGTGGATTTATCTAATCGTCGAATTATAGATTTAGCAACATCGTGCCAGTCTCAACAGGGTGAATTAATTCAATTTCATACCTAAACTTGAGTTGGTGTCTTATCCTGATGTTGATGCACGAGTTGCTAGTCTTTTAAAGAAATACTTTGGGTCAGAGTGTGAACCGGACTTTAAAATTCCTGTTCCCCATTCTGTCAGGCATCATATAGTTACTACAGGTCCACCGATTTCAGCAAGACCTCGCCGTCTGAATGCTGACAATTAACTTGTGCCAAAAAATAATTCAGTTATATGGTTGAACAAGGCATTTGTCGTCCTTCGAAAAGTCCTTGGGCTTCACCTCTACATATGGTGAAGAAAAAAGACGGTTCTTGGCGACCTTGTGGTGATTATCGTGCTTTAAATAACATTACTATGCCCGATTCATATCCCATACCCCACATTCACGATTTTTCTCAACAATTAAGTGGAAAGAATTTTTTTTCTGTTTTGGATTTGGTTAAAGCGTATCATCAAATTCCAGTCAACGAGGAGGATATTGAGAAAACAGCAATCACGACACCTTTTGGATTATTTGAATTTCCTAAAATGACTTTTGGTTTTCGGAATGCTGCGCAAAATTTTCAGCGTTGGTAGATGCCTCTGACATTGCTGTCGGTGCAGTTTTACAACAGTCTTTCAATGGTGTTGACGAGCCTTTAGGTTTCTTTTCACAAAAGCTAAGTCCTACTCAACGAAAATATTGTGCGTATGATAAAGAGTTGTTAGCTGCTTATTTAGCAGTAAAACATTTTAGATATATGTTAGAAGGTCGAGAGTTCACGTTGTTTACGGACCACAAGCCTCTAATTTTTGCTTTTAAGCAGAAGTCAGATAAGGCTTTGCCGCGACAAGTTCGATATCTCGACTTAATTGCTCAGTTTACCAGTGACATACGTCACATTAAAGGTGAGGATATGTAGTCGCCGATAATTTATCGTGAGTTGAGACAATCGAGCTTCCTTCCTCGATTAATATTCAACAACTGGTACTCTCACAGTTCAGGGATCCAGAACTGGAAAAGTTAAAGTCATCAACAACTTTAGCTCTTAATGCTGTGTTTTGCTAGAGAGCGGCTGGGCGATTTGCGTCTGCGGCTGGAGAGCAATTGATTCATCATTCAATGTCGAGGTTTTGTATGAAAATACAATAGTACTAGTATGTTGGGCAGGTTGTCTATGGAATCAAGGATTTTTGTATGTACGTGAGGAGAATGGATGGAAAGAGACGAATGTACTGTAGATGTAGAGTCCTGCGGTGGTAGCAAGGACATTCGAGAAAGGATATTTTTGGCAGTGAAGCGATATATAGGGAATATGGGTGTCATATGAACCGGGATGAAGAGGCGAGTGCCCAGGAGTAGTGTAGATGGAATTCCGGATCCTTGGGTGGCGACAAGGACACCCGAAAAAGGATATTTTTCGCAGTGAAGCGAAATACGGTCAATATGGGTGTCATATGAATCGGGGTGGACACCCGAATATCCAGGAGTAGTGCGGATGGCATTTCGAGTCCTTCGGTGGCGAAAAGGACATTCAAGAAAGTCAGATGAAATATCGGCAATATGGGTGTCATATGAACCGGGGTGAGGAGGCGAATGCCTAGGAGTACTATGGATTGCGTTTCGAGTCCTTCGGTGCCGATAAGGATATTCGAAAAAGGATACATTTGGCAGTGAAGCGAAATACGGTCAATATGGGTGTCATATGAATCGGGGTGGACACCCGAATATCCAGGAGTAGTGCGGATGGCATTTCGAGTCCTTTGGAGCGAAAAGGACATTCAAGAAAGTCGAATGAAAAATGGACAATATGGGTGTCATATGAACCGGGGTGAAGAGGCGAATGTCCGGGAACACTATAAATGGCACTTAGAGTCCTTCGGTGGCGACAAGGACATTCGAAAAAGGATATTTTTGCTGGTAAGGCGAAATATGGGCAATATGGGTGTCGTATGAATCGGGGTCAAAAGACGAATGTCCAGGAGTAGTGTAGATGGCATTTCAACTCCTTCGGTGGCGAAAAGGACATTCACAAAAGTCGAATGAAAAATGGGCAAAATGAGTGTCATATGAACCGGGGTGATGAGGCGAATGTCCAGGAGTACTGTAGATGGCATTCCGGATCCTTCGGTGGCGACAAGGATGTTCGAAAAAGAATGTTTTTGGCAGTGAAGCGAAAAGCGAAATGGGTGTCACATGAATCGGAAATGGAAGACGATTATTTTATGAGGCAGATTCTTGTCTGAAAACGAAGAACAATAAATCTAATTTTCCAGAGAAAAAACGAGGAGGGTTTCTTTGGCCAACTTATTGTTGTTCGTAAAGACAACAACAGAATTTGTCCGTGCCTCTGTGGAACAATTTGATTTCTTATTAGAGAGCGGAACGCGACATTTCGTGCCGTCATACCTTGCCTTACCGGTCAGATGCCAATCGACGAATTATACGAAGGCGAAAATGGCAGTGGATAGGTCAGATATTGCCGAAGGATGATAACTGCATTGCTTTACATGCTATGAAAGGGAGCCTTATTTCCAACCAAGGCCGACCAAGAGGAGATCATAAAGTCACATGGCATCAAAATCTGTCAAAAGGGTGTAAGTGTCACCATACACTGTCGAACTCGAACACGAACCTAGCACAAGTGGACCGGTTTTCTTCACACCTGTGTGAAGTGTGTGTGTGTCTCGCAGAGGAAATTTGTACCAGGTTCGAGTTCGACAGTGTATGGTGACACTTACACCCTTTTGACAGATTTTGATGCCATGTGACTTTATGATCTCCTCTTGGTCGGCCTTGGTTGGAAATAAGGCTCCCTTTCATAGCATGTAAAGCAATGCAGTTATCATCCTTCGGCAATGTCTGACCTATCCACTGCCATTTTCGCCTTCGTATAATTCGTCGATTGGCATCTGACCGGTAAGGCATGGTATGACGGCACGAAATGTCGCGTTCTGCTCTTTAATAAGAAATCAAATTGTTCCACAGAGGCACGGACAAATTCTGTTGTTGTTTTTACGAACAACAATAAGTTGGCCAAAGAAACCCTCCTCGTTTTTTCTCTGGAAAATTAGATTTATTGTTCTTCGTTTTCAGACAAGAATCTGCCTCATAAAATAATCGTCTTCCATTTCCGATTCATGTAACACCCATTTCGCTTTTCGCTTCACTGCCAAAAACATTCTTTTTCGAACATCCTTGTCGCCACCGAAGGATCCGGAATGCCATCTACAGTACTCCTGGACATTCGCCTCATCACCCCGGTTCATATGACACCCATTTTGCCCATTTTTCATTCGACTTTCGTGAATGTCATTTTCGCCACCGAAGGAGTTGAAATGCCATCTACACTACTCCTGGATATTCGGGTGTCCACCCCGATTCATATGACACCCATATTGACCGTGTTTCGCTTCACTGCCAAAAGTATCCTTTTTCGAATATCCTTGTCACCACCGAAGTATCCGGAATGCCATCCATAGTACCCCTAGGCATTCGCCTCCTCACCCCGGTTCATATGACACCCATATTGCCCATATTTCATCTGACTTTCTTGAATGTCCTTTTCGCCACCGAAGGACTCGAAATGCCATCCGCACTACTCCTGGATATTCGGGTGTCCACCCCGAATCATATGACACCCATATTGACCGTATTTCGCTTCACTGCCAAAAGTATCCTTTTTCGAATATCCTTGTCACCACCGAAGGATCCGGAATGCCATCCATAGTACCCCTAGGCATTCGCCTCTTCACCCCGGTTCATATGACACCCATATTGCCCATTTTTCAATTGACTTTCTTGAATGTCCTTTTCGCCACCGAAGGACTCGAAATGCCATCCGCACTACTCCTGGATATTCGGGTGTCCACCCCGATTCATATGACACCCATATTGACCGTGTTTCGCTTCACTGCCAAAAGTATCCTTTTTCGAATATCCTTGTCACCACCGAAAAATCCGGAATGCCATCCATAGTACCCCTAGGCATTCGCCTCCTCACCCCGGTTCATATGACACCCATATTGCCCATATTTCATCTGACTTTCTTGAATCTCCTTTTCGCCACCGAAGGACTCGAAATGCCATCCGCACTACTCCTGGATATTCGGGTGTCCACCCCGATTCATATGACACCCATATTGACCGTGTTTCGCTTCACTGCCAAAAGTATCCTTTTTCGAATACCCTTGTCACCCACCACCGAAGGATCCGGAATGGCATCCATAGTACTCCTAGGCATTCGCCTCTTCACCCCGGTTCATATGACACCCATATTGCGTATATTTCAATTGGCTTTTTTCAATGTCCTTTTCGTCAGCGAAGGACTCGAAATGCCATCCGCACTACTCCTGGATATTCGGGTGTCCACCCCGATTCATATGACACCCATATTGACCGTATTTCGCTTCACTGCGAAAAATATCCTTTTTCGGGTGTCCTTGTCGCCACCCAAGGATCCGGAATTCCATCTACACTACTCCTGGGCACTCGCCTCTTCATCCCGGTTCATATGACACCCATATTCCCCATATATCGCTTCACTGCCAAAAATATCCTTTCTCGAATGTCCTTGCTACCACCGCAGGACTCTACATCTACAGTACATTCGTCTCTTTCCATCCATTCTCCTCACGTACATACAAAAATCCTTGATTCCATAGACAACCTGCCCAACATACTACATAGTACTATTGTATTTTCATACAAAACCTCGACATTGAATGATGAATCAATTGCTCTCCAGCCGCAGACGCAAATCGCCCAGCCGCTCTCTAGCAAAACACAGCATAAGCCGGTATGCATTCCAGACTCTCATATTCCAATTTGGTGTGATACTTCAACCAATCCGGTTAGACCTTATATCCCATCTGATCTAACAATAAGACATATAGTTTTTGACAAGGTACACAGCCTTTGTCATCCTGGTCTAAGGGCTACGGCTAAATTGCTTCGAGGTCAGTTTATTTGGCCATCAATTAACAATGATGCTAAGTCTTGGGGCAGGCAGTGTTTGTCCTGTCAGCAGTCGAGGATTTCTCGGCATACTCAATCACCTTTAGGATCTTTTGAGCCAAGCAAAGAAAAGTTTAATTTCATTCATTTAGATATTGTCGGTCCACTTCCTTTATCCGAAAATTTTAGATATTGTTTAACTATTATTGACCGATTCACTCGTTGGCCTGAGGCTTTTCCTATTCCAGATACACGTACATCCACCATCGCCGACACCTTAGTAAAAGATTTTTTTCCGCGTTTTGGCATTCCAAAAGTTATTTTAACGGATCAGGGACCTCAGTTTGAGTCAGAACTTTTTAGGGAGTTATCTACTTTTCTCGGCTTTGAACGAAGACATACCACCGCGTATAATCGGAAGGCTAATGGCTTTCTTGAGCGTTGGCATCGGATTTTGAAGGAGGCTCTTATAAGTCGAGGTAATCCTCAATGGACCAAAGAACTTCCTTTTGTTTTATTAGGTTTGCGTACTATTTTGCGAGAGGATTCTGACTGCACTCCGGCTGAATTGGTTTACGGTCAAAATCTTAGACTCCCTCATGACTTCGTCAATCCTTCTGTTTCCAGAGAGGCTGTCACAGATTATATCGAACGCTTGCGCAAATTTGTTAAAAGTTCCAGATGTGTTGAGACTAATTTCAAAACAAATAAATATTCTTTTGTACCATCATTTTGATCATTTCATTTTGAGGGTTTTATTTTGCATATTCAAAGCCTTTCAATACAACGTTAACTGAGGTTACATCCTAACTTAACAATAAGTCTTAGTTATTTTCGGGCGGCTGATTCTATTTGGCCTGCCTAATTCTTAAATTTTATACTAAATTTGTCGTGGTTATTGCCATAATCTTGACTATACAGAAGTACTCATATATTTTTATTTGCAATCTTGATAGTTATTTATTGGTGTGCTTAGGCCGTTTTCTTGAATTTTGATTTTTAATCTTTTTTTTTTATTTTAATTTATGATAAAACTTATTACCTAGAACTTACATACTACTTTATAACTATTCTCAAAATTAAAATTAAAGACGGAATTCAAAAAGAAATAGCAAAAGAAAAATTAACAAACTAAACGAAAAAAAAAGCAATTATAAATATTAAAAATTAATTATTAAAATTAAGTAGATATAAAAGGAAGCTCTTCTTTTGCCGCTTTTTGGAGCACCAGTAGGTCGACAGTCGTGTCATTGGTCATGTCGTCAGTCTAGAAGCGTCGGTCACGTTGGGCGTACAGTCCACTAATGTCTGCGATGTTGCCTGCCACTATAATTATAGAGGTTGCGGAAGATCGCATCATTAGTGGATTGCACTATGGCGCTGGGCCTCAAGTTAATCGAAGAAGATGGATCCGAAGTAACTGTGACGCTTTCTCGGTTCATGGCCGCCCTGAATAGAGAGCTGATATTAATATTTGGGTGTAGCTTTGCCTTTTGGTAAAATCGCCGAGTAAGGTTCACAACTCTGTCTGCAATATTTTCGATTTGGGCGCAGCTGTATACTTCACTGTTTTTTAAATATTTTTTTTGGGGAGTCCAGAAGCGCCGGCGCTTTCCGGTACAAAGGCGTAGAACTTTTCTTTTAAAAATTTCCGCTCGCTTAATTGCTGTTTTGGAGCAGGTGAGCCAAATTGGTGAGGCATATGTGAGAATAGGGCGAATGGGGGATTTTTAAGTGATTACCTTTACCCTCCTCGACAATCCCACCGATCTTGAAAAGAGATTCTTTTGTACCAAGTGAACTTAAGGTTTGTTCCCACGTTTTTCGACGCGTTGACTCTGTTCGTCCCGCCCTCAAGGCGCCTTATGAAGGTCCTTTTTTGGTTCTCGATCGAGGTGATAAGATTTTAAAGATTTTGGTTGGTCAAAAAGGAGTAAATGTATCAATAGATCGGTTAAAACCAGCTTTTGTAGACATTTCATCACCAAATCCTAGAACTCGATAGAGAGCCATAAAGGTTTCATTCAATGAACAAATATCAGTGATTTCTTGTAGTTCAGATGTTTATTCAACAAAGATATTTAAAAAACAATTAGTTTTTCTTCTAAGGAAGGGGGTAATGTTGTGGATTTTTAGAATCGTTAAAAATAAATTAAAATCCACTTACTTATTTAATTGATTATTTTAAATCAAGTTGTCATGAATTATAAAAAGTTGACATGTTTTAAAAAATATTTTAATTAAGTTTATCTTTCCTTCGAGAACCTTAATTTTTGTAAACTACAAAAACTAAAAAATAAATATTATTAATTAAAAGGAATATTATTGAAATCAAATGACCATCTTTCTTCTTCGAATGAATATTATTAATTAAAAGGAATATCATTGAAATCAAATGATTATCTTTCTTCTTCGAACGAATTGAATATTTAATTCAATATTCTAAAAATTGAATTATTTCAAGAAATCAGAGAAGAATAAAAGAAATATAAAATTATCTCCATTCTTTCTCATGAAGTTAAGCTCTTCAAGAAACCAATAAGAGTTCTCAAGAAGGATACTTAACAAATTGAGCTATGAGTGGAGGCTCTCAATCTTAGGTTAAACACGTATAAATCGATAACCAGATAACCAAACGAGTACTGACAAAAACTAGGGGTTATTGATTTTCCAGGTCTGCGTCCAGGAACTCTAGATTCACTCAAAGATACTTTTTTTTTCAAGTAAACAAATCAGAACGACTTACATTATAATAAATTAATAGTATTCTTTTATTCCTCTTCGGTATCGACGTATCCTACTTGAACGCAACTTTGTTAAGATCGACCTCACGAGTTTAACACAAATTTAATTCGATTTGCAGTTCACAGTAGTCGATCATCATTTGGAAAAACTTGATATATGTATACAGTGGTTGAAATTAGAATAAGTTCACCCGAATGAGACCACCAAAATTGTATTT
Source organism: Chloromyia formosa (assembly GCA_964017055.1). Classification (NCBI taxonomy): domain Eukaryota; kingdom Metazoa; phylum Arthropoda; class Insecta; order Diptera; family Stratiomyidae; genus Chloromyia; species Chloromyia formosa. Next base: position 56,251,997 of record OZ024817.1, read on the forward strand.
AATTTTAAATTATTTAATCTAATTGTATTTAATTAATTATTTTATTTTAATTGTATTAATTTAAAGGAAACACCCAACAAAAGCTTTGTAACGGTATCTACCATTTTGTGTTTTCATTGTCCTTTTCGCTCATTTTTGTTGGAAGTAGAGCGATAGAGTGCATTCCAAAGGCGGAAATTAGAATATGTTCATCTCGATTTTGATAAGTTTTATTGCCAATAAAAATAAAATATTTTAGAAATTGCGCACGAAATGGGAAAGAAATTAATAGGCGTGTTTTTTGCGTAGCCGTGTAGGGTCCCTGCCCTGGTTGCGCAAAAAACGATCGAGGGTAGCATCCAGGTTAAATTCCGAATCGTGAAGTTGTCTACACTGACGTCAAGTGGTGCGCCTCATATGTGGTGAAAATAAATTACAAATTCGGATGAAATATCAGTTTGATTGTCGGATCGTTTATTTATTGCGACGGCGGACGTTTATAAACTTGGCGTACCGCTCTATTTTACAAACATCATTCAAACGGGTTATTTATCAGTGACAGCTACAAGTGCAACTCTATCCAAATAGGTCGCGGGTTTGATCCCCAGCAAATTCTTATCTTTTTTTTCCTTTTTATTTTGTTCTGTTGATATTTTTAGTACTCCTATTATAAATGTATTATTTAATAATAGGCATGGGCCCATCAGAGCAAGACATAATATTAATAACTTCGCTGATTGGCAAAAACACAAGCGTGCCAACATCAACATATTAGATTCCACACGACACTATGTGTCATGCATGCATAAAAGAAAATAGCTGAAAGCCTTCAAAGAAACGCAATCGTCGTTCTAGTCCTGCAATTTCAGGAAGGATTTAACGGTTTAAAACGGTGGTAAGCAAATTTACGAAATTCTATTTAAAATTATAGAAGCAGGGAAATATGATATGAATCTCAAATTGAAAGATATAACTGTTCGAGCTTTTCAGCAAAAAATTAGTAGCCATGGTATCAACGTAATCCAGATAAAGGCTGAACTAAATTTCCCAGTCAGAATTGGGCGCATCTGTCCAATTTCAAGCAGTTCAGAATATTTGCGATATGTAAAACGTTCGTTAAAATATCCAAAGAAGTGCCAAAATAGACAGCAGAAAGAGTTTGCTAGAAATTTTTGAATTTGACCACGGCACTGACCAGGTACAGTTTTATTCAGTGATAAAAACACGAGTAAGTTTAATCTGGATGACCAGAAGGGCTGACATTTTTATTGGAATGATTTTCAAAAAGAGACGCCTAATGCAAGCAATAAGCCGTCGTTCTGGCGGTGATAATGTGGTAGTTTTGGGTCGCTTTTTCTTAGGTGGAGACTACTTTTCTAAGTGGTTAAATGTATTCTTTAGGATTGACTGAACTTCGGAATAATGGTTAAGGCTGAGTTTCCCAAAATAACGGTGTCGTTAAAGAATGGATTTAAGCCAAGTGTATGTTTAGCAGGAAGTGGTCACATTCATCCATTTGAAAATTTCTGGGAATTATTATTTCGACAAGTTAAGGAAGGGCGACCGGTAGCGCAGTGTGTTGAGGCATCAGTCTCATGTTTGACTACCGGCGTTTCGGGTTCGAATCCCGTCCACGACGACGTTTGTGACCATGGATGTGCAGGAGGTACATGCTGGCAACTGGATTTTCCGAAACCAGTTTATGCCGTCGAAACGTCAACTGGGCCACATGGAACAATTGACGTGCTATGCTCCACAAGGGGTTAGCGCAATTGAGAGAGAGAGAAGGAAGGTAATAAATTCCGTTTTTCGTGCGAAATCTCATATAAAATCTGTCAAAAATCCGGTTCGCACGAAAATTTTCGCTCCTCTCGGGACTCAGTTCTTTGCTGAAAAATCCCATACACAGACAAAAATCTCCACATTATTGTGGTAAGTTTCTACGCGAAAACAATTGCTTTGCATTTTATTTCGTGTGGAACCGGTTATTACAGTGGTGATCGCTCACTTGAAGTGAGAAGTGGAAATTCAAGTGCAGTCTAGAGTGCCGCGGATATGTGCTGTGTGCGAGGCTACACTGTCACTTTTTTCGTGGGAGAGATAAGTGCAACATTTTCGCACGAAGAGGTTAGTACGAGCCTTTACCGAAAAAAGAATGGGATGTTAGGAGTCCGTAATATCCGTACTATCCGCTGAATGTAATGCAAGTATTGAATATTGCAAATGTTACACAGTTACTGGGTGTTCTACATTTGCTAAATGTGCAATGTAATATTGCATATTGTATTCATAAACGTATTACTTATTGACCTCATCACTGAATTGTAGCCTGAATTCTATGCAGTTAATTGGATTAACAGAGATTGGGTTAATGGATACGATTCGATGATGACAAAGAAAATACGAGGTTACTTAGGAAGCGAGAGACCGTATGACAAAAAGTACGTAAAAAACTAAGTTTAGGATATTAACTAAGTTACTGTTAAGGGGGACAAAGACCTTTTTCCATAGTCCTCCGCGTGAGCGCCCCCTGGTAACGGCAGTGTATCAATTCGCTGACGGCCAATGTCTTAGCGATAAGACAGTTTGGAAAAGGCAGATAGCTGTAGCCTGAATGGCTGACGAACAGACAAGCGTCTCAGGTTTAGTAGGATAGAATGACTTGCGTAGTTGGACCTGCTACATAGTTGTGTGGGCTCCAGCACGTTTATTAAACCATCTGAAGCAGCTATCTCCGAGGCCATCCCCTGAATGGGGTTAAGCGACGTGCTGACAACTCGTCCTTGTAAAAACCACTCCATGTCAAGAAACCTGGAACAAAAGCCTCGGATTGGACGGATCAACAACGACGACCACGCAAACGACTAAAGGATTATTCTTTCGGATCCTGGAATGTACGCTCCCTGAACAAACCGGGGGCCGAGAAGGCCCTCCTTCAACAGGTCGAAAAGTACAAACTGAGCATTACTGCAGTCCAGGAAACAAATTGGCTTGGCAGCGAGATTAATGACAAGAAATCGCAACCATCGGGCCGCAAGGAGTTTGGAGTAGCATTTATAGTGAACAATCACCTCAAACCCCATATTACTGACTTCAAACCCATAAATGAACGGCTGTGTGCGATTCGCATCAAGACTCGATTCTTCAATCTCTGGCTCATCAATGTGCACGCCCCCACTGAAGTTAAAGAAGACGCAGTAAAAGACGAGTTCTACGCCTGCCTTGAAACTCTCTTCGACTCACTTCCAACAAACGACGTCAAATTGCTGCTGGGAGACTTTAACGCGAAAGTCGGAAATGAAAGTTGGCACCGGGGGACTACTGGAGGCCACAGCCTCCATGAAGAATGTAACGATAACGGCCAGCGACTTATCGACTTTGCCTGCAGCAGGAATCTAGTCGTAAGCTCTACGTGCTTCCCGCATCGACGCATTCACAAGCAGACCTGGAAGTCTCCAGACGCACATACCGTCAACCAAATTGACCACGTCCTCATTTGCAGGAGATGGACGTCTAGTGTCATGGATGTCCGCTCCTATCGAGGAGCAAACTGCGACTCAGATCATCACTTGGTGAAGACGACCTACAGATGTAGAATTTCCTCAGTGCACCAATCAAGAATAAGCCCTCCCAAAATCTTTGCGGTTGATAAGCTCTTGAGTGATGCTACAGCGGAGGCGTATACTACCGCCCTTGAGGAAAAACTGTCACCTATGCTACACAATATCAGCAACACAGGCGTCCATGGGTTCTGGGAAGAACTCAAGGGTACCATCAAGGATGTCGCAGAGAAGGTCGTGGAATATAAAGCCCGGCGAGCGCGAAATGACTGGTTCGACGAAGAATGCAAAAACTCACTTGATGCGAAAAACGAGGCCTACAGACAATGGATTCAACGAGGAACCAGAGCCAGAAGAGAAAAATATGACGAGCTACGGCGAATATCGAATAGAATAATTAGACGTAAGAAACGTAAATACTTTGACGAGCAGTTGTTGAACATAAACGAAAACTTAGCTAATAGGAACACCAGACAAGCGTACAAACTAGTAAATACAATTGAGAACGGCTACCAACCCAGGACTAGCCTTTGTAAGGACAAGGATGGAATCATCATCAGTGACACCGATGGTATTAACAAGCGATGGGCCTCTTATTTTGAAGAGCTTCTAAACCGACCATCTAACATCCCCACACAGGAAGCTCTCGACGATATTGTTGATCTAGGCCCACCCATTCAACCCCCGACAGCAGAGGAAGTTGATCTCGCCTGGCGGTCACTAAAACGAAATAAAGCGCCGGGCGCTGACGAGATTCCAGCTGAACTGCTAAAATTCGGTGGAACGAGTCTAGTTGATGCCATACATCAATTGCTCCTACGAGTATGGGAGAACGAGGAGATTCCAGACGATTGGCGCAGAAGCATCATCTGTCCAATTCATAAAAAGGGAGATAAACTGCGGTGTGAGAACTACAGGGGCATCTCACTAGTTTGTACGTCCTATAAAATTTTGACGAAAATTCTGGAAAATAGAATAAAACCGTACGCAGAACGAGTCATTGGCGAATATCAAAGCGGTTTGAGTCCTGGTCGCTCCACAACCGCTCAGCTCTTCTCAGTCAAACTGATACTCCAGAGGTGCTGGGAATACAACGTAAACGTATACCAAATTATTGTCGACTTCAAGCAGGCATACGACAGTATCGATCGTGGAGTACTGTACAACATCATGCTGCAATTTGGTATACCGGCAAAATTAGTGCGACTGACAAAAAAGACGATGACCAACTCCGTCTCACAAGTCAGGCTCCAGGATAGACTTACTGATCTATTTGAAACACGCACTGGTTTGAAACAGGGCGATGGACTGGCTCCGTCGCTCTTCAACCTAGCACTGGAATACGTTATTCGGGCCATGAATATGGACAACAGCAAGACGCTACTCATCAAGTCGACACAATTAGCAGCGTACGCCGACGACATCAACATCATGTCCCGAAGATTGGCTGACGCAGAAGAACTTCTGCATACGCTCGATACCGCTGCAAGGGAAGTTGGACTACGTATTAACGAGGGTAAAACTAAAATAATGATGCAATCGGTGACAAGGACACCTGCACAACCAAGCATCAATGTGGGGGACCTCAACATCGAGTTCGTGAACAACTTCATTTACCTGGGTTGCAACCTATCAAGGGACGCCAACGAAACTGACGAAATCAAGCGACGGATACAATTAGCTAATAAGACTTTTTTCTCGGTTCTCCCCATAATGAAATCGAAACATGTGCACAGAAACACGAAGCTCCGCGTGTACAAAACCATTATACGACCAGTGCTATGCTATGGCTGCGAAGCATGGACCCTAACTCAAGCCTCCGAAAACATGCTAGACACTTTCGAACGTAAGGTTCTACGGCGAATTTTCGGGGCTGTTTGCGATCGAGATGGATGGCGCATCCGGTACAACCATGAGTTGTATGAAATGTACGATGAGCTGCAAGTCTCGAAAATCGTCAAACTACAACGACTTCAATGGGCAGGGCATGTACAAAGAATGGACGATGATCGCATGCCTAAGAGAGTAATGAATGCAGAACGAGTCGACGGAGCGAGGCTGCGAGGACGACCTAGATCTCGTTGGGAGAGCTCAGTAGGTGTGGACGCCGCGCAGCTGCTGGGCTCCCAAAATTGGAGGACGCGGTCACGTGACCGAGATAATTGGAGGACAATGATCCAGGCGGCCAAGGCCCGACGTCGGGCTGTCGCGCCACGATGATGATGATGAAGTTACTGTTAAAGCACGCATAGACAAGCGTACAAGTAAACTTAGTTTAAGTGTTAAGAAAATGAAGTGTAAACTAAACTAACCAATTTAGTAAACTAAATTTAAGTGTTATATCCGTAAAAAAATAGAGTGTAAACTAAACTAACTAAATTAGTAAGGAGAATTCAAATATAGTCAGTCTCCGAGTTCAATTCCTACTGAATGCAGTAAGTATCGATAAAAAAAAGGGTATTTATAGTATTTACGTGTCGGGCTATCAGCCCACTCAACTGTTAAATGAGTACCCATTTATGGGGTAAATAACTCGGCTGAGCATGTTGTTGATCACACACCTCTGCACAAAACACACCGTCGCGAACTAGAAAATGAGATTGATGCTAACTCATTTCGAGGCCGTTGTCCAAATTGGACTGTTGTTGCGCCTGTTATTTCTTTAAGGCTACTTAGGAGACATCAAAGTTGGAGTCCATAGATGACATTATTCAATAAGAGGATAGCGCCTTTCCTATAATAAAATGTACATGTGTATACAAAACAACCTTTGGAGGATGAAGATGTTGAACTTATTACGAAAAGAATAAAAATCACTAACAGCTAGTGGATGTACTATTGTATGAAAGAACAGGACTCCGATGAAAATGCATTGTTTGGTTTGTGTGAAATAATGGGAGTCATGCATTTTGAATTAGTTCATAGAGTTTTACGTAAGTGCGAATTTACGTAAGTCGGAACTTATGTATTTTAGTCGGGGACTAACTGTATTATAAAAATAAAATGATTTATAAACACGACATCGGAGTGTTTTTTTAAATGAAGCGAACCACTCAATCACAACAGTACTGTTTTCTGATGTTTCAGAACTGAAATTGGTCCTAACAAAAAAATCACAAGGTATTGATCAGGCTCTTACGGTTTCGTATGGAATCAGTTTCAAACCGAACTTATGCATTGATCGAGAAACGGGGTAATATAATAAAATATTAAAAATATGATCAAACGTTGTTTATTAGAATATCCAACATATTTTTTTAAGTGAACCTTTTCAAATTTCCACCCTAAAATGTACATTTTTGTAATTAATTTAAATAATAAACTGTAGATTTGAGTTTATATACTGAATAGCAAAAATTTTTACTCAAAGCAATATTTCAATAATATAAATACGAGTATAACCAAAGAAGAGAGAATATCACTTTTTGTGGGTGAACCTATTCAAATTTCTACCGCTGTATATGGAAATAAACGTATTTTAATTGCATTACTAGGCTTAGTTTGTTTAATCAACAAGTTATAGAAAACTTCGCTCACACGTACTCAAACGGAGAAAAATATACAAGTTGTATTCATTTAGTTTTATTTATAGTTTTTCCGGCATCACATTCTCTAAAATACACTAACACGTAGACAAGTCATACAATTTTGAATCAAATATGAAAGCAATTACTCCGTAGATGTATGTACATATATATGTATGTATCTGAGCAAATTCGACGTTAAATAAATTTACATTCACAGATACCAATCTGCAAGCTACTGAGCTGGAACCGGAGTTTATAGGGACAATAAACAATGTGACGTATCCATCTGGACGGGAAGCCATACTGGCTTGTTCTGTGCGCAATCTAGGAAAATACAAGGTAAGCAACATGAACAAAATTTAACCAGTGAGTTGATTCTCATATATTGTAAATTGCCAGTAAATCATTACAAATTAGCTGCGTCAGTGATTCACTATCGTAAATCTTTCCGGTTCATTTTCATCTCCGAAAAACAACTCTGTTGTAAAAAGTTTCCCACAAAAAAAAAAAGAAACTCATCAACCGCAAAAAAGGATTTATATACTATAGTATGAACATAATTCCATCAAAGTACGCGTAGCTTTGCGCCTCGCTCTAGGGTATGCATATATTGAACCCTGATTAAATTAGTTAATTTCTTTTAACGCTAATTGGCGAGGAACTTTGTGAGCTTAAGCTCGGATGCCAAGTACTGTCTTCTCGCCCGGATTCCTTTATAAATCTCCCTGCCTTATAGAAAACTAGAGATACACTTCAGGCCAGAAGTGATCAATGGACAATATATGTTATTCTGCACTTCATCTCCACTGCACGAAAAAACGCAGCTAGTACATACATAGTTTCTATTCCGTTCTTGTTTTTAATCAATTCCATTTTCCGTTTTATTGAGCCCATTTTGTTTAATTAAGTTAATTCAGTGAAATCATTCCATGTTCTTGAGGTTGTCCTACTTATCTGTTTTTTTTTTTTAAGCAAACTCCCCGCCAAACAATCTAGTCAGGGTTCAATATGCATACCGTAGACTGCCATGTCTCGGGTGTTTTTCGTCGTATCGACTTCAAATTTGCAACACTTTGTAAGACAACCGGAAACAATGACCACACTAAATTTGAACCACCACGATTATCCGGGCCGGAGCTACAGAGGTAAAAAAAACCGTACTTGTTGTGTCGCGTAAACATAGTGGTCGCATTTTTAATTTTCGCTTTTTTTTTTTTGGCGGGCGGGACGCTCCCGCGTCTCTAGATTTAAAGTCATCGCATTTTTAGCAGAAACAAGCTAGCTTGCCGTTGTGTTCGTTGTATTTTGTGGTACATTTGCCACTTTGAAATTAGTAGTAAAACTTGTTCCGATTTCACTGTTCCTATAAGAGGTATATGAAATAGTTTGCCGATTTAAAACAAATTTAGGAACGTGGCTTAGCAGTCAATATGATTGAGTATTATGCAATTTCATAAAGATATGTTCAGAAATAAAAAAAAATTCTGATAAAAACTTGCTTTTGGAACGGTCGTTCCTAAGACATTTATATGATAGAGTAGTCCGATTTCAACCAAATTCGGGAATGTGATTTCGCGTGAAGGTTATCATACCTTCGTTGTGTTTCATAGTACATTTGCCTTTTTGAAATTAGTAGTAAAACTTGTTCCGATTTCACTGTTCCTATAAGAGGTATATGAAATATTGAGCCGATTTCATCCAAATTTAGGAACGTGGCTTAGCAGTCAATACGATTGAATAATATGCAATTTCGTAAAGATATCTTCAGAGATAAAAAAAAATTTTTTTTTTTTGACAGAAACTTGCTTTTGAGACGGTTGTTCCTATGACAGCTATATGATAGAGCTGTGCGATTTTAACCTGATTCGGAAACATGATTTCACTAAAGATACTATTGATTATTGTGAATTTCGAAAACAATATCTTTAGTATTAAAAAAGTTTTTCTCACAAAGACGAATTTTTGGAACGGTCGTTCCTATGACAGCTATATGACGTAGTAATCCGATTTCAACCAAATTCGTAAATGTGATTTAGCTATAGATACTATTGATTCCTCCGAAATTTGAAAAAGATATCTTTAGAAATAAAAAAGTTTTTCTCACAAAGACGAATTTTTGGACCGGCCGTTCCTATGGCAGCTATATGACGTAGTGGTCCGATTCCGTTGGTTCCAACATATATACTGCGTGCAATAGAAAGAAGGCTCTGTACTAAATTTCAGCTTGATAGCTTTAAAACTGAGGGACTAGTTTGCATAGAAACATTCAGACAGACGGACAAAGCTTAATCGACTCGTCTCATCATACCGACCAAGAATATATATACATAGTTTATATGGTCGGAGATGGTTCCTTCTGTGCGTTGCAAACTTCATGACAAAGTTAATATACCCTATCACATCCGTGATGGGTATAAAAAATGATGGCAATCGCGATAAATTGTTTTGACTGTAACATAAAATAGGTATACACCTGGTTCTGTTTTTACGCGAACTTTTTTTACGCGAATTTGATTTTACGCGATTTACAAAAAATATTTTTTTCCTTTTTTACGCGATTTAATTTGATTTAACGCGGTCTAAGAGCTGTTAATTTAAAATAATTTTTAGTAAGAAGAACATATTAATATATGTTTTAACTCATAAAAACGAAATCATCCATGAATCATGTTCATCTCAAAGTCAAACGTGTGGTAGTATGTATTGAGCAATTGGAATAACAGCCCTGCAAAACCACTCTCGGGTTACTTCCTGGTAGCACTACCCAGGAATTTGTCAGTTAAAAGGTATAGGGCGTCGGGAAAAAATTATCCTATACTTATACTTTTCACCGTGCCCCATGCGTGTGATTTTCTGTCTCTAGCACAGTCCTCTTCACTCTAGAATGCAACGAAGGGGAAAAACGCGGATTCATTTAGATAAAATTTTGATGCAATACCCAATTCGATACGGGAATATTACAAGAAAAATTCCGGATTACAAGCAGATGATTTACCGCATAATTTGAAGGAAATATTACTGGTATACCCGTATTGATGCGGAAATACTACTAAATTCCATAGAGAATGGAAAAAAAGCAACTGCCAGTGGCAGAACTTGATCCCACACCGACCGGATTATGAGACCGAATCTCTACCCATTGAGCCACCACATCCATTTACGAGTACTTCTGGAGGTCATTAAGTGAATATCAAAGCCCTCCATGAAAACTTTTGTCAAGTGCATCATCGAGGGGAAAACAAAAGTCGTGAGAGTGACCAATTTACATAAGCGATCGAATGTGGGGAATCCAACTGAGACGAAGATTTCAGGTATGTATTGGCCGCGTTCTGCTCATTGTGTAATCAGCTTTGGTTAAAGTGAGTGCAGGTTGCAGTGTGGTTGTCATTCAGATATAAATTTGTTTCGAATTCAGTAAACGGTAATTTAATATTTTTTCGATACATTCATTCATTCATTATTTATTACGTACGAATAAATAATTTTTATAGGCGATCTGATCACAATGTTAGGTACTAAACAAACGAAAAGAAAAGCTATTTCTTTGGATGTTAAAATCAAAATCTTGGATAGACTAGCCAGTGGAGAAGGTGCTACTTCTGTAGGACGAAATTTCGGTTTAAAAGAATCCAGCATAAGAACGATTAAGAAAAATGAAGAAGCGATTAGAAAATCTGTTATTGCTGGGACAAAGTTAAGTGCTCATACAACATCATACACAACAAACATTGTAAAACAGAAAATGGAAAAGGCGCTTGTAACTTGGATAGAAGATGCTTCACGCAAACGAATACCAGTTGACGGAAATACCATAAAACAGATGGCACAAAAATTTTATAAGCAAATAAAAGAAAGGGAACCACAAACATCAGGTGAGATAAAAAAATTGAATTTTCTGCAAGTACAGGGTGGATGACAGGTTTTCTACAACGACACGCGCTGCATAACATTAAAATTAAGGGTGAAATAGCATCTGCAGATGAAGTGGCAGCTAAAGAATTTCCTGCAAAACTGAAAAAAATAATTGAAAATGGTGGCTATACTCCAGATCAGGTATGGAATGCAGATGAAACCGGGCTTTTCTGGAAACGTATGCCAAGTAGAACGTACGTAGCAAAATTCCAGAAAACTGCCAGTGGGTTTAAGGTAGCCAAAGATCGCGTAACTCTTTTATTTTGCTCGAATGCTTCAGGAGATCGCATGTTGAAACCCTTACTTGTAAATAGAGCTTTAAAACCAAGATCAATGAAAGGTGTAAATTTAAATACCTTACCAGTTCATTGGACAGCTAATAAAAAAGCCTGGGTAACTACTGAAACTTTTAAAGAATGGTTTCTCAATTATTTTGTCCCAGAAGTGCGACGTTATATGAATGATAAAGGTCTTGAATTCAAGGTTCTGTTGATTGTGGACAACGCCCCTGGTCATCCACATATAGAGCATCCAAATGTCGAATTGTGTTTTCTTCCGCCAAACACCACTTCATTGATACAACCGTTGGATCAAGGAATTATTGCAACCTTTAAAACCTATTATGTAAGGCAAACATTCCGGTACATTTTGGATAATGTAATGAAAGATGAAAATTTAAATGTCATTAACGCGTGGAAGAAATTTACTATTAATGACTGCATCGAACATGTTGGACTAGCACTATCCGAATTGAGGCCATCAACTCTGAACGCATGTTGGAGATCCGTTTGGCCAGAATCTGTAAAAAATAAAAATCAAGTGCCTTCTATTACGTTTGAATATTCTGACATCATAAACTTAGCTCATGATGTAGGCGGCGAAGGATTCGACGATTTATCACCTGCAGACATCGATGAATTATTAGTGGATAAGGCACTTACCGAAGATGAAATTATTGATGTTGTACTTGAGGTACCCGATATCCAGGAAAGTAGTGAAAATGACGAAGAAGTTCCCACACTTACAGCAGATCTAGTTCAAGAAGGACTGCAGCTGGCTGCAAAATTGGGCGATCATTTTCACAGGTGTGATCCTGTTGAAGAAAGGGCTGGCAAATTTCAGCGAGACGTTAAATTATTAATGGGCAATTATCGAGAATTATATAAGAGCCTTATCAAGACCGGAACGCAGCGATCGATTACAGAGTTTGTGACTAGAACTCCTAAAACGCCAGCACCAACTGAGCATTCAAATGAACCGGAAAATATTTCCAGCGATGAAAGTGATACTCAAATCGGTCAGAAACGAATGCGTTTATCATCAGGAAGTGAAAATTAATTTGTATGCATTTTTTTTGTTAATTTTATATTTCTTATGATCTTTTTTATTTTCGACATACGCTTAAAAGTATGTATGAACTTTTTATTTTTCATTTCTAATAATGTGAACTATTATTATTGTCTAAAAATAAAAGCACATTACAAACGATGATCGAATTGTTTTATCTAAATTTTCAAATGTAGAACCAATTCCCTTTTTTTATATGGGTACCGTGTCTTTTTTTACGCGATTTTTTTTTACGCGAATTTTTCAGGAACGTATCTATCGCGTAAAAACAGAATTAGGAGTATTAGGAAAACGTTTTCTGATTTCTTAACCCCTTAGCTGCTGTAGGTATTTAAATTGTTATTGACCCTGTTTTATTGATAAATGTTCTGGATCAAGTAACAACACTAACAACATTGTTCTCGATTGTGTTGGATGAGCAGGTGAAGCCGAAAATTAGTTCTCTGGTGAACTCCGAATACTTCAACCGCGGTTAAGTTCGCCGCGAGCAGTGCAGTTCACTTAAAGCCCGCGCACACGACAAACTTTTTAGTTCGCAGAAAAACTAAATAGTTTACTTAGAAAAATAGAACACACGGCGGTTTCTGAGACCGCTCACACAGCAGACTAAACTATTTGATTACCGTGTGCGCGGGCTCGCGGGCTCTTATATGGTTTGAGTTTATTTCCTGTGAATAAAATGTAGATTTTATGTAATAATGGAATAGCAAACAAACAAAATGCGCCTACTGGCCAAAAACAGGTAAAATGTATTTGCACTCAGAATATATTAGAATTTAAGTTCTCTCTTATGGCTGAAATAGACAATGGCCCATCACTGGCCACTTCCATCGTATATCTTGACGGATAGCGTAGAGTGGAGATAATGGCTGCCAGAGAATAGCTCACAATTGTTTTCAAAGCCATTTTCTGTCAGCCTCCACACCCACTAACCGCTATCCGTCATGGCTAAAATAGACAATGGCCCATCACTGGCCACTGCCATCGTATATCTTGACGGATAGTGTAGAGTAGAGATAATGGCTGCCAGAGAATAGCTCACAATTGTTTTCAAAGCCATTTTCTGTCAGCCTCCACACTCACTAACCGCTATCCGTCAAGATAAACGATGGCAATGGCCAGTGATGGGCCATTGTCTATTTCAGCCATCAAGATAAACGATGGCCTTGGCCAGTGATGGGCCATTGTCTATTTCAGCCATTAAAATTTAAATTGAGGTTTCATGGCTGACTAAACCAAGACACACCCCGAACCAGGGAAACACTGCATTTTCCACGTGAATATCCCTTTCGCTACTCTGATATGTTTCGTATCGTTTTTCGCTGTTCTTAATGTTCTGAAATAAACAAAGAAACGCGGCTATTATGTAAATATGTATAAGGAAAAAAATCCTATTGGCGACTGTAGGTGAATGGTCAAATACGATTATCATTAGTTTCTCCTGTAGGAGTATCGTCCGTTAAACCGTAGGCCTATGGCCTCCTTTAGACCAGATCATCATCATCATTTTGAAGCAGATTATTTATTTTTTGTGATGCGCACTTGTACCCTTTGTACTCGTATATATTGTAATGTTTCGACCGTGCCGGGTTCGTTAGATATTCTTATGCTGAGTAATGAAAACACTTCGATTGAAAAACACCCGCACTTGATTTAATAAATGAACTATACATACGCGTAACTAACAACCATCGACTAGTTCTAACTATCCGTGTCCGACGGATCCCGATAGCGATATTTCGACTGCTTTCCATTTCCGAGTGGATAACGATTCTATACCGATTGACTTCCGACTGACTTCTGAACTTTGACTGACTTACTTACTTCGCTCTTGATGACCCTGGCTTTATATAGCCGATCTCAGATTCCAGAACAATTTGGATGGTTCGAGACTGTGCTGCTAGACCCGTGTATAGACTAGTCAATGAAGATTCCAGATGGTTCGAGACTCTGCTAGTGATGTTGGCAATTGTCATCGATGGTTCGAGAATATGATAGAACTCAGTACAGTCTGTGTCATAAGTGTCACGTGCTCCATACACACAACCATATGTATAATAGGCAATTAAATGTGCTACGGATATTACCCCACGCTAGCAACGCCGCAAAAGCGTGGTTAGGAAAAAACGTGTAGTTTTTAAATTTGATACTATTGTTGGTGACTGTGCCCTGAATACATGATCCAAAGTTCCTGATGATAGGGGGTCCGAAAGTGTAAGGAATGAATATTTCTTTGAATATTTCGAAAACTATGAGTCCTAAAAAAAAATTACAAGTGTATTCAATTTTCTAGAAAAAGTGCGGGAGAAGAATTCGTGTTTAATAGCCCCATCGTATTTTCTTTCCGGTCTGTAATTAGGTTATAGGTTGATATGCGCAATCACTGAATATCAATCCTACCTGAGCAAATCCTACCGGAAATGCCTTTTAACGAATTACAAGAAAGTTAAAAAAATGGGGCCCACTTACCACCCTCATGTCGGTTTGTAATAAAAAATGCATAAAAATGTAGAGGGCTGTGATCCGGCCTTGTCCACACTTGCCAGAACACCCCTGTAGGAGAGTGCAAAGGTTATGTTTGGGATCGACGAACTACCCTCATCGCGTTTTCCGCTAAATACGGTGTCAAATCAAAAGTTTTGACGTCCTCTTTACAAGAAATCAATCCTGCCTTGCAAAAGCTTTCGCAAGGAAGGATTGGTTTTTCCTGGACAATTTAGAGCATATTGACTTTTGCACAAAGAAAACCAGTAACTCGGTAACTTACTATAGGATATAGCTAGCGACGTGAACATTTTTTTATACCCTAGACTTATAGTATAGGGTATATTGTTTTTGTCACGACGGAAATATGTAACACCTTAAAGGAGGCTCCGGAGGTATAGCAATGTATATATATAAATGATCAGGGTCACCTCCTGATTCGATTTAGCCATGTTTGTCTGTCTGTCCGTCTGTCTGTCTGTCTGTCTGTCTGTCTGTCTGTCCGTCTGTCTGTCCGTTCGCACGATAACTTTCGATAGAATGAAGCTAGAGCCTTGAAATTTTGGTCAAATATTGACAGTGTGATCTAGTTGGTTGGTATTGAAAATGGGCATGCTCCGGCCAAGAGAACGCCTACCTTCCCTACATATGTTAAATACATAATTGTATCTGTAACTCCCGATTAAATAAACATAAAAAGCTCTAGCTTTGGCAGATTAGTTGTGATGGTAATTTTATACTCTCTTGGGAAAAATAAAATCGATCAGTTGAAAACTAACGGTAATTTTCTAAGAAAGAACCCCGTACTACCCTACTTTTCACGTTTTTTGTGTATAACTCTTGAACCAATTGACGTAGAACCCTGATTTTTGGCATGTAACACTGACATGAGAAGCTGCTCAAAATTCTGTAAGTTGGACATAATCAGAGCAAAGGAACGCCTACCTCCCCTACAAATTTCAAAAAATTAAATATTCGTTTAATTACGATAACTTTCGATAGAATGATACTATTGAGTTAAAAATTTGGTGGAATGTTGCTAGTAAAACCTACTTGGTTGGTATTGAAAATAAGCAAGATCCCAAGGATCGATTAAAGATCGGTAAGATCCGACCTAAGGAACCTCTACCTCCCCTAGAAATGAAACTTAAAATAAGCGATAACTTACGACAAAATAAAGCTAGCGACTTGAAATTTTGGTCAAATGTTTGTAGTAGGAGCCAGTTGGCTAATATTGAAAATACGTAAAATCCGACCAACGAAACCCCTACTTCCCCTACAAATGAAACTTCAAATAAGCAATAACTTTTGATAGAATGAAAAATTCGACAAATATTCGTAGAATGGGTTAGTTAGTCAATTGATTTTTAGAATGGTCAAGATCCCACTGAATGAGTGCCAACCTCCCCTATGAACTGGCCATATAGGAGACCCACTTTTAATGCATATGGTCGTTGCCAATTATAACTTTTGGTATCACCACTAGGTCTGTACAAGTCTAAAGTATGTACGCTTCGGACTCCGGGCCGTTTTTAAATAGTACGAGTAAAATTCAGTTGATTGGTATGGCAAATGTGCGCAATTCTACCAAAGATACGCCTAACTCCCCTACACATATAATTTTTGCAAAACTATAAATAACAGCGCACCTGAGAAACGTACGCTCGTCAAATTTACATCG
Organism: Chloromyia formosa; assembly: GCA_964017055.1. Lineage (NCBI taxonomy): Eukaryota > Metazoa > Arthropoda > Insecta > Diptera > Stratiomyidae > Chloromyia > Chloromyia formosa. Next base: position 56,268,487 of record OZ024817.1, read on the forward strand.
ACTGTCTAGGACCTTACTGAACACTTCTGTGGAAATCAATTCAATTGGTTAAAAAAACAAGGTTCCATGCAAATATATGTATATGTATAATAAATATCCAAGAAAAAGATCGAAATTAAGTTCGACTCCCTGCACTTCCGGACTCCCTATTAACGGGAAGTCTGGAGGATCGGCCCCATCAATTTTGCAAAATTTTAAAGCTACATTATTTTTTTTTTGTTTTTATAGCGATATCTAAGGTGCGTTCCGCTGCACCCCCCACTAACATAAATTGGGAAAACGACTAGTTACGTGCTAGTTATGTGCCGCATTCAAAAGTTTTGTGCTCGACAAATAAAAAAATATTGACACTTGAAAATGGGGGGGGTGTAGAGGAACGTTCCGCTATACCCCCCCCCCCCCCTCCCACACTAGAAATAATGAACTAATCTTATTCAAACCCGTGTCAGAGTTATGTGCTAGTTATATGCTTTAGTGGTTATGTGCCGCATTTAAAAGTTTTGTGCTCATCAATTAAAAAAATGATTAGTGGTTCAAAATGGGGGGGGGGGGGGTGTAGAAAAACGTTTCGCTGCATTCACTCCCCCCTCCCCAAATGGAAATAATGAACTTATTTTATCCAAACCCATGCTAGAGTTACGTGCTACATAGTAATGTGCTAGTTATGTGCCGCAGTTAAAAGTTTTGTGTTCGTCAATTAAAAAAATTTCAAAATGGAGGGTGTATAAGAATGCTCCGCTCTTTAATTTTGTCTCGAAAGTTTTTTGCTAGAACTAAAATAATAGTTACGGAGTTACAAGCAATGAAAAAAAAAACAAAAAACATAAAAACAAAAAAAACTCCCCTTTAACCACCTTTAACCCCCTCCCTCCGCGCGAGCTCACACCCCATCGGCAGAAACTTTTAGTATAATATCCTCCACCAACAACAATCGTGCCAAGTTTCAAAATTTCTTGAATTTTTTCCTACGATAACCAAATATTGGCTCCCTGTACTTATTTTCTTTTTATCATACGTCACCGTGTCTCACTATACGCAGTATGCCCCCTCATTTACATTTGCCAAGTAAACACGACGAATGCCCCAAGTTTTTTTCATGGACATCCGTTGGCATGCAATCTCATGAATGAAATTAAACCATTGAGGCGTAACGAATCAATGATTAAAAATAAAGAAGTAGTTTTTGAAACACCAAAAATGCATACAAATGTATATATCTGCTAGATCAAGTGGCTTGCCCGATAGTGTGCACTTAATGAAGTGGTTCATAAGATTTGGACAAACAAAAAAATCGTAATAAACAGGAAAAACAAGCAAACAAAACTGGTTCAGTGCTGACCTCAACAACGGGCTACACTACATCTATATACAATATATATACAAAAACTTTCTGCCGGTGGGGTGCGAGCTCGCGCGGGGGGAGGGGGTAAAAGCGTTTTTTTTTTTTGCTTTTTTTTTCTTTGCCTGTTACTCCGTAACTATTAGTTCTAGCAAAAAACTTTCGGAGACAAAATTAAAGAGCGGAACGTTCTTATACACCCCCAATTGTGAATTGCTAATAATTTTTTTTAATTGACGAGCACAAAACTTTTAAATGGGGCACATAACTAGCACATAACTCTGACACGGGTTTGAATAAGATTAGTTCATTATTTCTAGTGGGGGGGGGGGTGTAGCGGAACGTTCCTCCACACCCCCCATTTTGAAGTGTCAATATTTTTTTATTTGTCGAACACAAAACTTTTGAATGCGGCACATAACAATTTGCGTTAGTGGGGGGTGCAGCGGAACGCACCTGATATCTATGTATATTAAATTCAGGGTTTTTGTAATCAGCACTTTCCTGCTGCTTCCTTACTCCTCGCGGTACTACTTCAGATGTTAAAAACCAATAGAAATGGAATCCCATGTGACAATCCTTCAATTGTTTTGAACCTGAATATTTTTCTTTGTTGAGAACATATCAGAGTAAGAAATTTGAAACGGTAAGCTGGTTGTATAGCCCAGCTTACCAACTAGATTTTACTAGGAATACTTGACTAAATTGTCACGTCGCTAGCTACATTCAAACATTAGCTACCAAGCGGTTTTTCCTTGTATAATATATGATCTATCATTTCGTAACAAATGGAACTTTTTTTTGTAGAGCTCGTAATTTTCGAAATATTCAAGGAAAACTGGAAAAAATGTCCTTTGGCCTCCTTGCCCTTACAGCTCCGGACCCCTACCAATGGGGACTTTGGAGCATATATTCAAAAGGCTGTCCCCAACAATTATTCTAAATTTCAAAACTATACGATTTTTTTTTTCATTACCTGTACTACGAATATATTGAGTGTTTATTTGAGTGCTCTTGCGTAGTTTTCCAATTATTACGTTTTTAAAGATATGAGATAGGTATTTTTTAATAAAAATTAAGTGTGACAGCTGTAGCAGATAATGGACTAAGAAATTTAAAAGTTTCTCACTTCCCAGAGACTACATATACGTACACGTATACATCTTCTTATATATAAAAGAAAGTCATCCACGTATGTACAGGGTTGGCGTCGTTATCCTTTATCCGATTTGCTTCAATTTTTTTGCAATCGGTTTCTTTCCGCTCCACTTGAAACCTCACATCATTAAAAATTGGAAATTTTTCCGGGAAATTGGGAAATTCGGGAAATGCAATTTCCCCATACATTTTGTATGGAGACATGTTTTCCCGTCTATCTCCCTAACCCTACATACGATTTACCTGAAATTCTTACCCCTTTGATCCTTCACACTCAACTTATATGTTCACCGAACCCAAAGTCCAAAATACGTACGACCTGCTGCAAATAAAGGACATTCGGGTGTCCTTCGAGGAAACATATCCAGTACGTTGCATGTACTTTACACATGTTCTCAATGCGATTAATTTTTTTTCCATGGCCTCTCCTAAAAAGGACGACCTCTTGCCTGAAATGAAAATTGCCGTGTCTCCGATTTGATTGAAATTTTTTTCGTTCTGTCTCTTTACGCTCAACTTGGATCCATATCCAGCTCAAACTCCAAAAAAAAGGACGACCTGGTCAAAAAAGGACGACTTTGTATGAAGAAATGTTTTTCCTTCCACTTCAACTATCCTACATACGTCCGATTTACTTCAACTTTTTTTCTTTTGTGCTCCTTTCCGGTCAACGTGCATTCTTACCGAGTCCAAATTCCCAAAAAAGGATTACCTGTTGCGAAAAAGGACGACCTGGTGTCCTTCGTGCAAATATATCCAATAGTTGCATGTGTACTTTATACATTTCCACAATGCAATATGTTTTTTGTTGTTTCCACTGGTCTTTCATAAAAAGGACGACCTCTTTCCTGAAATGAAAACGGTCGTTCCTTCGATTTGTCTCAGATTTTCTTTCATTTTCCTTCCGCTTCTCCACGCTGAATGTGCATCCTTATCCACCTCAAATTTCCTAAAAGGGACAACCTGCTTTAAAAAAGGGACGACCTATTGCAGCTAGTTTCAAATTTTTCACAACATTTAACAAAAAAAATTTAACGATATTCTTATGTTCTTATATACATATAATTCTTTCTCCGGTTACCAATAAAATTTGTTAAATAATAATCTTTGAATTTCATTCATAACTCATTTATTATCCCAATGACGGTGCAAATTTGCAAAATGCACCAGTGTATGGATTTTGACTTCCGAAAATAAACAACCGGCTTCACCATCTTAGTCATGCATTTAGAAAACATGGGTTAATGATCAATGAGCCAGCAATTGATAGTAATATTACAAATTGGTATTTACAGGTAGGATGGTTGCGTGCTTCTGATCAAACGGTGCTAGCATTACAAGGACGCGTCGTCACCCATAATGCTCGCATTAGTGTCGTTCTCGAGGACATGTATACATGGAAGCTGAGAATACGACAGTTACGAGAATCAGATAGAGGCTGTTACATGTGCCAAATTAACACAAGTCCTATGAGAAAACAAGTTGGATGTATCGATGTTCAAGGTAAGTGGTCAACAAAGAATCAATTTAGTAATTATTATCAAATAAGAATGTTCTCTTTATGCATGCGCCGTACACAACCGCGGCAACTTATGGGGCTAACGTTTTGATTCGAGAACAACTGATAATTCATAAGAAAGATAAAAGTCAATCTAGCTTGCAAGAACCATATCCGTGGAACACACTGTATTGTTACGCAGAAGTTAATTACAGCATTCGTTACAAGATGATTGGCCAGGGCCGTAGTCAAATTTTATTTCTGGGGGTGCTCAAAGTTATAGAAAGCAATTTTACTAGATATGTGCATTTTAGACATGCTTATTTTTCCTTGGGGGTCTTCCGTCACTTAACGATGGTAAATGGATAGTCGAAATGGATTAACGGGTAACGAAGGGTGGACAAAGTTTTGCCCGGTTTCACCTGAAAGGTAAACTGAAAATGGGATAAATGGGAAACGGATAGTGAAAAAGGAAAATTCCGGGTCCGGTGCGGTTGCTAGCATTGGTCATCAATTGAAAATAGAATGACCCGATTGCAGTGCTATTGCAGCGTGGGTGGCGTCGTCGGGTCGAGTGCGGTTGTGGTCTGAGTACCATCGCAACTACACCGTAACCATATTGCAACCGCACTAGTCTGGACCCAATAAGATCCTATTATTGGGTGGGCATGTATTGAAATGGAAGCCAAACCTAGCAAATATGAATGCTTTTGGAAATAGGGTGATGAGACTAATGCACTGGAGTACTGTTGAAGATTTTGAATTTTTTGTTCAGGACAACAGGAAGATCTTGGGCATGTACTGAAATGTCAGTCAAACCTAGCAAAGATGGATATTAACATGGATATGTCTTTTGGATGAATGTCTGATCTGAATAATGTTTGCCTCTAGTAACGATCGTAACGTAGAGATCGGATATTAATTGCCTTGACCCCTCCAGGCGAATGGGTGCATCAACAATGCATTTCTAGGCCTTGTTGACGTTTCGATAGCATATCTACTTTTCGGGCGTGCAGTCGCTAGCATGCACATCCTGTCCACGCTGTCTTTATACGGACAAGCTCGGAGCGCATTTTTTTTTGTTTACGCCGAGGATCGAACCTCCATTCTCTAGATCAGGAGTCGGAAAACTCCGGCGGAATTGGATTTAAATCAATGTCAAGTACCTAATAAGCACAATCACACGTGTTATGCAAGCCTGTAGGAATCTCTTTACTCTATTACCCTAACTCCTTGTGGGGCATAGCGCGTCAACTGTTTCATGTGGCCCAGTTGACGTTTCGTTGGATAAACTAGTTTCGGAGAATGCAGTTGCCAGCATGCATCTCCTGCTCCCCCATTTGGGCGCCTACCTGCGACAAGCATGGATATGCTGTGGCTTATTATTAAGCTCCGCACCACAGGGGGAAGGAACTCGAACCCGATGCACCGGTAGTCACATATGAAACTGATGCCTCTACGCACTGAGCTACCGGTCGCCCCAGCTGCTGGTCGCTTCGGCAAGAAGGGTTAAAAATCTTTCAATATCAACCTTAGTATTGGGCTCCAGGTAGTAATATATGTTTTTAGTGACTAAATAACTGTAAGCTCATTTTGTTTTCTTCGATTCAAGGCAACAAAACAGAAGGTATATTCAACCTTAGACAGTGTAGCGGACGGTTTGGTGGCATCCGAAGATGCCCGTGGGGACGGAGCCTAAGGCAGCATAATTGACCGTGAACGTCGGGCCGTGCCATCTGGCGAAGAAAAAGGTTCCTCAACGAGCTAAGCAGCGGCCTATGCTTGCTGTAGCTCAGTTCGGGAGATGTGGGTGGGGTTTTCGCAGCTCGTTGCCCCTGTCCTTTACGTATTAACAAAAATTCATAGGCCTGGGGAAGACAACACAAAAGGGGAGGTAAAAATGGGGAACAAAAAAAAATAGTCGATAAGGATGGAATGGTTGACGGACGGATTAGACGCCCACGCGGTCGCACCTGGGTCCGGGTGTAATGGGACCCTCGACCTCTGGTTTCGTACCACCGACAGATCACTACTCATCAGGTGCTGCCTCGATCTGCCGGTGGGAGCAGCACTACCAGACCATAATATGGTTCATTACAGGTGGTTTATTACAGCAGACTATACGCGATAATTATCATTATCAGATAATTATGTTTGCGAAGCACGTCTGTCATGTGCTGTTTCACCTGATGATAATTGAAAGACATCATTTCGATCGTCATTAACATAACGTCATTACGACTTAATTACGTTCACTTTCAACCGCTCGCCGCGCCATTCTTTGGAAAAAATGGAAAGAACAGCTGGTTTCCAGTTGTCATTTGCAATTGTTTGCACGGCAATGTCATCCGTTCAGGTCCAAAAACTGCACAAATCTTGTTCTGGTTCCCGCTAGTGCTAGTCCTATTATTGGTGCTGACTGTCTGGAGTGTGTTAGAAGGTGTTTTTGTGTGTTTTTGTTCTGCAAATTCTCTTTTCTCACATTCGATACTTTGACAGTTCGAACGTAATTATGTTTTTCACGTGTGTCACTAGTCAACGATAAACACGTTTGGACCTAATGATCATTGACGCAAGCATGTTTAACGACGATCGTCTGTCACGGATTTTCTATTGTACTCGAAAGCAGGTTGATCGGGTGAAGGGTAAGCACCGTGCTAAAGAACCTTAGCGTATGCAACGCTCAAAATATGATAATACAGTAGAAAGCTCAGCTAATGCAGTAAAAAATCAGCTGATTTTCTTGGCGGAATTCTACCGCCTGTTCTATTCTATTTTACGTCTGTATCGTCTCTCAGCATTAATTTGTGGCTGTTTCAAATCCTTTTCTATCAAAATAATCTCCAGAATTATTTTCTTTGTGACCAGTTTAATTGTCTCGTTTGAATGTGGAAACGTAAACAGTTCTAGCTGTCAAAATCTTAGCAGCCCTTATCAGCTGTTTGGGATTATCGTCCAACAAATTTTTAATTGGAGAATGGGTGCCGTTTAGCGTGTATCGAAAGGATAAACTTAAACTAAACATTGACAAAACGGCCCTAATTGTCAAAGTGCAATGGAACCCGGGCGTCATTTAAGTTTTTCATCATGTTTGTTTGTATTCGCGAGATTTAATATAAAGAATATATCAAGGAAAATATCTACGACATGTTTACAAATAAACTTGATACCAACAATAATTTAATTGTTGTTCTGCAAAAACTTTCAATTTTCCATTATAAAATCCTCTTTTAAGGAAAGTACTAACCTCCGTTTTACGCGCGAAATTTCATACAAAACTGTCAAAAATCCGGTTCGCACGAAAATGTTCGCTCTTCTCGGTACTCAGTTCTTCGCGCGAAAATCCCATACGCAGACAAAAGTCTCCACACTGTTGTGGGCAATTTCCATTTAATTTGGTGTGGAAATCGGTCATTATAATAGTGATCGCTCCCTTTTGAGTGAGAAGGGAAATTCAACTGGAGTGTAGAGCGCCGTGGATATGTTGTGTGTGCAAGTCTACACTGTCACTTTTTCGTGGAGAGATATGTGCAACATTTTCGCACGAAGAGGTTAGTAACAGCCTTTAGCAATGCTAGCGATATCTAGCCGTCATATCTATGCCGTGCAGGCTGGCTAACTCGTAGAGCTCTGCAGGTTAATTCAGGCTAATGCATTGTTGTAATAAGCCTGCCGAATAAGCCTGCACCGCTGTTCAAAAGAACACGCATAGAGACGTTTCCTTCCTTATTTACATAATAAAAACGTCTACTCGTTAAACGAATTGATCACGGTATTGGCAACAAAATTGTAACGTTTAGGGTCCGCAAATTTTGCGACGTACGTTTGCAAATAGATTGGATCATCTAGTTCAAATGACGGATGAACTGCACCGCGAAAGTGGCAGAGCGCGGTTTAAAATCAATGCTGCCACAACTAAGTACTTGAGCTTGGATCCAGGAAGACAGAGCGAGATTTGTGTTTCGGGGCAGACGGTGGAAAAAGTGGAAAATTTTTGCTACATCGAAAGCATAGTTACAGCCAGATGGTGGAGCTGCTGCTGAAGTACTGGCTCGCATCAATAAGGCTCGGACAGCTTTTTTCCAGTTTGGCTCCTTTTTGGCAAAACATCAACCTCTGCAGACGTACCAAACTCAGGATCTTCAAAACCAACGTAAGATCGGTGCTTCTTTATGGTTGTCCAAATTGGAAGCTGACCAAGGCGATAACAACTAGATTGCAAACATTTCTAACGACAACCTCCTGTACATTACTGGACAGGACAGCATAGACACCTCCATAAAAAGGTGAAACTGGCAATGGATAGGTCACATACTTCGAAAAGGCCGGAAAATATTGCTAAACAGGCCCTCGATTGGAACCCACAGGGAACCGATGCAAGTCGCCGCGTTTGACGACCTAGAAACACCTTGAAAAGATCAGTTGAGATCGAGAGTTAGTCAATAGGCAAATCGTGGAGTCAGTTGAAGGTGAAAAGTCGGCGTGGCTAATGCCTCACAAGGGGCTAACAGATGTTATATATTTGCTGAAAGTATAAATTGTGACAGCCATACAAAGGACTGTCTAAAAAGATATGTACATGAAAATCAGAAGAAATTTTGGTAAGTGCAAATCAATTGGGAACACTGCTTCAGCAAGGCTGCGCAACGTTCTTTTAAAAAGTCAAGTCTTTCATCAAGAGACTGAACGGAGCCTGGATTAAACCTGCTGTTGAAACCCTCGAACTCCATATTACAACCCTCTTAACACTGATGGGCCAGGTGAGCAGTGCACCTCATGGGAAGAAATCGCTTCAGTAATTACGCAGTAGGAAGTGGGCTATTAACAGCTTCTTGCCGTATAAGACTTCGGATCTGGGTGGCGTTTTTCCGTAAACGCTTTAGCATCTTCACAAGGTGCATAGCACTTAACCATGTAATGTACCCATGTCTTGGAGACGTGTGCGTGTCACGTTCATCTTGGAAGCGAGCAGATTTCCATCAGCACTTGGAATCTTGGATAGTCATAACGACATCTTTTGATCAAATCGCCGATTTCAAAATGCCAGCAAGTGTAAAAGAAAAGTCTATGGAAAAACATTTTCTTTGTCAAAATTTAGATCACTTTCCCATAGTCCTCGTATACATATTACATAATTCTGTTCGCTCTGTCTTATTGTAAACAATGCGCACGGCAGATGTGAGGTCTCGGTTGCCACTTGTTTGCATCTAGAACTCACGGGTTCATTTCCCCGGCGCGTTGGTTGGTTGAAGCGACAAACCTCGGAAAGTCGGAAAGGAAGTGAGTGAGGGTTTCTTTCCCATCTCCATTACCGCAACTGCGGCAGTGCGTGTGACTGACTGACTGTGTGATCCCCTATAGGCCAATGACCCGTGGTGACTGCCGTGAGCCTGGCGACATATCTGTGTGATTTGGTCCGATGTTCTCCTTCTGTCATAGGAGGGCCATGTCTTTCTCGATACGGCGCAGGTGTGCAGATTCCGTCATTTGAAATCTTATCTGCCTTTAAAATTTTAGAAAGAAAGATAAGTTCCAAAAGTCCGCCGCCAAGCCTCCGCTTAATTGTTTATCCAAAATCCCAATACCTTAAAAGTGGATCCAAAACAAAACCCCAACATTTCGTAATCTGCATAGAATTATATAGAGGGAGATGAAACCACCATATATACTGTACACTGAATTCTAAATTCGCATGCGCAAGTAATTATTCGAGCTCTGCTGTCAAATGAATATCTTTTAACTGCAATGCCCGTCCATACGTAAGAAAGAGATGTCGACTCATACCTTTTATACTTCAGCCTTGAGCGAAATTACTTCATTTCTCTTGGACAATTTCATTTCTTTTAATCTCAGTTTTCTGAGGCAATCGGATACAAAGTTTACAACACAATTTCAAGATGCGTTACATACGTAGTTTTAGAATTGGTAATTTAATGTTCGTACTATAATCAATGGTTCGTATGAAAAATGGAAATAATTTAATCCATTAACGAAAACTTCACACCATTTCAAGATGCACTGTATAGTTTTTGGCTTGGCGATTTAATGTTCGTATGAGATAATGCCCATATTTATCGGGCAGTTTATCGCTTGAATAATGTTCATGTTAGCTATCGGGCAGTTTAACGAGACATTGAGAAAATGGGCCTATTCCTTGTAAACAATTTATCCTATTTTGCAGGATAAACTACAGACTTTTTTTATGAGAGAAAGGAACTTCCCCTTGTATTTGACATCTCACGTCTGAGTACCGTTGAAAAAAAAAAATTACCACGATTTCTTCTTCAATGTAATATTAAATTTCATCTTGGGCTCCTGAATCCGCTACTGCTCCCAACGAAAATTCAATTCACGGTGCATAGAATGACGAAGCTTACTGGCTAGACAATTTTCTTGTCATCTCTTTTTTTTTCAAATTACTGTGATTCAGTCAAAGGACCGGAAGTTTTTAGAATTCGCGTGATCTTACTGGCTGTACTTTCTTATTACTATTCGAATAAGCAACACAATTAACTTTAAAAAATTAAATTTTTAGTACCCCCGGATATTGTGAATGAAGAGTCTTCTGCAGATTTAGCGGTTCAAGAAAGCGAAGATGCCACTTTAACTTGCCGCGCTACTGGGAATCCGACTCCAAGAGTGACTTGGCGGCGTGAAGATGGTGATATGATTTATATTCGCAAGCCTGGTAATCGGGAATTGATTAAAGGTGAGTTTTTTTTTAATTATATTTGTGCTATATATAATTATTTAATTATTTAGTTGAATCATTCAACGGAACATCTTTACATCTCACCCGTTTGGAAAGGAAACAAATGGGCGCCTATCTGTGCATAGCATCGAACGATGTGCCACCAGCTGTTAGTAAAAGGGTATCCCTTAGCGTTCACTGTAAGTATGCCTCATAAATTCACCAAAAAAGACGATTTTTACCGTTAGAGCTATTACATTACAATTCTTGTTAAAAAGTCTGACTTTCTAGAGAAAACTCCGATTTACCGGCCTATGGCTAAATCATCGTCATCATCGTGGGGCGACAGCCCGACGTCGGGCGTTGGCCGCCTGGATTGTTGTCCTCCAATTATCTCGGTCACGTGACCGGGTCCCCCAATCTTGGAAGCCCAGTAATTGCGCGGCGTCCACATAAACTAAGCTCTCCCAACGAGATCTCGGTCGTCCTCGCAGTCTCGCTCCGTCGACTCATCGTGCGTTCGTTACTCTCTTTGGCATGCGATCATTCTCCATCCGTTGTACATGCCCTGCCCATTGAAGTCGTTGTAGATCGACGAATTTCGAAACTTCCAGCTCATCGTACAGTTCATACAACTCATGGTTGTACCGAATGCGCTATCCATCACGATCGCAAACAGCTCCGAAAATTCGTTGTAGAACCTTACATTCAAATGTGTCTACTGTCTAGCATGTTTCCAGAGGTTTGAGTTATTGCTTCGCAGCCATAGCATAGCACTGGTCGTATAATGGTTTTGTACACAGGACCGTCGGGAGAAAATCCGGGCCCGGGACTCAACTTTTAGGGGGCCACATAATAATGTTGGAAGTTATTGCACGCATTTTTTTCGTGTTTGGGAAAATTCTGAATGTTGAAGCAATTAAAAAAATTTTTTTTTTTGCATTAAACATTCAGCTAAAAAATGTATATGTTTATTACGAATTCTTTAAATTCAAATAATTCTATTTCCCAATAAAATATTAACTCATAGGGCATCCCTTTTACAGAACATAGTCGGCGATGTAGTTTAAAAAATTAATCTTATCTTTTATTTGCATTTATTCAAGTATGTCAATGATTTTGTGGTTTTTTAGTTTTAGTTTTGGAAGACATTTTTTAACTTTTATTGAGTTTTCTGGGGAAACTATCACTTTTTCGCAAAAATGATAATAGATAAAGCTTTCTACGATGATCATCAAGTATCGATTGATTCCCTTCTCGTGTCGGGCCTCCCATCCTTTCACACTTTTCTGGCCGGCACCCAGCATTTTCCTACCGGCCTACACCTACATATTCTGCAGATGGATCAAAAGCAAAACCGCGGTTAGCGAGATTCGCATACTCTACTATTCATGTATCTTTGCCTATGGGATTGTTGTTGTAAATATCAAATTATGTATTTGTATATGTAACTACATTGTACACCAACATACATAGCTGAATTGTCAATAAACTAGTTTTAGTCTGCGCTGAACAACCACTGCGTTTCAATAGGTTATGGGCCCAGTCCCAGTATTTTTTGTTTAAAAAATAGTTTAATTCGTTTTGTGTTGCGCAAGAATGGCTGCGAACATGCTAGTTAATGTTCCCAAGTTGCGTGGTCGTGAAAATTACGACGAATGGGCTTTTGCGGTATATAATTTCCTGATTTTAGAAGGCATGGAAAAGTGTATAAAAGAGGAAAATGGCATTCCAGCAGAAGACGCGAAGACAAAGGCCAAATTGATCATGACCATTGATCCGTCGTTGTATGTCCACATTATATCTGTGACATCGACGAAAGCACTGTGGGATAAATTAAAAGCAATATTGGATAATTCGGAATTTACGCGGCGGATAAGTTTACTGCGAAATTTGATATCGATTCGTTTTGAGAATTGTGAATCCATGACAAGTTACGTAACTCAAATAGTTGAGACTTCGCAAAAACTTAGGGGCACCGGATTCAACATAAATGACGAGTGGATTGGTTCGTTGTTACTTGCTGGATTACCAGATAAGTATTCACCTATGATCATGGCCATTGAGCATTCGGGCATTAGCATTACCGCCGACTCAATCAAAACCAAACTTCTAGATTTGGAAATATCTTCGGGAAGTAATAGTGTAACTGAGAGTGCATTTGCCGCCAAAAGTTCGGAAAGAAAAACAAATGTCAAACCGTCAAAGAAAATTAAGTACTATCAATGTAAACAAATCGGTCATTACAAAAATCAGTGTCCGAATATCAAATCAAATCACAATACACACAAAAAATCTAACGCTTTTAGTGCTGTGTTTATGAACGGTGACTTTGAAAGAGACGCCTGGTACATAGATTCAGGAGCAAGTTATCATATAACTAGAAATGTAAATGCTGTGGAAAACTGTACCAAGCAGCCGTCAGTGAAATACATCAAAGTTGCGGACAATGTTAAAATTCCAGTAGTTAGCAGTGGTGATATTGCAATTAGGACAGTTTGCAACAATAGCAAATTTGACATAACAGTGAAAAATGCATTGTGTGTTCCAAGCTTGGCAAGAAATCTCTTGTCGATTAGCCAGCTGATTGCTAATGGAAACAAAGTATTGTTTAGTAAAAATGAGTGTCAAATAAATAATTCAAGTAATGAACTGATTGGTGTCGCAAAACTATTGGACGGTGTTTACAAGTTAGAATTGGACAATGTTACTCGTTCAGCCAATAGTTCAGTGGGAGCTGTCATCGCAAATGAAAATACCTGTCATCGAACGATGGCACACATATACAGTGCAGATCTGTGGAAAATGAAGAATGGAGCAGTGGAAGGTATCAATTTTCTTATGAAGAGCAACATCAATATGTCAACCTGTAAGGTATGCTGTGAAGGAAAATCGGCAAAGCTTCTATTTTCATCCGTTGGTACGCGAAGCACACGAACGTTAGACGTCATCCATACAGATATATGCAGTCCCATGGAAACCAAATCTATTGGTGGTTCCAGATATTTTTTAAGCTTGGTGGACGACTACAGTAGAATGGTATTCATTTATTTTTTGAAATATAAAACTGAAGTTTTGGATTATTTTAAGGAATTCAAACACATGGTTGAGACACAACAAAGTAGGAAGGTTAAAGTTTTCAGAACGGATAATGGATCCGAATTTTGCAACAATGAATTCGAAGATTATTTGAAAAGCTGTGGAATTATTCATCAGAAAACAAATCCATACACGCCGGAGCAGAATGGGTTATGCGAACGATTTAATCGTACAATCGTGGAAAAGGCCAGATGCTTGCTTTTTGACGCGAATTTGGAAAAACGTTTTTGGGCGGAGGCATCACACACAGCGGTTTATTTGAGAAATCGATCAGTGGCTTCTGGTTTGGACGAAAAAACACCATACGAATTGTGGACAGGAAGAAAACCCAATTTGGAGCACATACGGATTTTCGGAAGTAAAATTATGGCTCATGTTACAAAAGAGAAACGACTTAAATGGGATAAGAAATCGACAGAACATATTTTGGTTGGTTGTTCCGATACAGTCAAAGGATACCGACTGTAGTTATAATCCCCAAAATAACAGAGTCATTATCAGTAGGAATGTCATTGTGATGGAAAAAACTGTTGAAGATGAAAGTGAAGTCCAGATTCATGCCGAAATTAATCCTCAAGAGGAAAAATCAATTTCAGTGGGGGATAATGCAAATTTGATGATACTGAAGGAAGACACTAAGTCAGATCATACCGTTTCAACCTCAGATGATGACGAGTTTGAGGATGTTTATGAAGAACCGGCATTCGATGAAAAAAATGAGGAAATAACAAGGGAAAAGAAAGTGAAACGCAAACCAGATCGATATGGTATTGCAACAATGTCTATTGCTATTTTAGTGCTGGTACCCTGCACTTTCCTAGTCTCCTGGTAGTCATAGCAACGACAAATGAAATTGCTTTGAGAACACTTACATATATTATCGCCGCAGTTAATTCCATATTCGTCTCTAGAGTACCGGGCTTACTAATATAAGGAAAATCTATAATATGAGTACGTATTAATTAATAATTTTGATTTCATAAATTTCATATTGTAGTCGTTGATGTATGAAATGTGTTTTTTGCTTTCATTTTCAATTTTTCTAATTTCCGGGTCCCCTAAAAAACACGGCCCCGGTACCATCCACCCCTTCCGCCCCCCCCCCCCCCCCCCTCTCGACGGCCCTGCACGCGGAGCTGAATGATCAAACTTAATGTAACGGGATTTGTATCCGTTAGCTAGCAAAACAATTGCGTCTTCCCTACTGGATCGCCATTGTTGAAAAATCTATTATTAGCGTGTCGAATTTTCCGAGTGCAGCAAGTAAACTTATCTCTATCATTATTTCTCAGGTATATTTGTTGTAATTATTTATTTGTTCTACTTTTTGAGCCATAGTTCTCTTGTTTGATTTGTTGAATGATAGATAGTAAGAAGCGATGTCTTTTCGATTTACGGATAGAGAATACGCTGATATGATTTTTGTGTATGGTTTTGCTGGAGGAAACGGTCACGAGACAGTTAAAGAGTATCGTCGACGTTTTCCAGAAAGAAGGCTTCCTGACAGGCATACGTTCGAAACAACGTGTCGTATCTTTGGGGAAGCTGGAGGAAGTCAAAACCGTAATGCCTCAGAACGTAATCGGAGTTACAAGGGAGGAGGAAATCCTAGAGGTCTTCACAGAAAATCCTGGCTTGAGCACAAGAAGGGCCGCACTTCAGCTAGATTTACCCAGTATGACAATTCATCGAACTCTTCGTGCAGACAATCGTTACCCTTACCACATCATGGAAGTGCAGGATCTACTCCCAACAGACGATGAGAAGAAGATGACTTTCTGTAGGTGGTTTCTGGAGTTCGCACATCTCGATTCCAACATGAGTTCAGCGTGAAGGTTTGGATAGGTGTAGTAGGCGATGAGCTGCTTGATCCTATCATTCTTCCTCATCTATTGAATTCAGTTGCCTTTCGCGAAATCTTACAAAATGAAGTAGCTCCTAAAACACTGGACAATATGCCTATTACTCAATAAGCGGACCTTTGGTGGCAGATGAACGGATGCTCAGCCCAAAACGGCTCAATTGTTACAGAGTTTTTAAACCGAGAATTCGGAGAAAAGTAGATTGGTCGATATGGCCCTCCGAGAAGTCCAGACCTAACATCTCTATATTTTTATGTATGGGTGATATTAAAAATACAGTTTACAGCCAACCGATCACCTCCCGAGATTATCTACTGCAAAGAATTCATGCTGCGTGCCATGAATTAAATGAAAAACGCGAACAAGTTCTCAAAGCAATTTCGTCAATAAGCAGGAGGTGCCGTTTGTTCATAAACCAAGAAGGAGGCCATTTTCAGCGGTTTCTTTTAGATTGATTTAAGTAGTAATTGTTTTGATTTTTATTTAAATTCTATCAATAAATTTTGTTTGTGCTTTAATATTTACCTTTTAATTCAAAACTGAAGCTGCTACTGTCGTTTTTCACTAATAAGAAAACTTGTAAAGTCAAAAGTCAAGTCAATTTGTTCGATTTTCTGACCATGTACCATCCCTTATACCAACGAATAGTTGTCTGGGAGGTACCGCGGACCCACAGTAAAAGGAACACGGCGCCATCTAAATACATACTATATGTACACATAAATAAATAAGAAATTAAGATGTGGTATGGAACTTCGCGAAATCTCAGAGTTTTATAATTTTTTTTAGGAACTTTTTTTCAATTTTCTCTGAAGATAAAATACCATACGCTATTCATGACAGTACAAGCCCTGACGCCAACGAATGCACCAGGATGGTGCATATGCCTATAGAGTGAAGGAGAAAGTGGAGGAAGGAGGAAAAAAAAAAAAATAATGTTTTTCTTCCTTTAAGATCTAATATTCGAAAATTTTCAAATCTAAGTCGTAAATATTTATATGTTAGTTGAAAAGTAAGAAATTGGGCCATCTTTTGGAGATTTTGCAGAGCTCTTAGTGCAAAGCCCCGTTATAAAATGTGGGTTCAAATTTTCCATCAAAAGTTGATAACTACTTTTTTTTTTAAATTTGAACGTTTGTATCTCGAATTGAATTTCGAAACTATTGAGGTATCATTCTAACGGGTATTTTGTTTAGTTTCTGAACCAATATTGATTCAATTTGAAATAGGACGGTCATACGGTATGACATACTTCAAGTCATACTTTTTGACAAGAATTGGGAAAAATGTAATAGCGTAACGGTAAAAGATAGAGGGTTCATTTGGGCGGCATTTTTCCACAAATTGCGTGTGGAATATGCCCTAGTCCTATGGTGATTTTAAAGTGGGACACCCTGTATATAGAGGATCATGCATTGCCATTATTTTTCGTAATTTAGTACTATGTTTGATGTGAAATCAAAGTAGAATTGAATAGAACTTACTCTACAAAAAAAATTAGTTCTTATCGCGGCCATAACTTCTCTATATACACGACTACTGCCCCGTTATGATAGTTTTCTCACAGTTGCAAACGCAAGTCGCTTGTGGCCTAGGACCTCTCAACTTTAGATGTTTAATTTATACCGCTGAAATTCGGTCTCTAACTGAAGCAATCGTGCATTCGATTGACCTACGGATCCATTGTCCAGGAGAGTACTCACATTCCAGAAACCCATTGTTGTCATTGAACGATAGCCAGAAGTCTTGACCAATGCGTCAGTCCTTATCCTAGGCATAGTTGATATTTCGTTAGAATATAAAAAATTTCGGATGATGCAAGTTGCTGGCATACACATCCTGTTCTCTTTAGTCGCGTTTTACGACGTGCGAAGAAAGGCCGTGTCATTATTCTTACGCCCTACATCACAGGCCAATTATATTAAATTTACACTTTTTATAATTCAATTTCAATGTTTGACCAACTAACATTTGAAGTGTAAATTTAAACTAAATACCCTGAGAATACCAATATAAGGCGAAATGCAGGAGAAGAAAAAACAATAAATAAGCTGGAAACTCGAAGAACAACAAAGACTTTTAATCGATATACATCAACATAATGAGATAAGTCAATTAAACCATATCCAACACTTGTTCGTGTTCGACTTTGTGTAGCCGGGGTAAGAAGCCAGCGTCCATCCATACAAGCAGATATACAAAATTCACTTTTATATCAGAGATTTATCGAAAAAGCAATAACAAGTTAGCCTTTCTATATTTGTACATAAATTATATGTATATTTTGATTTTTTTTAGTTGCACCGATGGTTCGTGCACCGAGTCAATTATTAGGCGCTCCACTTGGCTCCGATGTTCAACTAGAATGTCAAGTAGAAGCATCGCCTGCGCCTGTATCATATTGGCTGAAAGGTGGAAGGATACCGCCAAACGGATTTGCAAGTATGAACAGTGGCTCTTCAGAATCAGGTCAACCTCGGCCGGAAATGCTGTTAGATGGGTACTGAACATTACGCGTTAATGGTTTTTTTTATCTTAATCACTCATTGTTATTTTATTTATTAATAGGCCGAAGTATGGAATAATTGAAGAGAGGAATGGCTACAGAGGTGTTATGCGATTAGTGGTGAGGTCGTTTTCTTCTTCAGATGTTGGAACATATCATTGTGTAAGCACGAATTCTCTGGGACGGGCAGAAGGTACTCTACGACTTTATGGTAAGTATATTGGGCAATATAGGTATATTACTCCAACAAAAATGTCGAAATCACTGCCAACACTTGGGCCAAACCTCAAGTGAATTTACGCTTTACCTACTAGACTACCTACCTAGACTACGTATTTCAGCATGAAAATATTTCTATTACAAACGGTACGTTTATACTACCGAAAGCGGAAATCCTTTCTGAACCCTGCCTTAAGAACATATAGGAAGTGCGAATCTAACCTTTGAAAGTTGTCATCAACGCGAACGGACGTACGAAACTTTACTTTTAAAAATTACAGTCATGTCTGCCAGTTTAAGACTTAAGTCGGCAGATATTCAAAAAATACAATAGGTTTTTGTCATTAATTGCTCGTTATATTTAGTTCTAATTTCGAACAGTTGAAAAGAATATAATTACATCTTTGCCGTAGCTTTTGAAAACAAGTGTTATTTGAAAAAAGTTTCGCTTAAGTCTTAAGTTGGCAGACACTTTTGTAACTTTAAAATGTTTTCGCCTGTAGTAAACTAGTAATATAATAATTACAGCAAGTAATTTTTGAGGAAAAAAACAACAATTTTTTTCGATTCTCTGTCAGTTTAAGTCTTAAGCTGACAGACACTACCGTAACTTTGCTTTCCCCTCCGGTAAAATAGGTAAGGACTTAACTTCAAGCGGAAGTCTTGGCGATTAAAGAAGCAGTGACTTGACCGGGACTCCACTTCATTTTTATGATAGAAGTCACTATCACTATCGTCTAAAATAATATCGGTATGCCGAGCATGTCCTGCGAGAATGGGTGGCTTCGTCTTTTTCAATATTATGCTGTGCTGTATACCAGGCCATAGGCTGGTTATCTAAACAGTCTTCGATGGTAATTGCAGCATAATTGATGATGAGGGGCGCAGCAGATCAGTAGCAGCATCGCCATCGCTTTCCTAGGTGAAATCCAAAATAAAATCGGCTGCGGTCAGGGAATGGACAAATGGCGTTGCATGTAATAATCCTAAGCCGGTTTGGCCTCGGCTGGACATCAGCCGATCTGCTAAACTACTGTCGTTCAACAAATACCAAAGCGTCACTAGAGATTGTCTTATCGGTGAGCATGCTAGGAGGCTCCGACGTCCTTATAATGACTTCTGCAGGAGTTGTGGAAATGAGGAGGGAGCAAATTTTTTTCATCTGCCCTGGGAGTGCTCTGCTCTGAGAAAATCAACTCTTGGAGAATGCTTTTATAACCATATTGAAAAACCAACAGAGGGGGAGGTAGGACAATTCTTTCGTTTCGTGTGATTAATTCCGGTTCTAATATTATGGAACTGGTATTGTTAGTATTCTTATCCCTAGGGTGTCACAATTGACCGTTGGTCGAGTCTAAGTGAGCTGTCACTGCAACTCTTCTATCTAACTTGGGTGTGGAAAAATGTATGGGGTCCACTAGCTGTGGATGGTATTTGAAGTCGGGCGGTTATAGCATGCTCTTTTTGGCAATTCCTCAGCTGAGTTCCGACTCCAAATCCAAACTGAATGACTGACTGGCATTACGGCGGGAAAATTAACAACTCATTGGATGGGTGCATTCAAAGCAGAATTGGCATATGGTTCTGTTCGGAATCGAAACTCAGCGTCAGTTACATATGAATTCAAATTTAAATAAAACAAGGTATGATACGCGAAACGTGAAAGGTATCATACCTTCTTTGTGACTTATGGTGCATTCGCCACTTTAAAATTAGTAGTAAAACTTGTTCCGATTTCACTGTTCCTATGAGAGGTATATGAAATAATGGGCCGATTTCAACAAAATCTAAGAACGTGGTTTGGCAGTTAATATGATTAAATAATATGAATTTTGGTAAAGATATCTTCAGAAATAAAAAAGTTTTTCCAACAAGAACTTGCTTTTGGAACGGTGGTTTCTATCATTGATAGCCATATGATAGACTAGTCCAATTTCAACCAAATTCGGGAATGTGATTTGGCTAAAAATACTGTTGATTAGTGTGAAATTTGAAAAAGATATCTTAAGAAATAGAAAAGTTTTTCTCGCAAAGACTAATTTTTGGACCGGTCGTTCCTAAGGCAGCCATATGACGTAGTGGTCCGATTTCGTTGGTTTGCATAGAACCAGACGGACAGACGGACACACGGACAAAGCTTAATCGGCTCGTCTCATCATACTGACCAAGAATATATATAGTTTATATGGTCGGAGATGCTGTGCGTTGCAAACTTCATGACAAAGTTAAAATACCCTATACATCCGTGAAGGGTATAAAGATACAATTTATGACGCTGGGTTTTCGGATTTTTATACCCTTCACGGGTGTGGTGGTAGCAACGGCCTATGCTTGCTGTAGCTCAGTTCGGGAGATGTGGGCGAGGTTTTCGCCGCTCGTTGCCGTTATTAACAAAAATTCATAGGCCTGGGGAAAACAGCACAAACAGGGGAGTTAAAAATGGGGAATAAAAAAAACAGTCGATAAGGATGGAATGGTTGACGGACGGATCAGACGCGCACACGGTCGCACCTGGGTCCGGGTGTAATGGGACCCTCGGCCTCTGGTTTCGTACCACCAACAGATCACTACTCATCAGGTGCTGCTTCGATCTGCTGGTGGGAGCAGCACTACCAGACCATAATATGGTTCGTTACAGATGGTTCATTACACTATCAATCTGAAATTTTGTGCAAAGCCTTCTCTCTATTGCACGCTGTAAATATGTCGGAACCAACGGAATCGGACCACTACGTCATATAGCTGCCATAGGAACGACCGGTCCAAAAATTTGTCTTTGTGAGAAAAACTTTTTTATTTCTACAGCTATCTTTTCCAAATTTCGCACTAATCAATAAAATCTCCAGTTAAATCATATTTCTGAATTTGGTTGGAATTAAACTACTCTATCATATAGCTGAACGACTGTTCCAAAAGCAAATTTTTGTTAGGAAAACTTTTTTATTTCTGAAGATATCTTTACCGAATTTCATATTATTCCATCGCATTGACTGCCAAATCACGTCCCTGGTTGAAATTGGCTCACTATTTCATATACCTCTCATAGGAACAGTGAAATCGGAACAAGTTTTACTACTAATTTCAAAGTGGCAAATGCACCATAAGTCACAACGAAGGTATGGCAAGGCTAGCCGAGGGCTAGCTTGTTTTCTCTTCATTTGATTTGGTGACTGAGGATTTTGCGTACAATCCCTAATTTAGGCTATACAAATTTAAAACAAAAACATCCAAGGTTCCGTTATGGCCCGGAGTACGGCAATTAGCGAATCTGGTAATCACCAGGGGTCCAGATTATCGAAGCGCTATTGTATATAATTTTGCGAATCGGTTTTTCCCAAGTGGTTTCATTTTTTGTTTGATCAAGTTGAAGTTTTCTAGCTTTAATGTTTGGGTTAAGAAGTCCTCAATTAATTTTTTTGGCATAATTTTAGAAATTAAACTGCACCCTGGCTCATCTACGAATCACGACGACCAAATGAATCTCATAGGAGGTAACAACATCATTTATTTAATTCAACTGTTTTTATTGTATTTACTTTAGTTTTCCGAACAGGTCTAGCGGAAGCTGCTCATGGGAGAGGAAATCCGAATTCTTCGTCAACCCAAAAATATTCGAGAGACTTGCAAACGTGTTCTCTGCTCCTGTACACTACTTTATTAATTTTTCAATTAAATTTCAGATGATAAATTCCTTGCTTTATATTTTTCAAGATTGTATTTATTTCCATAAGAAGCCAAATAGTTTTTATAATACTATGTTTGCTTACACTAATTTTAACTGTTATATACATTTGTAATATTTCTTTGCTGTTAATCCCTAATTTCGAGAGAGCTCTATTTGTTCCTTTAAGATTCGATTTGATATCCTAAAATGATGCTATTCCGGTCTAAAATGAAGAAAATATCTACTAAGATTGAACGTGTGTATTACTCATCATCGTTTTAAGATGCATATAAAACCTATATGAATACATAAATAAAAGCAATTAATAATTAAAAGTTTTATCAACATCTTTTACTACACTATAATTTACTTTGATTTTGATGCTTTATTAAGCAACACGAAGAAAGAAGTTGTCGATTAATGACATTGGCTGCGTTCTGAGAAACTTACAGGATCAGACAATTTGACAGTGAGTAACAGAGATGTAAAGTATTGTATATTCGTAAGTTGAAGAGAGAGTGTCGCTTATCTGAGAGGATCTTTAGATGGGGAGATACACCGGAAAAATTTGTTGGTTCGTTTCCCCAGCCTATGATTTACAAACAAATACATCTACATATCTTTCGCTCTAGTGCAATTACTAACAAACAGGCCTATCGAAAATTGGTTGGTTGTACGGAGACATATAGAAGGAGATGAAACCCCCATTTACTGTGCACAAAATTCTGGACGTAATTCCAACCCATACGAACTAGCAAAAAGTAAACAGAGAGACACACGCCCTTCACTGCGCAACACCCGTGCGGTCTATATAAAAGCACAGGAAGCACAAAAGATGTCATCCCCTCTCCTACGTCTCCTATTGAAACAATAACATTCCAGTCTGTCTCTCTGCCGCGGAACACCCGCCCGGTCCATATAGAAGCACGAACGTTGTCAAATTTCCATCCCTCTTCGTACTTCCTCACTTGTGCCGAATTACTTCGTTTCTCTCGCCCTTTTTCATTTCCTCTGATTCTCTCTTCAAACGTTAGTTGTCATTCTGCTCTCTCGTGTGCGTCGAATGTGTGAATGTATCAGTTAAATGCATCTCTCTTTCATTTACGGATACACAATGCTTTGCCATCTCTGTTGCTCACTGTCATTTCCTTAACTGGTCAGGCTTTCAGGACCGCGGCCATTTATTGCCATTCCTCGTTGGTATACTGTTGAGATCTCGAGTCGCGCGAGAGCTGGATGTTGTGGTTGTAAATAAATATTGTTGCGTGTACGGGGTGGGTATCTTATGCGACCCACATTGTACTAATCTCGAATGATCGATGACAAGTACAAATTGAATAGACACTAGACGATTCTCGAGCCATCTGTAGTCTAGACAAACAGAACCATTGATAATGAATTGGATTCTCGAAGCTTCGTTGAGTCGTGAAGAAGTAGTCGTCGGCCTCGACACTCACAAGGAACACTAGGGAGGTGTCCGCCTCCGATTTCGATGAAACTCAATATGTTGTAGAGGACTCGAAACTAAGCGACACGTATTTTTTTTATCGGCGGATACGCAGTTTTAAGGGGGGAACCCATGGTCAGAAGGTGACCACTTTTGGCGGTGATTTTTCAATTCCACCTATAAGAAGGGAATTTTCGCAAATGTTCATTGTGGGAATAAATAGCTCATGAGGAATTATGAAAATCACAATTGATAGTTCCTTCGGGGGTTGAAATTTGGAGGGTAAACTACCCCTGTAAAAACTTCATTTTTCAAAAAAAGAAAAACTATGAGTCAGAATTTTATGAAACCAACTGCGTTGGATGGAACATGGAAAAATGCGGAATACCTGTTTTTGGTTTTTCCCCAAAACTGGAGTTATCTAGGGTGAAAAAAATAATTTCCCGGTAACATCATCCACCAAGGTGGCCGGGTTATTTATGCAATTTATCCAATTGATGAATAGCTGGGGAGGAATTATGGAAATCATAATCAATACTTACTCTGAGGTTTCAAATTTAGGGGTTAACTACTCTCATGAAAATTGTGTCTTTCAGAAAAAAAAAATATTGTTCAAATTTGCATAATACCAATAGTATTCGAAAAAACATGAAAGAATGCAGCTAGGGGCCGGATATCCCAGTAGGAAGAGCACCCGATGCAAAAAAAACGGGAACTGGTTTTTCATTTTTTCGCTCGAAACTGGAATTTTCGGAGGCGCAAGTTTGATTTAGTAGAAAACTATGAATTATTCAAAATATATACATATATGGATTAGTGATGTGTAACACAGTAACGAGTCGCTCTTTTTGAACGACTCATCAGGATGAGCGAAAGATTCGGCACAACGACATAGCCCTTCGATTCGTTCAATTTAAGAATGACTCACTGTAAAATTAATTCCCAAACTAGCCCATCGCATAAATATTACCCAACGCATAACCAATCCACGCTCATTTCTCATTACATACGAGTATAATGTAGGTACTACAATACATTCATTCACTCACATCCCATCCCATTATCTATCTAATAGCCCCCATATACGATGCAATCCGTCGTCAGATCGATCTGACGATATTGCGATCGTCAGGTCGATGGCCCAGTGTATGTGACTATCGTTGACGATTTTTTTTGACATTTCCATATAATTGCGATCGTCAGATATTTTGTGGCGATCTATCGTCAGATCGATCTGACGACGGATCGCACCATCTATGGCGGGCCTAAAACCAAAACCACCATCATTTATCTACCAAAGCAATCCCATCTAAATCCATTCATATTCATCTCTATGCAGTATGCAATGCATGCATTTTGTATACTTCTAAATATATGTATACGCAACAACCCATGCTGACTGCAAATGCAAACATATCAAAAATCATTTACTTACGTCGCTTCGCATCGCACAGGCAAGTTTCACTAAATACAGAAAACAATCCCAACATTCTAAAACAAAAGTATTCGTCTTACGTGTCATCATCTCAAGCTCAACTTTAGATAAAACCAAACAAAAACCCAGAGCCTATTAGATGATCTATCTATTCCGACCAATCCAGGCTTGGCCTGTCTTCCCAAGTAACGCTACCTCAGGCCTTCTTAAACTAGGTGGAAGAAAACAGACAGATCTCTACCTAAATCCCCTGTTTTATTTCACTAATGTGAAATTGCATAATTGAATCACATACACATACGAGTATATATGTGTATACACATGCATGTGATCAAATTAGGGGATTATGATTGTATCCAAGCGTAAAAACTGCAGAATAGTATCATTACACAATTCTCAATCTTGGACAACAGTACCAAATTCAGCCGCTATAGCTCATAGTCTAGTCAAACATTTTGGGGCTGAAGTCCCTAATCTATAGTTGACTACCTTATAATCTTCTTTACTTCACATATCGTTCCTATTGTTAATTATCCCTACTAACTCATTTTACTAAATATTCTTTCTATTCAGCTTCATCTACTGAACGAAATCCTAATCTACTTCACCCAGTTAAACCCTAAAATTCACTCTGTTCGATTATCTCCTCTCATCATCTAAACTTATGAGACATTAAACTTCACTTATTTTTATCGACTGATCTTTCTATCCTATCTCATACATCTTTTATAAATACTTTAAAATTAAGAATTAAATTTGGCCTAATGGGAAAATTTTAATGGAGTGTTATTGTTAATTTAATTAATTACATAATTAAGATTTTTTTAATAATTTCGAGTGTATGGGCGACCAGACGCGTTTCGTCCCCACCCACGAGGACTCATCAGTGGTCTTTGGAATTTTATTATATGTTATTCATTATATTACCAATTAATTAGAAAAAGGTACCTATGAATGATATCTTAATCCTACTTCACCCTAAATTCACTTTACATCATTATCTTTCTTCATTATGCAGACCTTTGTCTAAGCTTATAACACTGAACTTTACCTCACTTCCACTACAGCTACAGTGTAAAGCAGCGTTCTGAGGAAGCAAATACATGACATCGTGGCACGCTTTCGAACACATGCTTGTATCGAGCGTGGACTGGAAAGTGAACTGCCTTGGGACCGTTCACACGACTACGATTCAGTTTATCCCATAAATCATTCTGTTTCAAGCAGTTACACCACTACTATACACTAGTTTTAAATGGCCATAACTTCTAAAATATAAGGAATTTCGCATTTTTGACACAATTTTGACCCCCCTTAAGATCCCCCATGCGGGCTGAGGAGTATGAGGGATGCTCCTCAGCCCGGATGGGGATGCCCCGTCAGAACGCTGCTTTACACTGTAGCTGTAGTGGAAGTTGATGCTATGGGTTTTTGTTTGGTTTCATCTAAAGTTGAGCTTGAGATGATGATACGTAGGACGAATACTTTTGTTTTAGAATGTTGGGATTGTTTTCTGTATTTGGTGAAACTTGGCTGTGCGATGCGAAGCGACGTAAGTAAATGATTTTTGATATGTTTGCATTTGCAGTCAGCATGGGTTGTTGCGTATACATATATTTAGAAGTACACACAATGCATGCATTGCATACTGCATAGATATGAATATGAATGGATTTAAATGGGATTTCTTTGGTAGATAAATGATGGTGGTTTTGCTTTTAGATAGATAAGTGGATGGGATGTGAGTGAATGAATGTATTGTAGTACATTATATGTATTGAGAAATGAGCGTGGATTGGTTATGCGTTGGATAATATTTATGCGATGAGCTAGTTTGGGAATAAATTTTACAGTGAGTCATTTTTAAATTGAACGACTCGATGGCTATGTCGTTGTGCCGAATCTTTCGCTCATCCTGATGAGTCGTTCAAAAAGAGCGACTCGTTACTGTGTTACACATCACTAATCCATATATATATTTTGAATAGTTCATAGTTTTCTACTAAATCAAACTTGCGCCTCCGAAAATTCCAGTTTCGAGCAACAAAATGAAAAACCAGTTCCCGATTTTTTTTTTTTATATCGGGTGCTCTTTCTACTGGGCTATCCGGCCCCTAGCTGCATTCTTTCATGTTTTTTCGAATACTATTGGTATTATGCAAATTTGAACAATATTTATTTTTTTTTTCTGAAAGATACAATTGTCATGAGAGTAGTTAACCCCTAAATTTGAAACCTCAGAGTAAGTATTGATTATGATTTCCATAATTCCTCCCCAGCTATTTATGAGTTGGATAAATTGCGTAAATAACCCGGCCACCTTGGTGGATGATGGTGCCGGGAAATTATTTTTCACCCTAGATAACTCCAGTTTTGGGGAAAAACCAAAAACAGGTATTCCGCATTTTTCCATGTTCCATCCAACGCAGTTGGTTTCATAAAATTCTGACTCATAGTTTTTCTTTTTTTGAAAAATGAAGTTTTTACAGGGGTAGTTTACCCTCCAAATTTCAACCCCCGAAGGAACTATCAATTGTGATTTTCATAATTCCTCATGAGCTATTTATTCCCACAATGAACATTTGCGAAAATTCCCTTCTCATAGGTGGCATTGAAAAATCACCCCCAAAAGTGGTCACCTTCTGACCATGGGTTCCCCTCTTAAAACTGCGTATCCGCCGATAAAAAAAATACGTGTCGCTTAGTTTCGAGTCCTCTACAACATATATGAGTTTCATCGAAATCGGAGGCGGACACCTCCCTAGTGCTCCTTGTCAGTGGCGGTTGGATCGCTATAGTGCCGTCGATATAGTTAAAGCTGGTTTGACGTTTTGACGTTGGTTGTTAGTACGCGTGTGTACATAGTTCGTTTTGTAAATAAAGTGTGTGTGTTTTTCAATCGAAGTGTTTCATTATTCAGCGCAAGAATATCTAACGAACCTGCTTTGGTTTCGTGGTTTCGCTCAACAGAGGAAACATTACAATATGCACGCGAATGAAACATGAAATATTATTTTATTAAGACTTAGATGGAGGTTTAAAGCAATGAAAGATTCATAAATCAAATGAATAAGATAAAGACAAAACACAACCTTTACAAATGTCAAGTTTTACTTGATTGCCTTTATGATGGTTTTTTGACTGTATATTATTGATTAGGTTACGATATTTCTCCCCCACTGAGATTCTTGTTAATAATGATTGAATGAAAATTTGGGAGTTGCTTAAAAAAACTGTCTTCTTAAGTGCTCATGCCGTAGTCATCAAAACGTCTCGGACGGGTTCCGGCGTTAGCACGTCCTGCTAGACGTAGTTCGAACTGCTGTGGTGGTTGCTGGCGAACTTTAAGTCTTTACTTCAAGTCTGTCGATTTCTCGTTGAGCACCTTCGAATTGTTCGTCGTCTTCTTCATCGACATTGGGTAGACTTATCGGGGCGGCATTGAGTTGCTGGGTATTGGGTAGTTCGAAGTCACCCATCAGAACGTTGGTTTGGTTACTGTCGATATAGTCGGAGTTTCATTTGATTAACGTGAAACTTTATTTTCCTTGCTCCTGATGGTGTTCCGACTTCCACCACTTAATTAACTGAGCCATTCGCGTTTGTCTCCTGGCTGGAATTTTTTTCATTTTGCTCCGTGGTGAATGTTGAATTGCGTCTCCATTGCTTCGTTGCGCAATTTGTGCTCCTGCGTCCCTGGCAGCATAAGGTTGAGGTGTACCTTCATTTGTCTTCCGGTCATGGTGAGAAATAGTGACTTCATACCTAGAGCGTGCGAAGGCGAGTATCTGTAGCAGAATAAGAATTTACATAGGATTTGATCTGCGTTTCCTTCACCTTCGAGTTCCTTGAGTCCGGTCTTTGGCAAGTCGACGAAAGGTTCCGCCTGACCGTTAGATATGGTGATATCTGTCGTGAAGTGCTCGATACCTCTTGCTTTGCAGTAAGTCCCAATTTTGTCTGAAGGAGACCACAGAGTGAAAGCTGAAGCCGAGCTGGATGCTGGCGTTTTGATTGTGAACACTCAGTTAAGAGAAACGTTCACGTGAAACGCACCCATGGAGCTTTCCCCGCCCATGCTATTGCAAAACTCAAGATTACATTCGTAATTGTCCGGTGTGTTCGTTTCATTTTTCTGTGTGTTATGAATGGATTTTATATAGAAAATCACCGGACAATTACGAATATGATCTTAAGCTGTGGCAATAGCATGGACAGGAAGCTCCCATGAGCACGTTTCTCTTGGCTGAGTGTTCAAAATCAAAACGCCAGCCTCCTGCTCGGCATCAGCTTTCACTCTGTGATCGCCCTCAGGGCGAACTGAAGTCCGTTGTCTGAGACGATCATGTCGCAAATGCCGTGTCTTGAGAATGCTTCTTCGAGCCGGTCCGTGGTGCGTTCTGTTGTCGTCGAGGTCATCTTGAATATTGCAGGCCAGTTACTGAAAGCGTCGACTATAACGAGGTAATAAAAACCATTGATAGGTCCGGCGAAGTCGATATGGATGTACGACCATGGGCCTTTTGGAATAGGCCAAGACTCTAGTTCGCACTTAGTCCTAGACTTGGTGCTTGTAGAGGGCCGAAGGAGAAATTAGTCTGTATATAGCCGCCGTCGCCAACACTTGAGCAGTCGCGGTCATTATTATGTATTTTTTTTTTGCTTATCCATTGTGAATCATATTTTTTTAAGAACATTAAAACAAAATTTAAGTTGAAATCGACAATACGCTTTTGATGTTGTTAGTTGTTTCGAGTTCTGATTGCGTGCGTGCTTCAGCAAGAACTGGTTTTTTTTTTTTTGCTGTTGTTAATAGTTTGGACATACTCAGTCATTGGCTGTGCCTCTTTGTCCGCGTTATGTATGCAATGAATAGAACTGATCGTCGAAACTTCGAGTGCATTTTCCCAAAAAAAAAAGCCATGAGAGACAAGAACTTCGTATGATTCTGAAAAAAAACGAATATTTTCGTATTCGTTCCTTTGTTTTATACAATCAGTTAATATTAATTGAAAAAAAAAACAGAGTTTGCGACGTATCACTTTCTGGAAAAGGTTCGAAGCACAATTCCCTTCGTCAGTATTGAGAAGCTTGTTTTTGTCCTGCTTGAATATTTCCAGGCTTTCGGCGGCATCGAGTTTTTTTTTTATGCCTAACTTCGCGGATTACTTCGATATTGTCCCATGTAATGTTGTGTCCCTTCTCGATCTTATGTTTGCCTACTGCAAATCTCACATGTCTGATGGGGTTTTCCTTAGCCAACTCTACCTCTTTCATGTGTTCTTCAAATTGTACTTTAGCTAGCCTCATTGTCTGACCGACGTAGATACTTGAACAATCGCCTCAGTTGTTCTTGTATATTCCGCTTGCTCTCTCTTAGCTATGCGACCCTTTCCGTTCCTAAGGTTTGTTTTCATTTGTACATTTCGGCTCGTAGGTACTGCTTCGATGTTAAATTTTAGTAGCGCACATCCACATATCGGTGAAAATTATACTTGATCTAAAAGTCGATTCTTCTCTAAATTTGAATACACAGTGTGGATAGCTTGTTCCTTTCGTTTATCGCGGTTTTCTTCCTCAGGATTGCATCTACTATTTTTTGGCTATATACGCTCTTCGAAACCGTATTTTTTATATATACTAGTTCTTGGCGTATGTGATTGGAACTATTCGGTATAATCTTTGTGTTGTCGTTTCTTTTCAATATATGTCGAACTCATTTCTTTCCTTATTTCTTATAATCTTTTCTATCTTCGACGTAAAGGTCGTAGAAGGCTATTTCATGGTTTTGTTCTAGTTCCATCATGAAAGTAGATAATATTTTTATGGAAATTACTAATTTCGTCTAGTGTTTCTTGCAATTGTTCCTTTTCAACTATAGCTAAAGCTACGTATACATATAAGCATTCGTGCGCGAACGAACGCTGTGCGAAGCTCTAAGCTTCGTACACATATGAGCAATATGAGAATCTCGCCCGGACCAAATTGCACGCACAAAGTTGTGCGCGCACGGAGATCCACTAGCGATGGATCGTGTTCGTACGGATAAAATTGTACGTGCACGCATGCTCCTGCCGTACACATACTATATGTATGTATACGAAGCTCACATCGTCAACATATCTTAGCCATAGTTCAGGCACTCCACCTCGTTGTTCTAGGAGTTCTTCCAATCCAGCCATTAATACTTCGCTGAGGGGTGAAAGTACACTGTAAAAAGTAAATTGAAATTTACACCGAAAATTTGAATAATTTTTCTCTTTTTTTTGCGCAAAATTACACTAAACGTTTATATTTAAACAAATTTCGTGTATTGTCGCTAAAAGTTGTAAAATTACACAGATATTTTAAGATTACTCTATTTTTGTGTAATATTCCGATTTTTGTGTAAGGGATTACATCAAAATTGGTGTCAGTTAATGTTATTACTCTATCTTTGTGTAATATTATGTTTTTTGTGTATATTTGCAATTTGGAAGTAGTAATTCTACATCACTTTTGTGTAATATTACGATTTTGGTGTAACAAATTACACTAAAGGAAATTGTTCGTCAGTTGCGTGTTTTCCAAGTCGCGATTTCTCATGAGTGGTTTGTTATCGGTGCAATTAAGACGTGTGTGTGATTCTTAAGTGCGTGTGATTCGAAAGGAATCTTTGGTAAAATATAAAGTAAAGTAAAAAAAAAAAAAAAAAAAAAACTAAATATGTAGGAATGAATTGTCCCAAAAATAGATTAAGCCAGCAGTAATTCGAGACTTTTAGCGAATAAATTCGGTTTTGTGGGAAATTTACATATTTCCCGGTGTAAATTTACAATTTTCAGGTCTAAATTTACATAAATCAGGCTGTAAATTTACATGTTCCCTAGTGTAAATTTACATATTTTCGGAAGTAAATTTACGCAGATTTTATGGTAAATATTTACACCGTATTACGTAAAATTACTCTCACTTCTATTATGGTGTAAATTTACCATTATAATAGGAGGAAATAAAGTTTCCTCCTATTATAGGAGTAAAATTTTTTTGAGTGTAGGTTATATATAGAAAAGAAACGACAATAGAAATAAACTATTATTGACCTATTCTGAGAAGATATACAGATTCCATTATTTTCCATTTTTTTCGGAACCCACCTTCCTGTAAGTTTTCATAATTCTACAATAAGTATAACGGTCTCGAACTACAAGGGGAAGGAGACAAGTTACGAACTAATATTTTCTAACCCAATGTCTTTCTACAAATTTCAAGAAAATGCGAAAAAATGGAATGTACTCAACATTACCTTTCTCACGACTCCACACTTGCCTATACCAGTCGATAAAAAAAATAACCTTAATTTCGCCTCTATGTGGACACCGCCCTCTCCTCCACCCGGTTAAGTTGTATTAGTCAGCGCCCCAACCGCAATATTTACCCTTTCAAAAATGATTAATTAAATAACTGCAATTCGTACTACGAAAAACAACATGAAAGTACATAGTACTCACACATATGAGGCCGGTAGGTGTATTTTTTGTGTGGATAGTGTCAAAATGCCTAACTTTAAATGAATGTACTTTTATTAAATATTACGTGATTGCAATGAAACTTCGAGACATTATTGCCTATAGTGTTGGCTATCATTGGCCATCAATATTTTCGACCTGTGATGCGTTTAAGGGGTGCAGGGGTGTGCTCGCTGCTACTATAGAAATGTACTATTATTAACCTTTTTTGATAAGATATCAAAATTCTACGATTTTTGGTTTTCTATGCTAGTAAAATGCCGCTTTCCTGCAAATTTTCATATTTCTAAGTATAACGGTCTCGAAATGCAAGGGGGGGGGGGACAAACTCGGATCACATATTTTCCCCTTTTTTAAAATTTGATGAAAATACCAAAAATTAAATGTACTCGGTGTTACCTTTCTCATGATACCCCACTTGCCTATACCAGATGAAAAATTTTTTTGACCTTCATTTCCCCTTTATGGGGACCTCCCCTTAAAGTCAGCCTATTACAACGTATCGCTTTCTCCGGCGAATTATAATAATTCTACATATTCCCACAAAATTTCATATAAAATATGTAGCTTCAGCGGTTCATGAGATATTTCATGGACAGACGGACAGACAGACGGACAGACGGACGCATGACCGATTTCATAAGGGTTTTGTTTTGCTACAAAACCCTAAAAATGCGGCTTTGAAGAACGGATATAGCCAAAAAATAGTATAAAACCCGTGACAGACGATCGTCGCTAAACATGTTTGTGTCAATGATCATTAAGTCCAAACATGTTTATCGTTGACTAGTGACACACGTAAAAAACGTAATTACGTTCGAACTGTCAAAGTATCGAATGTGAAAAAAGAGAATTTGCAGAACAAAAACACATAAAAACACCTTCTAACACACTCCAGACGGTGGACACCAATAATGGGACTAGCACTAGAGGGAACCAGAACAAGATTTGTGCGGTTTTGGACGGATGACATTGCTGTGTAAACAATTGCAAATGACAACTGGAAACCAGCCGTTCTTTCCTTTTTTTTCCAAAGAATGGCGCGGCGAGCGGTTGAAAGTGAACGTAATTAAGTCGTTATGACGTTATGTTAATGACGATCGAAATCGAAATGATTTCTTTCAATTATCATCAGATGAAACAGCACATGACAGACGTGCTTCGCAAACATAATTATCTGATAATGATAATTATCGCGTATCGTCTGTCTAGGGTTTAATATTCAATCATGAGGAAGAAAACCGCGATAAACGAAAGGAACAAGCTGTTCACACTATTCAAATATAGAGAATAAGCGACCTTTAGATCAAGTATAATTTTCACCGGTAAGTGAAAAACATAATAAATGCAATTACAATTACATACGAAATCGAATAGCTAGAAATCGGAAGAAAAAAGATTCAAAGTATCTACACTGCATGCAGATACATCGGAACATGGATATGTCTATGACTACCGACTGCGTGGAACCTGTTGTGTTGAAGATATCGACGTAAGTTTTATAAAGACATATCCATGTACCCATGTATCTGGTGGCAGTGTAGATACTCGTCATAAATTCTGCTTTGCTTTGTCCTGTCCGCTCGGGCTCCTTTCTCTCGCGGGATCGTTTCGTTTTCGTTTGCATCGCGTGTGTGCAATATTCACCTCCTCTCGTTCACCCTGTTCCATCTACCCGTTCGGTACAGTTTGCAGACTGCAGCCTATCGATATTCCTCTGAGTAAGTTTCTGCTAATCGCAATCACGCTTCCCACCATCTTTTCCCAATCGGACGTGTATTGTGTTTGTGTATCTATTGCAAAATCGCTCCCACACTATCCGCCTCATCCCGCCGCTTTAATTAACAGTCCGGGTCCAGCACACACAATCCGTTTCTCAAGTAACGCGTGTGACTCTATGCGATTGTGTCCGGCAAACAGAAAGGGAAACTAACAAAAGTAAACAAAACATTCCAACATACGCACAAAGAGAATGCACAAGAAAAATTTTGGAATTTTTGCAGAAGGGGGGGGGGGGCATTTGATCTTCTGCAGACCTCTGAATGTACATCATGTCGCGATGCGCTGCCCGGAACTATAACATCCTGCGATGAATATTTCTCTATTTCGGGGATTGGGAGATTTTAACTCGCGCAGTAAGAATTCGCCATTTTGTTTTATGATATGTTTATTGCACGTGTAGTGGGGGCCCACATTGTGGGCCAGTCACACCTCAAATCGCCGCCATTGCAAATGCACAACCACAGTTGCTGGATCGCCCGATTTGGATAGAATGAACTTCATCCGCGATGGCTCTCGCTCTCTATCTTCGGGGGGCGGGAACTATGTAATGTACACAGACACACTCTCAAATTGCGTCTGCGCATGTCCAACTGTTAGTCGAACTGACTACTTGCTACTTTTTCTGGGACCCTATTGATTCAGATATGTAGTACAACGCGAGTTATGTTTTTAACGTCCTTTTTATTTAAAAAGATAAAAGTTTAACGACCTCTTCGTTGAAGTCGATAATTAATAACACTTTCTGTTATTATACCCTAGACTTTTAGTATAGGGTATATTGTTTTTGTCACGACGAAAATATGTAACACCTTAAAGGAGGCTCCGGAGGTATAGCAATGTATATATATAAATGATCAGGATCACCTCCTGATTCGATTCAGCCATGTCTGTCTGTCTGTCTGTCCGTCTGTAAGTCTGTCCGTCTGTCTGTCCGTTCGCACGATAACTTTCGATAGAATGAAGCTAGAGACTTCAAATTTTGGTCAAATGTTGGAAGTATAATCTTCTTGGTTGGTATTGAAAATGGGCATGACCAGGCCAAGAGAACGCCTACCTCCCCTATATATGTAAAATAATTAAATGTATCTATAACTCCCGATTAAATAAACATAAAAAGCTCTAGCTTTGGCAGATTGCTCATGAGGATAATCTTCTACTTCCCTAAAAAAATAAAATCGATCAGCTGAAAACTAACGGTAATTTTCTTACAAAGATTCCCGTACTACCCTACTTTTCGGGTTTTTTGTCCATAACTCTTGAACCAATTGACGTAGATATCTGATTTTTGGCATGTAACCCTGGAGTAAGAAGATGCTTAAGTTCTAGTAAGTTGGGCGTAATCAGATCAAGGGAACGCCTAACTCCCCTACAAATTTCAAAAAATTAAATATTCTTTTAATTACGATAACTTTCGATAAAATGACACTAGCGAGTTGAAAATTTGAAAAAATGTTGTTAGTAGGATCTACTTGGTTGGTATTTAAAATGGGTAAGATCCGACCAAAGCAACTCCTACCTCCCCTACAAATGCAACTTCAATAAGCGATAACTTTTGACAGAATCAAGCCAGCGACTTGAAGTTTTGGTCAAATGTTTGAAGTGAGATCGGGTTAGTTGGTATTTAAGATGGGTTAGATCAAACCTAAGGAACCCCCACCTCTTCTACAAATGAAACTTCAAATAAGCGATAACTTTCGATGGAGTGAAGCTAGAGACTTTAAATTTTGTATAAATGTTTGTAGCATGATTTTATTTGTTTGTAGCAATGATGAGCAAGATCCGACCCAAGGAACCCCTACCTCCCCTACAAGTGAAACTTCAAATAAGCGATAACTTCCGATAGAGTGAAGCTCTGAAATTTTGTTTAAATGTTTGAAACATGATCTTATTTGTTGGTGGCAATAATGAGCAAGATCCGACCCAAGGAATCCCTACCTCCTCTACAAGTGAGACTTCAAATAAGCAATAACTTTCGATAGAATTAAGCTAGCGACTTGAAAAATTCGACAAATATTTGTAGAATGGGTTAGTTAATTGATTTTGATAATGGTCAAGATCCTACTGAATCATTGCCAACCTCCCCTATAAACTGGCCGTATAGGAAACTCACTTTTAATGCATATGGTCGTTACAAATTGGTACTTTTGGTATCACCACTAGGTCTGTACAAGTCTAGGGTATATACGCTTCGGACTCCGGGCCGAAGCTTCGCTTCGGCCTGGTTTTTATAAACACTTTATTCGATATTTTAGTTTATTCACAATACACTTATTAATATTAACTACTACAGGATCTGCACTGAATCGACTGAGCTTCTGCACTTCTGAACTTGACTATCTAACTGAACTTCTTGATCTGAACTGAACTTCTGGATTGAGCTTGATCTTCTGAACTGAGCCGACTGAACCATTGGACTTATCTTAGAAGCCCTTTTATACTAATGAAAGATGCCTACGTTGCAATTGTGCATCTTTCATTAAGTTCGATTTGATTCTAATGTTTGTTTGCTTTAGATGATTCTCACGATCTTCATTATACCCTAGACTTTTAGTATAGGGTATATTGTTTTTGTCACGACGGAAATATGTAACACCTTAAAGGAGGCTCCGGAGGTATAGCAATGTATATATATAAATGATCAGGGTCACCTCCTGATTCGATTTAGCCATGTCTGTCTGTCTGTCTATCTGTCTGTCTGTCCGTCTGTCTGTCTGTCTGTCTGTCTGTCTGTCCGTCTGTCTGTCCGTTCGCACGATAACTTTCGATAAAATGAAGCTAGAGCCTTGAAATTTTGGTCAAATGTTGAAAGTGTGATCTAGTTGGATGGTATTGAAAAAGGGCATGATCAGGCCAAGAGAACGCCTACCTCCCCTACATATGTAAAATACATAAATGTATCTATAACTCCCGATTAAAGAAACATGAAAAGCTCTAGCTTTGGTAGATTACTCATGAGGGTAATCTCATACTCCCCTGGGAAAATAAAACTGATAAGTTGAAAACTAACGGTAATTTTCTTAAAAAGAACCCCATACTACCCTACTTTTCAGGTTTTTTGTCTATAACTCCTGAACCAATTGACGTAGACACCTCATTTTTGGCGTGTAACCTTGAAGTGAGAAGCTGCTTAAGATTATGTAAGTTGGGCATAATCAGATCAAAGGAATGCCTACCTCGCCTACAAATTTCCAAAAATTAAATATTCCTTTAATTACGATAACTTTCGAAAAAATGATACTAGCAAGTTGAAAATTTGAAAGAATGTTGCTAATAAGACCTACTTTTTTGGTATTGAAAATGGGCAAGATCCGACTCAAGGAACCCCCACCTCCCCTACAAATGAAACTTCAAATAAGCGATAACTTTTGATAGAATGAAGCCAGCAACTTGAAATTTTGGTAAAATGTTGAAAGTAAGATTGAGTTAGTTGGCATTAAAGATGGGTAAGATCCGACCTAAGGAACCCCTACCTCCCCTAGAAATGAAACTTCAAATAAGCTATAACTTTCGATAGAATGAAGCTAAAGACTTGAAATTTTGTTTAAATGTTTGTAGGGGGATTTAATTGGTTGATGGAAATGCTGGCCAAGATCCGACTCAAGGAACCCCCACCTCCCCTACAAGTGAAACTTAAAATAAGCGTTAATTTCCGATAGAATGAAGCTAGCGACTTGAAAAATTGGATAAATATTTGTAGAATGGGTTAGTTAATTGATCTTGAGAATGGTTAAGACCCCACTGAATGAGTGCCAACCTCCCCTATGAACTGGCCATATAAGAGACCCACTTTTAATGCATATGGTCGTTGCCAATTGGGACTTTTGGTATCACCACTAGGTCTGTACAAGTCTAGGGTATATTCGCTTCGGCCTGGTTTTTAATTAAGATCGGGAATATTTTGACTTAGTGTGAATTTAATTAAATGAACGTTTAGTCTCTCAAGTTTAATTAGACGACCGACTGTTTGTCTAAGAACTACAATAGTTCTCAGTGGATTTAGATTAAGTTTGGTCTTTGTCTATGCAGAGAATGATGTCGTGATGACGTCATTAAGGTGAGATTGTGTAAGGTGAGGTTGAATAAGGCAAGGTTGTGTAGCCTGCGAAGCTCGCGCTATTTTATTTGTTTGGATTCCAGCCATTTTAAACATTTTGGAATTTTTGCGGAAGGGGGGCATTTGACCTTCTGCAGACCTCTGAATGTACATCATAACATATAACATCCTGCGATGAATATTTCTTTATTTTGGGGCTTGAGAGATTCTAACTCGCCTAGTATAAATCCGCCATTTTGTTCTATTTGTTTATTGTACGTGTGGTGGGGGCCCACATTGTGGACCAGTCAAACCTGAAATCGACGCCATTGCAAATGCACAAACACAGTCGCTGGATCACCCGATTTGGCTCGAATGAACTTCATCCGCTGTCGCTCATCTTCGGGGGCGGGAACTATGTACACTCTCTCAAATTGCGTCTGCGCATGTTCAAATGTCGAACTGACTACTTACTACTTTTTCTGGGACCCTAGTGATTCAGATAGTACAACACGCGCTATTTTATTAGATGATGAATGGGAATTGGCGAAATTGAAGGTCATTGAAAGTCCTTGGACGTCCTTGACCTAAATAATGAGTAAAAATGGAATTTCATTCATTGTGACCTCAGATTTGGTCTATGCATGTGCATGTCGGGAGTGCACTATTTGTTGAAATGGTGAGAATGAGAATGATATGAATGAATTTCGCATACATTCAGAGACCATAAATTGCGTGTGAGCATGTCGACCGAGGAGAGCAGACGACTTCTTGCGACGTGTTCTGGGGGCCTAGTCAAGTTAGGTAGTACGGAGCGTACTCTATATTTTTGAGGATTTTGAATGTATGGTATGGTGTGTATGCAGGAGTTTTGATTATGGCGTCGCGTTGACTGAGAGCGTGGGACAGAGAACACAGAGAGCGCCTGTTCACCTGTACACTATGTTATTTCTTGCCGTCCACAACGTCAACCTTTATCGCTATCAAATCAACATCCCAACATGTACACACAGGATCCCCGCAAGCGCGCCGCCCGCGCGGATCTACAAGCAACAGCCATGCACAATGACCACTTCACTCAAACGACATGCACAACCAGAAAAGAAAAATTTTCAATGGGCTTCTTTCCTCTTCTGACCCCGGAGTAGAAAAACAGACATTTCGTGTGACGGACAGATTTTTTTTAGCTACAAGACATATCCATGTCAAAACACGCGCCGTAAAATGTTTTAACTGTCATCAGAAGGGTTATTTTTCGATTAAGTGCCCTGAACTAC
Organism: Chloromyia formosa; assembly: GCA_964017055.1. Lineage (NCBI taxonomy): Eukaryota > Metazoa > Arthropoda > Insecta > Diptera > Stratiomyidae > Chloromyia > Chloromyia formosa. The sequence continues at coordinate 56,308,005 of OZ024817.1, forward strand.
AACGTAAACACTGATGTACCCATTGCCAACGTACAAATCGAACTCATAAAAGCGATGAGTGTCCAAGTAAACCAACAAATGAATCCAGAACGAATGTGCTAAAAATCTCAGACGGTAATATAGTCGGAGATGTCGATAAGAACATTCGAATTAACAGTAACGAAATACAAAACTCCTTAAACTTATATGTCAGCCAATATTATTTACAATTACCGGAAAAAATCAATATAAGCAAAAGTGGCGCGATACAAATGTATGTAAAGGAAAGTCAAACCAAAGAGGATTGATATTCTACAAGAGCGATCACTCCATTGAAAGAAAGAAAGCTCACTCCATTCAAACTTTAGCCTCCGCCGGTATATTTGTATGTATTAATTCTCTTGTGTATCTATACTGTGTAGTAGCCAATACATACAAATCTACTGGCAGAGGGGAAAGTTCTATGGAGTGATCGCTATTGTAGAATGTCAATCCTCTTTGGTCAAACTAAGCAAAATGTACAGTTACTGATACGCTAAAGAAATGAAATTTGGACTTAAGATCTTATAGGGCAAAGAAGGGCACACCCGATTTTATGATATTATGTACTCGTATTATGATTATAAGGGATGCGCAAATAAAATAATGCACAACAGCGTTATTAACAATACAATCAATCTTTATTCCAATTCGATCAGAATGTAACAACCACTCATCATTCTTTTGATTTACATTTTATTGTTGATATCTGCTAAGTTGGCGGAAATACCGTAGTAGGTGAGTTTAGTAGCAGTAGGTGATGACTTAGCCGGTTCATGTTGGGCCGATGACTTTTGGACAGGTGATTTCTCCACGATAGCCAGTTCATGTTGGGTCGATGACTTTGCGGTTGGTTGTACGTTAACATTATCCGACTGATATGTTACTCCTCCTCGGTTTAGCTGGGAATTCTCCCGAATTTCCTTGACAATGAAAGTTTCTCTCGTTCTCCAGCGAAATACACATTTTATTTTACTATTATTAATACAATAGCTATTACAATTATAATAATCGAATATTGAGTATACCATAATACATTTTTATGAAATTTCAATTCTTGTACATCCTTTAGATTCTGAAATGTATTGGAAGCAATATCTTCAAAGGTTAAAGCTTTTTCAAATGTATAATTTATTTTGTTTTCAGGATAAAAATATTTTTGTTCTATTGTTTTTTTGTTATTGTAAAACGTTGCATTCAAAATATTTAATTCGCAATTATGAAAATTTATAAGATAATTTCTGTTTAAGACAATTTCTCGGCCATCACAATTATGATTTAACTTGAGGTTTATGGCATTTTGTACGATTACTGTTTCATCATCAATTATTTGAATTTGTGTAACATTATTATCCATTGTTCAAAACAAAAAATTTTGTGCAGTTCCTATAATATTTAATAGTCCCCGTCTTGTTCTACCATTGGACTTTGGCACAATTGATTTGGTTTTAGCAATTATTAATTGGTCGTTTAATATTGGTTAAGTGTACGTTCTTTAGTTTTTTAATCTTATATCTGGTCTCTTCTTTATGTCTAACGTGTTTGTAGTTCTTAATCGGTCCGTCCACTCGTTTTTCAATGTAGTCTTCTCTTCTTTCGTTTAACTTTTCAATGCGTTTTGTCTTATTATTTTGCACTAAATCATGTAATTGTTTCGCACAAACTTCTTCCTTGGCCTTTTTCGGCGTTGTCCCAATAGTGGTATGATATCTATTATTATAGTTTTCTAGTACTATCTGAATTTTCATTTCTGTTGACAAAGTTTTATCTTCTATACCTGTTATTTTCTCTAGAATTGTGGAATGCAACCTTTCTACGTCTGAATTTCCCGTGTGACTATTTGGTGTTGTCCAGTGTACTTCTACTTTTCGCTTACAAAGGTATTCTTTAATATGCTCAGATTTAAACTCATTATCTGTAATTAACAATTGAGGTTTACCGAATTTAGCAAAGTGTTCTATTAGGATCGCTTTCTTGCTCCTCCAATTTCTATCTGTAATGTTATAGGCTACGGCAAATTTTGTAAGTTTGTCAATTATTGTCACGATTGCTTTCTTTTCTATATGAAAAATATCAAGATGTACAATTTCATTTTTTTCAGTTGGTGTTTCAGTTAAATTGAATTTCGGCTTAATTGGGTTTCTATCGTATTTTATTTCCTGACATTTCCTACAATTATTAATAACTAATTGAATATGCTCATGAAATTTAGGAAAATACAATTTATCTTTCAGCGTATAATACGTTTCATTTATCCCACTATGCATTGATTCTCTGGTATGGTAGATTGAGATTTGCTTATGAAGTTCCTCCTCGGTTTTGATATCTATTGCCCTTTTAGTGCATTTAATAAATCGGATATTTCCATCATGTGAAAATAGTTGTACTATAATCTGTTGAACAATATTATAATCCCCATCATTAACTTCTGAGTATATACCTATAACACTTTTTCCGGTTACAAAATTCTTTAGTATACCTTCGATTTTATCTATTCCTTGTAATGGATTCAAATATAAAATTTTGTGTCTATGTAAATCCTCTAGTTTATAATCAGTTTTATATGTTAAGATTATCTGAAGTTTATATTTGTTGACAATATCCTCTTTGATACTTATATGGTCTAATACCTGCTCATCTACCGAATGCTTTGTCTCAGTCAATTCCATATTCGATTCTTCTTCATTATTTGCTGCTATCATAGGTGCATTCTCTAATCGACTAAGAAAATCTGCTACTACGTTTTGCTTGCCTTTAAGATATTCTGTTCCGAAATTAAATTCTTGTGATTTTAGAATCCATCTCTGATCTCTTTCTGAAAATTCTTTGCCCTTATATTTACTGTTAAGGTATTTTATGGGTGCATGATCGGTTATAATTTTGAATTTGTTCCCGTATAAATAAGGACGAAAATATGTAACTGCATATCCTATTGCCAAAAATTCTTTATCTGTAACACTATATTTTTGTTCGTGTTTGTTAAGTGTCCTAGAAACAAAACAAACCGGATGTCCATCTTGTGCCAAAACAGCACCAATAGCATGGCTACTCGCATCCGTTGTTACAGTAAATGGTTTATCAAACTCCGGATATTTCAAAATTGGATGTGTTGTAATCAAAGACTTAAGGTTTTCAAATGAAGTTATATATTGTGGATCTCGGATGTTAATTTTCTCATCTTTCTTTAAATACCTAATCATCGGATATGCAATTTTGGCATAATCCCTGATAAACTTTCTATAAAAACCGGTCATGCCTAAAAAACTTCTCAACTGTTTTTCCGTTCTCGGTAATGCTAGATCTTCAATAATTTTAATTTTTTCAGGGTTCGGACTCATTCCTTCTTTGGCTAATATATGACCCAAAAATTCCGTATGCCGTTTCAAAAAACAACACTTATATGCCTGAATTTTCAAATTATGTTTTTGAAGAATGCCGAATATTCTTTCTAATGATCTTAGATGTTCTTCTAAACTTGTAGAAAAAATCAAGATATCATCCAAATACACTACACAACTCACATTCAACTCTTTTTCCAAAATCTTGTTCATCATTCTTTGGAATGTCCGAGGGGCATTCTTAAGACCAAATGGCATTCTCAAAAATTCAAACAAACCCATCGGTGTAATAAATGCGGTTTTATCAATATCTTCCTGGGCCATAAGAATCTGATGATAACCACTCGCAAGGTCTAATTTAGTAAAATACAGAGCCCTTCCTAACTTATCCCAAATGCTTTCCATATTCGGTAATGGATATTGATCATCAATTGTTATTTGATTTAATTTTCTGTAATCCACCACTAATCTAAACTTCGTGATGCCCGATTTATCTTTCTTTTTCGGAACCAATATTGCTGCCGAACTATACCTGCTATTACTCTTTCGGATAATCCCCTGTTTTTCCAAATCTTCGATTTGTCTCTTGATCTCAACTTCATGTCGAAGAGGATACCGGTAGAGTTTGGAATTAATTGGGTAGTCTGTTGTGGTTTTAATGTTATGTACTACCACATCCGTGTTTGTTAACTGATCCCCTTCTGTAAAAAATATTTTTTTATATTTTTTAAGCAGTTTTTTGACACCTTCCCTTTCCTCCTCATTTAGATGATCGGTTTTAATATTTGCGAAAGTACTTTCTTATAACACATTCACTTCTTCTTCTACTTCTTTCGAAATAAATGGAATTCGATTACCATTAACTAACACAATTTCTTGATTTTTCACATCTATTGCCTTAGCATTTTTTTGTATCCAATCCATCCCAATCAAAAGGTCATAAGGTTTATCCAAAGCTAATTTTAACCATCTCATTCTAGCATTCTCAGGTGCACAAAACTGGATAGGACATTTTGTTATAACATGTTCTATCTCTTTAGTCACAATACCCTCAATCGTACTTAATTTTGTTTCAAATACTGGGATTTTAATGTAATAATCTGGTGGCACGGTTTTTGAGTTTAACAAACTAACTGTCGAACCTGTATCAATCATTGCGATATAATTTTTACTTGCTAAAGTTAGTCTAAAAAAAATCTTCTTTTTATCCAAGGCTAGTTTATATTTTTTTTTTTGAAATTTGTAGGGGAGGTAGGCGTTCCTTTTATCCGATTATGCCCAACTTACTAGAACTTAAGCATCTTCTTACCCCAGGGTTACATGCCAAAAATCAGGTGTCTACGTCAATTGGTTCAAGAGTTATAGACAAAAAACCCGAAAAGTAGGGTAGTACAGGGCTCTTTGTAAGGAAATTACCGTTCGTTTTCCACTGATTGATTTTATTTTTTCAGGGGAGTAGAAGATTATCCTCACGAGCAATCTACCAAAGCGAGAGCTTTTAATCTCTATTTAATCGGGAGTTATAGATACATTTAATTATTTTACATATATAGGGGAGGTAGGCGTTCTCTTGGCCTGATCATGCCCATTTTCAATACCAACCAACTAGATTATATTTCCAACATTTGACCAAAATTTGAAGTCTCTAGCTTCATTCTATCGAAAGTTATCGTGCGAACGGACAGACAGACAGACAGACAGACATAGCTTAATCGAATCAGGAGGTGACCCTGATCATTTATATATATACATTGCTATACCTCCGGAGCCTCCTTTAAGGTGTTACATATTTCCGTCGTGACAAAAACAATATACCCTATATTAAAAGTCTAGGGTATAACTAGGGTATAAAAACGTGTCCAACTGATTTGTATCGTTGGCTATTGTTTCTGTCTCCATTGGCTCTATCTGCTGAGGTCTCTCAAAATTTCCCATATTCCTGTAATTTGCACTATTATGTGGTCCTATTTGATTAGTACCCCTACAGTTTCCACTATTCTGTTGCCTAGTCTGATTATTTTGATTTCTAACATTTCCACTATTTAGTTGCCTATTCTGATTGTTACCTCTGAAATTTCCACTATTTTGCTGTCCTGTCTGATTAAAATTTGTCTGTCTGTGATTAGTTTGTGTTTGTTGATAGTTTTGTTGTAACTGTTCATTTGGTCTATTCTGTGTTGCACTTGAATTTGATTTTTTTATGTTCAAATTATATTTATCTTGACCAACAAATCTGAATGGCTGACAAACACCTAAGCGTCTCAGGTCTAGTAGGATGGAATGACTTGCGTAGTTGGACCTGCTACATAGTTGTGTGGGCTCCAGCACGTTTATTAAACCATCTGAAGCAGCTATCTCCGAGGCCATCCCCCGAATGGGGTTAAGCGACGTGCTGACAACTCGTCCTTGTAAAAACCACTCCATGTCAAGAAACCTGGAACAAAAGCCTCGGATTGGACGGATCAACAACGACGACCACGCAAACGAATAAAGGATTATTCTTTCGGATCCTGGAATGTACGCTCCCTGAACAAACCGGGGGCCGAGAAGGCCCTCCTTCAACAGGTCGAAAAGTACAAACTGAGCATTACTGCAGTCCAGGAAACAAATTGGCTTGGCAGCGAGATTAATGACAAGAAATCGCACACAATTTTTACAAGTGGCAAACCATCGGGCCGCAAGGAGTTTGGAGTAGCATTTATAGTGGACAATCACCTCAAACCGCATATTACTGACTTCAAACCCATAAATGAACGGCTGTGTGCGATTTGCATCAAGACTCGATTCTTCAATCTCTGGCTCATCAATGTGCATGCCCCCACTGAAGTTAAAGAAGACGCAGTAAAAGACGAGTTCTACGCCCGCCTTGAAACTCTCTTCGACTCACTTCCAACAAACGACGTCAAATTGCTGCTGGGAGACTTTAACGCGAAAGTCGGGAATGAAAGTTGGCATCGCGGGACCTCTGGAGGCCACAGCCTCCATGAAGAATGTAACGATAACGGCCAACGACTTATCGACTTCGCCTGCAGCAGGAATCTAGTCGTAAGCTCTACGTGTTTCCCGCATCGACGCATTCACAAGCAGACCTGGAAGTCTCCAGACGCACATACCGTCAACCAAATTGACCACGTCCTCATTTGCAGGAGATGGGCGTCTAGTGTCATGGATGTCCGCTCCTATCGAGGAGCAAACTGCGACTCAGATCATCACTTGGTGAAGACGACCTACAGATGTAGAATTTCCTCAGTGCACCAATCAAGAATCAGCCCTCCCAAAATCTTTGCGCTTGATAAGCTCTTGAGTGATGCTACAGCGGTGGCGTATACTACCGCCCTTGAGGAAAAATTATCACCTATGCTACACAACATCAGCAACACAGGCGTCCATGGGTTCTGCGAAGTACTCAAGGGTACCATCAAGGATGTCGCAGAGAAGGTCGTGGGATATAAAGCCCGGCGAGCGCGAAATGACTGGTTCGACGAAGAATGCAAAAATTCACTTGACGCGAAAAACGAGGCCTACAGACAATGGATTAAACGAGGAACCAGAGCCAGAAGAGAAAAATATGACGAGCTACGGCGAATATCGAATAGAATAATTAGACGTAAGAAACGTAAATACTTTGACGAGCAGTTGCTGAACATAAACGAAAACTTAGCTAATAGGAACACCAGACAAGCGTACAAACTAGTAAATACAATCAAGAACGGCTACCAACCCAGGACTAGCCTTTGTAAGGACAAGGATGGAAACATCATCAGCGAAACCGATGGTATTAACAAACGATGGGCCTCTTATTTTGAAGAGCTTCTAAACCGACCATCTAACATCCCCACACAGGAAGCTCTCGATGATATTGTTGATCTAGGCCCACCCATTCAACCCCCGACAGCAGAGGAAGTTGGTCTCGCGTTGCGGTCACTAAAACGAAATAAAGCGCCGGGCGCTGACGAGATCCCAGCTGAACTGCTAGGATTTGGTGGAACGAGTCTAGTTGATGCCATACATCAATTACTCCTGCGAGTATGGGAGAACGAGGAGATCCCAGACGATTGGCGCAGAAGCATCATCTGTCCAATCCATAAAAAGGGAGATAAATTGCGGTGTGTGAATTACAGGGGCATCTCACTAGTTTGTACGTCCTATAAAATTTTGACGAAAATTCTGGAAAATAGAATAAAACCGTACGCAGAACGAGTCATTGGCGAATATCAAAGCGGTTTCAGACCTGGTCGCTCCACAACCGATCAGCTCTTCTCAGTCAAACTGATACTCCAGAGGTGCTGGGAATACAACGTAAACGAATACCAAATCTTTGTCGACCTCAAGCAGGCATACGACAGTATCGATCGTGGAGTACTGTACAACATCATGCTGCAATTTGGTATACCAGCCAAATTAGTGCGACTGACAAAGATGACGATGACCAACTCCGTCTCACAAGTCCGGAACCAGAATAGACTTACTGATCTATTTGAAACACGCACTGGTTTGAAACAGGGCGATGGACTAGGACCGACGCTCTTCAACCTAGCACTGGAATACGTTATTCGGGCCATGAATATGGACAACAGCAAGACGCTACTCATCAAGTCGACACAATTAGCAGCGTACGCCGACGACATCAACATCATGTCCCGAAGATTGGCTGACGCAGAAGAACTTCTGCATACGCTTGATACCGCTGCAAAGGAAGTTGGATTACGTATTAACGAGGGTAAAACTAAAATAATGATGCAATCGGTGACAAGGACACCTGCACAACCGAGCATCAACGTGGGGGACCTTAACATCGAGTTCGTGAACAACTTCATCTACCTGGGTTGCAACCTGTCAAGGGACGGCAACGAAACTGACGAAATCAAGCGACGGATACAGTTAGCTAATAAGACTTTTTTCTCGGTTCTCCCCATAATGAAATCGAAACATGTGCACAGAAACACGAAGCTCCGCGTGTACAAAACCATTATACGACCAGTGCTATGCTAGGGCTGCGAAGCATGAACCCTAACTCAAGCCTCCGAAAACATGCTAGACACATTTGAACGTAAGGTTCTACGGCGAATTTTCGGGGCTGTTTGCGATCGAGATGGATGGCGCATCCGGTACAACCATGAGTTGTATGAAATGTACGATGAGCTGCAAGTCTCGAAAATCGTCAAACTACAACGACTTCAATGGGCAGGGCATGTACAAAGAATGGACGATGATCGCATGCCTAAGAGAGTAATGAATGCAGAACGAGTCGACGGAGCGAGACTGCGAGGACGACCGAGATCTCGTTGGGAGAGCTCAGTAGGTGTGGACGCCGCGCAGCTGCTGGGCTCCCAAAATTGGAGGACGCGGTCACGTGACCGAGATAATTGGAGGACAATGATCCAGGCGGCCAAGGCCCGACGTCGGGCTGTCGCGCCACGATGATGATGAACAAATCTATGTATGGTTGTTCTAATTTCCGAAATATCTTATTGATTTAATTCTGCCGCTAAAGCTCCAGCACACAAATCTTTAATTTTGAAAACTAATACACTATTTAAACTACTAGAAACCACTTCTCTATTTTCATTAAATGCTGCACACTCTGCAATATCACTTATAATTTCTTGAATTCTAGTTAATAATTCATTAATAGAACGTACCTTCAAAAATTGTACTTCCCTTGCTATGGTTTTTTCGTCCTTCCTGGGTCGATAGTGAATCTTCAACTTCGCCTTACATTCGTCCCACGTTGTTGGCTTTTCCACGGCCAGAAAATTTTTGGTTGCTCCCATTATTTTCTCATTGTAAATAACGAGAAAAGCTTCCGCTGCCTGGGCTCCAAACTCCTCCAATACCTGGTCCACTGTATCCAGAAATGATGGCAACGTTCCGGGTTGTCCCTCGAAAACAGGAATGTACTTAATATGTTTTTCGATCCTAGATCGTGATGATTGGGGCGTTGACTGCCTTGCCAGTATCTCCGTTAATACTGCCAAGCATTGTTCCACTGTTGGCTCTGCCATGTTTCTTAGTTGATCCTTTTCCCTTTGCCTGCTTATTTGTCTGCGTTGTTCCAGCTTCGTTTCTGCGTTGGACGGTAAATTCCACTTCGTCAACTTTGTTTCCAATTTATCACTATCGCGACTTATCAGACAAAATTAGATCACGGTTTTTTACGTTAAAGTTAATTCGATCACTCTCCACTTATGAGCACTAGTGGAGCACCGACTGCGCCAATAAAATGATGCACAACAGCGTTATTAACAATACAATCAATCTTTATTCCAATTCGATCAGAATGTAACAACCACTCATCATTCTTTTGATTTACATTTTATTGTTGATATCTGCTAAGTTGGCGGAAATACCGTAGTAGGTGAGTTTAGTAGCAGTAGGTGATGACTTAGCCGGTTCATGTTGGGCCGATGACTTTTGGACAGGTGATTTCTCCACGATAGCCAGTTCATGTTGGGTCGATGACTTTGGGGTTGGTTGTACGTTAACATTATCCGACTGATATGTTACTCGCACATTCTCCCACCTCAGGATATAGAGATGGGAGCGAATCAACTTGTGTTACTGGATCATGCGTGTGTGTGTTTCATTTCCGTGGAGCTGGCACCGGTCTGCTTATGCGGTATTTTCTGCATCGATGCTTATACCCTAGACTTTTAGTATAGGGAGGGTATATTGTTTTTGTCACGGAAATATGTAACACCTTAAAGGAGGCTCCGAAGGCATGGCAATGTATATATATAAGTGATCAGGGTCATCTCCTGATTCGATTTAGCCATGTCTGTCTGTCTGTCTGTCCGTTCGCACGATAACTTCAGATAGAATAAATCTAAAGCCTTGAAATTTTGGTCAAATATTGGAAGTATGATCTAGTTGGTTGGTATTGAAAATAGGCATGATCAGGCCAAGAGAACGCTTACCTCCCCTACATATGTCAAATACTTAAAATATATATTATGTATCTATAACTCCCGACTAAATAAACATGAAAAGCTCTAGCTTTGGTAGATTGTTCGCGAGGATAATCTTATACTTTCCTGGAAAAATAAAATCGATCAGTTGAAAACTAACGGTAATTTTTTTACATAGATCCCCGTACTACCCTACTTTTCACGTCATTTGTCTATAACTCTTGCACCAATTGACGTAGACACCTGATTTTAGGCATGTAACCCTGAGGTGAGAAGCTGTTTGGGTTTTAGTAAGTTGGGCATAATCAGATCAAGGGAACGCCTACCTCTCCTACAAATTTCAAAAAATTTAATATTACTTTAATTACGAAAACTTTTGATAGAATAACACTAGCTAGTCAAAAATTTGACGAAATGTTGGAAGTAAAGGCCGGTGGCGAACGTTACGTTAAAAGGCCGTACTCGAAAAAGCCAAACTCCGAGTCTGCGAGGAGGAAGAGTCAGTACCAGATGGCTCTGTTCGTTTTAAACAAGATCGAAGAACGTAGAGTCAGGTACTATTCACGAGCGGGACGAGGAAGATAGGCGTAGATACCAAGCTGTGGTAGACAACTACCTATATAAGCGCCACCTTGATTCGAAGCAAAGTCAACACGCAGAAATTGAGACGCATAGGGCATCCAAGCACAACCGGTCTCAGGATGAGACGGATCACGCTGCCAAACGAACCAGAGCAACGAAGGCATCGGGCGAGTCCTCCGTTAGCCATTATACTACGACTACCAGGCCTTACAGTGAAGTGGTTAAGGATCACCTCTCTGTTGCGCGTCTAGATGAACTAACCAAGGATGGTAAGTTAGCGAGCGGAGCCTGGGCCAAGGTTGAGGCGAAATTATCGGAGTTGGTGATGGATCACCTGCTACTGGTAAAAGAGGGGGAGCGACTGCCGTGCTTTGACAGCAGTATGAACATTAGAGGCTACCGAGTAATCAAGTGTGAGGATCGGTTCTCTCTTGATTTTCTAAGGAGCTCTGTTGCAACAGTATGCGTCGCATGGGAGGGCATGAAGCTCAAGCTCATCCCAGCTTCGGACATTCCAGAAAGGCCGAGAGCGCGGATTTGGTTACCCATGGTAGGCGGAGATCGCAGAAGGCTTCTGCATTGATCCTCAAGGTTGCGGAAGCCCAGTCTAAAAGCCTCCCTTTTCTCCTCCTCCTAAATGAGGAAAGTTTGGACCCGCTTGAAAAAGCAAGCTACAGACTCCGTTTTGGTATCAGGAATGCCAAAATAAAAGTGTTCCGCGCCTCAGGAGAGGAAGCGGATCCACTGCAGGATGCAAAAGAGATGCTGGATGAACTCAGCCTCGATGAGGAGGAGGAAAACACTTTATTGCAAGGCGAAAAGATGATGGATGGGTCCGATGTTGAAGTGTGTGCAGATTAACCTAAATCCCGCCAGGTGCGCCTCGGATAATCTGCAAATTCTCCTAGGGGAGGAGGATATTGACATAGGACTCATACAAGAACCATGGACAAGGGACCTTAAGGTTAAGGGCCTTGATGGCGACAATTACAATTTATTTTACGCCAGCAGTGACTAGGTAAGGCCTAGAAGCTGTATTCTAGCAAAGAAACACATCAACGCCTTTCTGTGTCCAGGTTTTAGTACATCCGAACTAACGGTGGTAAAGGTGGAAACAGCTGATGGAAGAGCCATCTACATCTCCTCCATATATATGGCCCACGATAGGACAGCACCCACCGAAGAACTACTCCTACTAACCAAGGAAGTGGCGGAAATGAAATCAAGCCTGCCCGTAGGAGGGGATGCCAATGCCAGACACACCTTGTGGAGAAGTACCACGACAAACGAAAGAGATGAGTCACTTTTGGAATATATCCTTGATAACAACCTTATAGTGTGTAACAGGGGAAGTACACCAACCTTCACGTTCCCAAGTACGGACAATTTCCGGGGTTGGGAGGAAGTTCTGGATGTCACTTTGATCACCAACAGCGGAAACTTTAGAGTTGAGGACTGGAAAGTCTCCAGTCTGAAGTCTTTCTCGGATCACAGCTGGATTCTCTTTGCGCTGGATCTCAACGTGAGGCAGCCGAAGCCGTTTAGGAATCCCAGAAGAACTGACTGGAAGAAATTCAGGCAGGTTACTTCCACAAAATTATCTAGAATAAAAAACTTAAGTGTTGCCGACAGAAGACATTTCTACGTAATACATATGATTATGATTAACGATTGTGAATGTGGATCTCGACTTGTCATGGCATTACCATTGTAATAGCAAATACACACACAGATACGATACGCCTAAATACATGTTGTGGGCGAGAAAGAGACAAATCCAAATAAAGCGAAACCATGACAAGTTGAGATCCACACAGCCGCCTGTCAGTGCATTCATCGTAGTATCAACCATCAGCGACGGCGCCACACCTTTGAGTGAGTGCAAATAGGTTTAGTTTAGTTTTTTATTTTTTGATGTACATAAATGTATTTTGTATTAATTATAGAATAAAATCACACTCATCACCTGGAACCAGTGATTTTCATAAGAGTTGACGGCGGCGTCGTGAATCAGGCCGAGGGGCCGACATCATTTTATTTCAAAGCGATCATCAGGGAATTCATCTCATAACCGCAGGTGACTCACCATTTACTTCGGAATATTAAGATTCTTTTCGAAAATCCGCAATCAACCAACCAGTCGAATTGCCGGCGACGATTTCGTTCGAAGAAGATTGCATCATTTTGTCGGAAAGTGGAATTTCGTACCACCACCGTTATCCGTAATCCGTTATTCTTAATCCCGCAAGTTAAGAGAACCAGTGTTGGAATTATCGGAGTGTGCAGCATGGCAGCAAAGACACGACAAGTGAAACCTGGGCAAGCTGACGTCACCCCCTGTGCAACTTGCGGAAAGAAGACGCACGGTTGGTGGATACAGTGCGGAAAGTGCGAATCATGGCACCATTTTAACTGTGCTGGGGTCGATGAATCGGCGAGGGAGGAGAACTGGCTATGCGAGCCGTGCTCATCCGAAACTTCCACCGCTTCGAGAAGAGTCAGTGATAGCAGCATGGCGCAAATGGTGGATCTGCAAAGGCAATTCTTGGACATGGTTCAGGCAGAGCGAGAATCCGTAAAGGCGGATCGTGAAATTCAGCAACAATTTCTATGCATGGTGCACCAAGAGCGGGAGGCAGTGAAAGCCGAACGAGATTGGCAGAGGGAACAGGTTGAGCTTCAGAAGCAGCAAATGGAGCTACAACGGAAACTGTTAGAAGATCAACGTGCCTATATGGAGAACATGGTGAAAGTGTTAATGAACACAAAAAACCAATTCGAACCTAAACCGTCCACATCGAAAGCCGCTTTAGAAGAATGTCAGGACGTTTCAGATAGTCAGCAACCAACGAATAACTCCGTCAAATTATTCGACGACAACACTGCTGAAATATTGACAAATTTGACAAAAGCGATGAACCAATCGCAGCAGCGCGATCTGACGACCTTCTCAGGAGACCCCATGGCTTGGCCATCCTGGATCGCCGATTACAAGACGACATCAAGGGAGGGTCAATTTTCGGACATCCAAAATGTGAACCGCCTCAGAAAGGCTCTCAAAGACAATGCCAGAGCAGCCGTTCAACCTCAATTGAACAGCGGAACAGACGCTAATGCGATAATAGAAATTCTGGAGAGCATCTATGGGCGTGAAGAAGATCTCCTCAACAAGGAAGTGAGTGAGTTGCTGAGACTGCCAGCCATTACACATAAGTACGACGAAAAACTACCGGCTTTCAATATCAAATTGAAAAATTACGTGCTTATGGCCAAAAGTCAAAAGAATGACGCTGCTCTTAACCAGCTTTACGTACTTAGCGAACTCCATAGTAAATTCCTGTCTTCTGCCGGACATTACGATCAAATTGCCAGTATGCGTCAACACAATCGAGGCTTCAATTTGGAAGACCTTTCCAACTACTTGGATGACAGTGTACGTAAGATGCCACAGCAAATATTATTGAAATGCAACTTCGCCAAGTTCATGTCAACAAAAGGTGCAAAGCAAACCCTGTCACATGATGCCGTTAAAGAACCAGTCCGTGAAGCCTCCGAGTCAAGTGTCAACAAGGAGGATTTTCGCTGTCCGCAATGCAATTCATTTCATCCCATGTGGAGATGTAAGCAGTTCAAAGGGCTCACATGGTCCCAAAAAATCGACATACTCAAGAGGAGCGAAGTGTGTTTCAAATGCTTGAATTCAAAGACACACCAAGCCAAGGATTGTACCTTGAAAGGAAGCTGCAAGGTCGACGGCTGTGGCGGCCTACACAATACAATCATGCATCGCCCGAACGAGCCAAGGGGAACCACCAACTCAATGGATAATCAATCGAGCGTGCATTCACCTTTGAGAGATGTTGCGAAACTTCAACTTAGCCATGCCGACAAGGAAACAATGCTCTTCCAGATTGTGCCGATCAAGTTATATGGACTAGAAGGCGCAATTAAGACGTTTGCAATGCTAGATCCAGCGTCTTCATTATCTATGATGGAGCGAAGTATTTATGATAAGCTCCAACTCAATGGCGTTGATGACACACTGCACCTTCAGTGGACAGGAGGTGTTACCAAAAATGAATCCTGCAAGCGTGTTTCACTTGTCGTCTCAAGCACCAAGGGCGGAGCGTTACACAAACTGAATAACGTGTATGTTCGAGAATCGTTAGCCCTCACACCACAAAGCCTCGACGTCATTGAGATGAAGAGGCGATACAAGCATCTCCGCGGTCTGCGACTGGAGCCTTTCGATGGAGCCGTTCCGAAGCTCATGATCGGACTTGAACACGCAAACTTACTCGCTGGATCCAAGACCATCAAAGGAGAACCCGATGAACCCATCGCTACGAGAACTGAACTAGGTTGGGTAGTCTACGGGAAATCAGGATCGAGGACCGACACAACTTCCCACACAAGTTACCATCGTGTCACTACAGCTGTGAGCTATCACCACACTCGTACAATAGACGACGAGTCGATCGCACAAGAAGAGGTTAAGAAGTATTTCTCAACGGAAGCCTTCGGTGTCATGGCCACGAAAACACTTGTAAGCGAAGCTGACCAGAAAGCCATTGACATTATGACTTCCACGCTGAAGAAAGTGGGCAATCGTTATGAAATCGGTTTACTATGGAAAGATGTCAACTCCAAGCTGAAGGATAGTTTACCGATGGCCATTCAACGATTAAAATCTGAAGAGAGAAGCCTGAAAAAAAGGGATCTTCTGCACTGGAAAAATCATGAGATGCAGAACCTCATCACCAAGGGATACGCTCGCGTTGCAACGCCAGAAGATGTACACACCGAATGGAATCGAACCTGGACAGCCCCAACATTCGTGGTCGTGAACGAAAATAAGCATCCACCGAAACCCCGAAACGTCATGGACGTTGCGGCCGAATTTAATGGCATATCGCTAAATAAGATGCTACTTAAGGGTCCGGACAACATGGCACCACTATTCGCAGCACTATTCCGTTTACGCCAGCACCGCATAGCAATCAACGCGGATGTAAAGGAGATGTTCTCGCAAATCCTCATCAAACCGGAAGACCAACAATGTCAACGCATTCTGTGGAGAAATGGTGACGCTACACAAGAACCAACACTGATGATTTTCCAGCGCATGATGTTCGGTCCAGTTTGCTCACCTTCCTGTGCTCAATTCGTCAAAAATCACCATGCCAACTTATATAAAAACAAGTATCCAGAAGCAGCAGATGCGCTTGTCAATTCGACCTACGTAGATGATTTTTTTACATCGGAACCGACGGTTGAGAAGGCGTTCGATGTTATCAGCAACGCAATTGAAATCTGCAAAGGGATGTCATTTGACCTAGTCGGAGTTCAATCCAACAGCGTTGAGCTGCTCGAAAAGCTACCCACTGAACACATCAAGGAGGGACTTGTGGCATTCGACTCTGAAAGCGACACATACACAACAAAGGTCCTGGGCATGTATTGGAAGCCCATGACGGACAACTTCGTCTTCGTTTTCAAGGAGAGAGAGAGCAACACGGGCACCGATCTTCTACCCACAAAGCGTCAGGTCCTGAGCACGCTGATGAAAATCTTTGACCCACTTGGCATTATTGCCAAATACACATTAAGCGGCAAGCTAGTCTTACAGGACATTTGGCGATCTGGTATCGGGTGGGATGAACAGATTCCCTTGGACATGAAGGAAGCATGGAGCAATTTCATCAGAACCATGGGACGTATTGTATGTCATCAAATCCCACGCCACTACTCACCCAATATGCCCGTCGACTCTGAGATTACAATGGTAATTTTCGTAGACGCTTCTGAAGTTGCCTTCGCAGCAGTTGCTTACTTTCGTTTTGAGTCGGAGGAAGGCAAAGTCCACGTTAGTCTAGTCATGGCAAAGTCGAAAGTGGCGCCAATTAAGCCGCTTTCAATTCCACAATTGGAACTTCAAGCAGCCATCTTGGGAGTTCGAATGGCGAACACCATCCAGAAGCTGCATACGCTGAACATAAGAAACGTACTATTTCTCTCGGACTCTAAATGTGTGCTGATGTGGATAAACTCCAAGGCTATGAAATTCAAATCATTTGTTGCCGTTCGGATCGGAGAAATCCTCGAATCGACAACACGAAACCAGTGGCATCATGTAGGTACACACAACAACGTGGCTGATGAAGCCACTAGACCGGTTACTATCACCATAGGAGAAAACAACGAAAGGTGGTATCATGGGCCAGATTTTTTGAAATACGCGATCGAAGATTGGCCCATTTCCAGGGTCGTCTACGACACGAGTCTTCCTTTAATGGTCCATCACACTGCGCCACCAGAACATTCTTTTGAAGCAGCGAAAGATATTGGAGCTAGGTTCAAATCTGACTGGGCTCGCTATTGTCGGATCATCGCCTGGATCTTGCGGTTCGCCGAAGCATCTCGGAAGAGGGAGCACGAGACGCTAAACTTCATCGTTCCCAAGGAACGAGAACGAGCAGAAGACCTTCTATTTAAGATGATGCAATCCGAGACCTACCCGGAGGAGATTTACGATCTTAAGCAATATGGAAGAGTGGCCTCAAACAGCAAGCTCGTTGGATTTTGTCCATTCATGGGAACCGATGGCGTCATTAGGATGAGTTCGCGAGCACAAAGGGCTTCAACTTCTTATGCTGCGCGGAACCCAGCCATCCTGCCGAACAAACACCCGCTGACGGATATCTTCATTATGTATCACCATTGCCGAAATTTGCACATGCGGGAAGAAACCATAATCGCGGACACTCGAAGCAGAGCATGGATTATAAACGTACGCTCAGCTGTTCGCCGTGTCAGCGCCAACTGCCAAGAATGCAAAAATCGACGCACGAAGCCGATCCATCCGCGGATGGGGCTCCTACCAGAGGAACGACTTCATTATGGGGAAAAGGCCTTTACGTTTGTCGGGACGGATTGTTTTGGACCACTCTTGGTAAAGCAAGGGCGAAATTCAGTGAAAAGGTATGGGATTATCTTCACATGCCTGGTTTATCGAGCAGTTTACTTAGAACTGTTAACGGATCTTTCACTTGAACAAGTCATTCTCGCCATTCGCAGTCTCAAAGCGAGAAGAGGTCCTGTCAAAATCATGTTCAGCGACAACGGCACAAATTTCGTTGGTGCCAAAAACCAGCTTGCAAAGGATGCCAATGAAACCATGTACAAATTTGGAAAGGATACATCAGATCTACTCGACATCGAATGGCGTTTCATACCTGCCTACTCACCATGGATGGGGGGAGCCTGGGAACGCCTGATTGCGAGCATTAAAAATTCTCTCGAATTTACGTTGAAAGGAGAAACACCATCCGAAGAAACACTCAGGGGAGCGCTAATACAAGCCGAGTTGGACATGAACCGACGTCCACTGACGCACAATCCTATTGACCATGAGGATGATGAGCCGCTGACGCCAAACCATGCGCTTTTCGGAACTAATGGTTTCGCAGCTCAAGCAATCGGCGAAATCGACGAGCGAGATAAGTTCGGAGGTTCTAAGATCCGTCAAGCGCGGCACTTAGGTGAGAAATTCCGCTCAAGGTGGATTAAAGAATATTTACCAACCATCACACGGCGATCCAAATGGTTTAAAGACGTGAAGCCTATCGAATTGGACGATATCGTTATCCTCGTAGAACCCGATAAGCCACGCTACGAATGGATGAAAGGACGTGTGGTAGAATTACATCAAGGGCCGGATAATATCGTAAGAACAGTCGACATCATGCTTGCCGACGGAAGCGTAAAGGCCAGGAGAAGTGTCGGACGAGTTGCGGTATTGGACATAAGAAAGTCCAACGTTCTGTCTTCGAATGACTAGATTCGAAGACGCTCGGGGGAATGTTGCCGACAGAAGACATTTCTACGTAATACATATGATTATGATTAACGATTGTGAATGTGGATCTCGACTTGTCATGGCATTACCATTGTAATAGCAAATACACACACAGATACGATACGCCTAAATACATGTTGTGGGCGAGAAAGAGACAAATCCAAATAAAGCGAAACCATGACAAGTTGAGATCCACACAGCCGCCTGTCAGTGCATTCATCGTAGTATCAACCATCAGCGACGGCGCCACACCTTTGAGTGAGTGCAAATAGGTTTAGTTTAGTTTTTTATTTTTTGATGTACATAAATGTATTTTGTATTAATTATAGAATAAAATCACACTCATCACCTGGAACCAGTGATTTTCATAAGAGTTGACGGCGGCGTCGTGAATCAGGCCGAGGGGCCGACATTAAGTATGGGGACAGCAAAGGAACTTGAGGTCAAGGTTCTGTCTTTCGAGAAGGCGTTGGACTCAGCGTTTAAAATCTTTTGCCCTGCTAAGTATAGTAAGAAAACCCTGCCCTCATGGTGGAACGAAGGCTTGACTTGTCTTATGAGATTGACAAGAGATATCTTTAATACATACGTGCAATAAGCACAAGTATTGGTAACCCTATAAAGACTGTCTAAATATATACAAAAAAGCCATAAAATCAGCCAAAAGGGACTCTTGGAGAGATTATTGTAAGTCGATTGAGGATACGAGTGCCTCATGAAGATTGTACAAAATTCTATCCAAGAGCCACAGCTGTCCGTCTTTTATCAAAAAGCCGGATGGTAGTTGGACTAAATCCACCAGTGAAACACTTGAACACCTTATGACGACACTCTTCCCAAGCAGTGAGGATCATTGCTACGATACTAGCATGCCAAGTGAGCAGCCAGTGTCGGGGGACGAAATTGCGTCGGTTATCATGGCCCAAAAGTTGGCGTGGGCCATCAACATATTTCCTCCTTATAAGTCACCGCGGGCCTTGATGGTATATTTCTAGTTATGCTCCAGCAGGCACAGGACATAGTGATCCCATGGTTAGTAGTCATTTTTAGGGGCTGTATTTCGCTGAACTACGTCCCCATTCCATGGAGGCGAGTTCGCGTGACCTTTATCCCAAAGGCGGGAAAACGCGGTCATGATTTCGCTAAAGACTTTCGACCCATCAGTCTCACCTCTTGTGTCTTGAAGGTGTTGGGGCGAATCTTGGATAACCATATCCGACAACTACTGCTGAAATCACCAATATCAGTGTGCCAACGTGCCTACCTCAAAGGAAAGTCTACCGAAATAGCTCTCCACAAGGTAGTACGCACAATTGAATATGACTTAAACTAAAAACAATACACGTTGGCGGCTTTCATAGACATTGAAGGCGCTTTCAACAATGTCAAGACTGAGACTCTAGTGGATGCTCTCATCGAGTTAGGAGTGGAGTCCCATTTCAGTAGATGGATTCTGACCATGCTGAGTACCAGGGTAATCCAGTCGGACCTGGGCGAAAGTCGGATCACTAAATACGGGAGGGACGCCACAGGGTGATGTGATCTCCCCTCTGCTATGGATTTTGGTAATGGACGGCCTCCTCAGAAAACTGGAAAAGTCTGGAGCTAAAATAGTCGCCTATGCGGACGATATAGTCATCTAAATCTCAGGCAAATTTCTACCCGTGATGAGCGACATCATGAACAATACCCTGAAGATAGTAACCACTTGGGCGGTAGAATGCGGTCTTAGTGTGAACCCACAGAAAACCGAACTGGTGCTTTTCACTACAAAAACAAAGATTGAGGAGTTTGCGCTCCCTAAATTAAACGGAAACTTACTGACTCCTTCGACCAACGTAAAGTGCCTGGGAGTGATTCTCGACTCGAAGCTCTCATGGAAATTAAACGTCGAACATCGCATCAAGAAGGCTACTATAGCTCTCTTTGCTTGCAGGAGAACCTGTGGTAAAAACTGGGGACTCCAACCAAAGATGTTCTTATGGCTGTACACAGCGGTAGTGCGACCGATACTCACATACGGGTCGCTGGTCTGGTGGCCAGCGGTGCGTTGGAAATATAATATTGATCTACTGTGCATGGTGCAGAGGACTGCATCCATCGGAGTCACGGGAGCTCTAAGGTCTTGCCAAGGTGATGCACTTAATGTTATTTTACACTTACTCCCCCTCGACCTACATATTAGGTTCAACGCTGCGTGTAGCGCGGTTAGACTTAAGGAGTCTGCGTACTGGACAGCGAAACCATATGGGCATAGCAACATTTTGTCCTCCCTGGAGGGTGCGGTGCATAATATGCTACAAACGGACTACATCGTACCCGAAACAGACTTCGAGAAACACTTCGCTACTAGATATCCAACTAGAGCGGACGAAGATGTGATGTCGGGATATGACCTGAGAATTTTTACCGATGGCTCGAAAATGCCTTGTGGAGTCGGTGCAGGGTTCTTCGCTGAAGACCTCGCAGTCTCTAAGTCGTTCCGCCTCCCTGATTTTGCTAGTGTATTCCAGGCGGAAGTGCTAGTAATTAGGGAGGCCTGCCGGATGTTGAGGCGCATCATGGTTACCAAAAAGGATATCGCAATTTTCACGGATAGCCAGGCTGCCACTATGCCCCTCGAGGCAGCGACAGTGTCATCTAAAATAGTAAAACAGTGCCGTCAAGAGCTAAACTCTCTGGCCACCCTTAACAGAGTCACCCTCCTCTGGGTTCCGGGTCATAGGAGTATAGCGGGAAATGAGCAGGCCGATCACCTGGCGCGGTTGGTCTCCGCCCTTGACAGATCATATGAAGTGGTTGTCAGTGCGCCACTTAGCGCCACTAAGAAGGAAGTACATAAATGCTACATTAACTTAGCAAACAACAGATGAGTCGCATTAAGGACGTGCATCACCTCTAGGAAAATATGGCCATCCTATAATACACAAAGAACAAATGGCCTTCTGATAAGGACCCGTCCAGAGGTGGCCAGGATTGTCGCCGTTACAACGGGTCACTGGCCTGTGGGAGAGCACGCAGCCAGACTTGGTATTCCCTACAACGAGTGCTGTCGTAGTTGCAAAGACAGTGGGAAGAAGGAGAATATTTTACACTTTCTTTGTAGATGTCCGGCACTGGCTAGGGCGCGGCACTGTTCTTTGGGCAGTGCCTTTCTTACAGATATAACCGAGATCTCCTTAGGAACTGGCAAGATACTTCATTTCTTAAATTCCACAGGGTGGATTTAAGGAAATACTCCGCAGGACCCTTTTGATATACTTAATAGTATCAGTTTTCCTCTTACGAGGTTTGTGGCATCAAAACGGCGCGCACCAGCGCTAATTGGGTATTCTCCTTTTTGGAGGCTCTACCGCCATCTAAGCCAACCAAACAACCAACCAAAGGCCGATACTCAGATCGCGTGGAATGAAAAGTGCCGTTAAATCCCATACATCATCGCATCCCGATGAAAACAGACGTGAAATTGTGTGGAAGGTAAAATTTCATTTCACGAGATCTGTGTACTACCTTGAGTGAAATGTCAAGTTTGTGGATTTCACGAGGATGAAATTTTTTCTCGTGCCAAATGTACGAGAAAAATCTTCACTCACAGCTCAGCTGTCTCTGTCGGTGTCATTCAGGTTGTGTTGTGTTTTCCCGGTGTTATTTAGAGTTGAGCGATAAATTAGTAAACAAAGTTATCGGTGTTAATGTTTGTTGCGGTGCTAATATTTCATTTCACCGGTACACAGATCAGTTGAAAAGGCAAACCAGGCCGAAGCGTATATACCCTAGACTTGTACAAACATAGTGGTGATAACAAAAGTACCAATCGGCAACGATCACTTGCATTAAAAATGAGTTTTTCAAGTCATTAGCTTAATTTTATCGAAAGTAATCGCTTAGCTGAAGTTTCATTTGTAGGGTAGGTAGGGGTTCCTTGGGTCAGATCTTGCCCATCATCCCCCCAACCAATTAGATCATGCTATGAACATTTAAGCAAAATGTCCAATCTCTAGCTTCATTCTATCGAAAGTTACCGCTTATTTGAAGTTTTATTTGTTGGGGAAGTAGGAGTCTGGTCGGTCGGATTTTACGTATTTTCAATATCAGCCAGCTGAATCCTACTACAAACATGAAACCAAAATTTCAAGTCGCTAGCTTTATTTTGTCGTACATCGCTTATTTTAAGTTCCATTTGTAGGGAAGGAAGTTTCCCTGGGTCGGATCTGGCCTATCTTTAATACCAACTAACTCAATCTTACTTTAAACATTTGACCAAAATTTCAAGCTGCTGGCTTCATTCTATCAGAAGTTATTGCTTATTGGAAGTTTCATTTGTAGGGGAGGTAGGGGTTCCTTGGGTTAGATCTTGCCCATTTTCAATACAAACCAAGTAGATTTTATTAACAATATTCTACAAAATTTTCAACTTGCTAGTGTCATTCTATCGAAAGTTATCGAAAAGAAACCAATTTTTATCTTTTTGAAATTTGTAGGAGAGGTAGGCGTTCCTTTGATCTGATTATGCCCAACTTACTAAAACCCAAGCAGCTTCTCACCTCAGGGTTACATGCCAAAAATCAGGTGTCTACGTCAATTGGTTCAAGAGTTATAGACAGAAAACCTGAAAAGAAGGGTAGTACGGGGTTCTTTGTAAGAAAATTACCGTTAGTTTTCAACTGATCGGTTTTATTTTTCAAGGAGAGTATAAGATTAGCTTCACGAGTAATATACCAAAGCTAGAGTTTCTCATGTTAATTTAATCGAGAGTTATAGATACATTTAAATATTTGACATATGTAGGGGAGGTAGGCGTTCTCTTGGCCTGATCATGCCCATTTTCAATAGTAACCAACTAGATTACACTGCCAACATTTGACCGAAATTCCAAGGCTCTAGCTTCATTCTATCGAAAGTTATCGTGCTAACGGGCAGACAGACAGACGGACAGACAGACAGACAGACAGACAGACGGACAGACAGACAGACAGACATTGCTAAATCGAATCAGGAGGTGACCCTGGTCATTTATATATATGTATATACATTGCTATACCTCTGGAGCCTCCTTTATGGTGTTACATATTTCCGTCGTGACAAAAACAATATACCCGATGAAAAGTGGAGGTGTAATTTTCTTCATTTCACGCGATCTGAATACCAGCCTTAAAATATAGTTAGCCGGTATTGAAAATGGGCAAGATCCGACCTAAGGAACCCCTACATCCCCTACAAATGGAATTTCAAATAAGCAATAACTTTTGATAGAATGAAGCTAGCAACTTGAAATTTTGGTCAAATGTTTCAAGTGAGATTTAGTTAGTTGGTTTAAAAGATGAGCCAGATCCGACTCAAGAAACCCCTACCTCCCCTACAAATGAAACTTAAAATAAGAGATAACTTTCGATAAAATGGAGATAGTAACCTGGAATCGGACAAATGTTTGTAGTTGGATCCAGTTGGCTATTATTGAAAATACGTAAAATCTGACGGACGAAACCCCTACTTCCCCAACAAATGATGCTTCAAATAAGCGATAAATTTCGATAAAATGAAGCTAGTGACTTGAACTTTTGGTCAAATGTTTGTACTAGGATGTAGCTGGTTGTTGTTGAAAATGCACAAGATCCGACAAAGGAAACCTCTATCTCCCCTACAACTGACGCTTCAAATAAGCAATAACTTTCGAAAGAATGAAGCTAGCGACTTCAAAAATTCGACAAATATTTTGCATCGTGGGTTAGTTAGTTGATTTTGAGAATGGTCAAGATCCCTCTGAATTATCGCCAACCACCACTATAAACTGGTCATATAAGAATTTGACTTTTAATGCATATGGTAATTGCCAATTGGTACTTTTTGGTATCACCACCAGGTCGGTACAAGTCTAGGGTATATACGCTTCGTACTATAGGCCGTAGCGAAGCTTCGGTCTGGTTTAAGCTGTGGTTTGCTAGGCTGCGACTGGGCGAGTTGCGACTGCGATTTTCGTACGTTGCACTACTTGTGTGTATTTTACATGGAGGTGTTTTGCCAGAACGCGATCTGCGATTGCGATTGCGACTGCGATTGCGATCCTGCATTGGACGAACGAAAGCTATAAGCGACTGCGATTACGATTCGTGCCTGTTGTATATTGACGCCGTGGAGATTGTGACCTTGTGGCTGTGAGATGTTGTGTATTTGCACGAGGATGATTAAACACGGCTGCCAAAGGTGTTGATAATCTTTATACCCTAGACTTTTAGTATAGGGTATATTGTTTTTGTCACGACGGAAATATGTAACACCTTAAAGGAGGCTCCAGAGGTATAGCAATGTATATATAAATGATCAGGGTCACCTCCTGATTCGATTTAGCCATGTCTATCTGTCTGTCTGTCTGTCTGTCCGTTCGCACGATAACTTCTGATAGAATAAAGCTTAAGGCTTGAAATTTTGGTCAAATATTGGAAGTATGATCTTGTTGGTTGGTATCGAAAATGGGCATGATCAGGCCAAGAGAACACCTACCTCCCCTACATATGTCAAATAATTATATGTATCTATAACTCCCGACTAAATAAACATGAAAATCTCTAGGTTTGGTAGATTGCTCGCGAGGATAATCCTATACTTTCCTGGAGAATTAAAATCGATCAGTTGAAAACTAACGGTAATTTTTTTACAAAAATCCCCGTATTACCCTACTTTTCATGTCATTTGTCCATAACTCTTGAACCAATTGACGTAGACATCTGATTTTTGGCATATAACCCTGAAGTGAGAATCTGCTTAGGTTTTGGTAAGTTGGGCCTAATCAGATTAAAGGAACGCCTACCTCCCCTACAAAATTCAAAAAATTAAATATGATTTTTTGCAATAACTTTCGATAGAATGACACTAGTGTTTAAAGTTGGCGACCATCGAATCTCCATTTGTCGCAAGTTGTCATCGGTGTCCATCATCTGCAAAGAAAAATACAATACAACACAAAGTATCAAATCCAACAATGGAATAGAACAAATACTTATCTGACATCGCTTCTGGACTACGGGAAATCACTTGGCGACACTTTAATTTTGCATCGCACTAACATCACAAACATCACATAACCACACTACATATATTGTTTATATTTATATAAATTGAATTTTCAATATTGCAAAATTCCTGTATTTTTTCCCATGGGGTTATTCGCGTTCCTTTGTTCTATCAATCACTTGCGATCGAACCTTTGAATAGCACAGCAGTATCTTTTAAATTTCACTTTTGAACAAATTATTTTTTTGTTAAATTCAAACTTGAAGTCGTTGTAGTTGAAGTGTCTTCTTAAATAAATAAATAACTGGCGCAACAGTCCAATTTGAACCACGGCCTCGAGATGAGTTAGCATCATCTCATTTTCTAGATCGTGACGGTTTTTTTTGTGCAGAGGATCAGCAACACGCTCAACCGAGTTATTTACCCCATAATGGGTACTCATTTAACAGCTGAGTGGGCTCATAGTCCGACACGTAAATCCCCGGAATCGAACCGGGGCCCAGTGCGTTGAAGGCGAACGTGCTAACCGTTGCGCCATCCAGACTACTGAAGTGTCTTCTTGCCTTTTTTAATATTAATATATATACGTATTATAACGTGTTGAATTCGTTTGTTTTTTCTATCGAACATTTTTATGGTCCGTCGAGTTTTGAATTTGGTTTGGTTTCACTCAGAAACATTTGGAACTTTGAAAATTAGAATTTGACTTGAACAACTAGCGAATTGAAAATTTGGTAGAATGTTGGTAGTAAGGTCTTATTAGTTGGTATTGAAAATAAGCAAGATCCGACACAAGCAACCCCTACCTCCCCTACTAATGAAACATCAAATAAGCGATTACTTTTGATAGAATGAAGCCAGCAACTTGAAATTTTGGTCAAATGTTTGAAATGAGATTGAGTTAGTTGGCATTAAAGATGGATTAGATCCGACCTAAGGAACCCCTACCTCCCCTAGAGATGGCACTAAAAATAAGCGATAACTTACTTGAAAATAAAGCTAGCGACTTGAAATTTTGGCCAAATATTTGTAATAGGATCCAGTTGGCTAATATTGATGGGCAAGATCCGATCCAAGGAACCCCTACCTCCCCTACAAGTGAGACTTCAAATAAGCAATAATTTTCGATGGAATGAAGCTAGCGACTTGAAAAATTCGACAAATATTTGTAGAATGGGTTAGTTAATTGATTTTGAGAATAGTCAAGATCTCCCTGAATGAGTGCCAACCTCCCCTATAAACTGGCTATATAGGAACTCACTTTTAATGCATATGGTCGTTGCCAATTATTACTTTTGGTGTCATCACTAGTATAGTCTAGGGTATATACGCTTCGGACTCCGGGCCTGGTTTTTTTTTGGCAAAGTATCTTTTGGTGGTGCTTTGAGAAAATATCTTTTTTTTTGCAATGCCTTTGCGATTTGTGTGATTGTGAAATGAAGGATTTTTGTATGAAAATAGTATTAGTATGTTGCGCAGGTTGTGGCTATGCAATCAAGGATTTTTATATGTACGTGAGGAGAATGTGTGGAAAGAGACGAATGGACATTCGGAAAAGTATATTTTTGGTAGTGAAGCGAAATACGGGGAGTATGGGTGTCAAAAGAATCGGAATGAAAAGACGAATGTCCAGGAGTAGTGTAGATGGCATTTCGAGTCCTTCGGTGGCGAAGAGGACATTCATGAAAGTCAATTAAAAAATAGGCAATATGGGTGTCATATGAATCGGAGTGAAGAGGCGGATGTTCAGGAGTACTGTAGATGGCATTCCGCATCCTTCGGTGGCGACAAGGACATTCGAAAAAGGATTTTTTTGGCAGGGAAGCGAAAAATGTGCAACATGGATGTCATGTGAATCGGGGTGAAAAGACGAATGTCCAAGTGTTTACGTGGAAACTAGTAGAAAGACGTTTTCTAGTTTCCTAAAATGATTTATTAAGTTAAGTACATATAATAATTATAGTATGAATGGAATAGGCTTCGCGCCTCACGTCTCGAGTACTCTTCGCGAAATACTGAATTGTTGACCTCTCTTGCGAGGTATGAAGAAAGATACCTTTTTTCTGCCTGTACGCGTTGTGTCAGCAATATCCGGTCAACGATGTTCTGACCTGATTCTAGTCTTTCACAACAAAGTGAACATTGCATACCTTTAAATGACCTAGATGAAGGTTTAATAAATGCATGCAATGCTGACAGCGTAATTTATAACTGAATTTATTAATATTTGATTTGAACCCTTGAGCAAACTCCCGTGCGAAAAGTTCGGAGCGTAGGCAGAAAAAAAGGTATTGATTAAAATTTATTTTTTTTATTGCTCTGTTATTCGAAGTTATATTTTCATTTCTTTAGGAGTGTAAATTGTTAAGTATCGAGAGAGAATACCGAAGTCTTATTCATTAACAATTTTTTTTTTTTGACAATTCGAATTCATATTTCAAGCTATACAAAAATTATTTCTTTGATTCGAACAAATATTGGCTGGTGAACATTTGTTTAGTTGAGCTATTCCTCAAGAGTTCATCTCTTGGTCCTCTGTGTGGGTTTCGTAGTTATCTCATGGTGGTAGGGGTTAGCCCGTATAGGAAATGTTGTCCAATGCTGTAGAGAATCAAAGAAGTAGTTATTGTTTAACACACTGACTCCTGTGAACTTCCCGATACGCCCTCATTTTGACTCTTCAATGAAGCATCAATTTCATCGTCCCAATCATAGCCCTTATGCCAAAGCGTTTGGATATCTATCCGAAACCTCATAACTACTGGTAAAAGCCAGCCGATAGGATCGCAGATTGCTGGTGCTGCGCTCAAAATGCCTCGCTTAGTATAATTAACGTCCACTTTCGGCTTAATGTTGTACATGAAGCAATCATCTGTTGGATCTTAGTGTAATCCCAGCAGCTTGATCTCGTTTTGGCCTTTCTGCATATCTATATACGATTCAATGCGATGTTCCTTGCTTATGTTGTCCAATACTGCTGGATGATTAGGAGCCCACTTCTTAATGGCATTCTACCCTTTTCAAGGGTCGAGGAGATCTTCGATATGAGTTCTTGGGCTGTTTTTATATCCTGTGCTCCATATAAGAGGTCGTACACCCATTTTTTTTATACTATATAGGTACATAAGACAATATGGATTCATGGTCGGCTCGAAATTTAATTGAGCAACAACAACGCCGTGTCTTCGCGATCGAAGTCATCCGCGAGGCGTTGTGTAAACTACCAAAAGAGAATCGGATCCGGGACCGCTTCGAAAAAAGTTGGAATGATGTGCAGGCAATTCAGGAATTTAAGGAATGCCATAAGACGCTCATTACCACCGATACTTTGAAAAACTCTCCGTATTTCATGGAGAGAAAGTACAAGCTCATGGACGAGGTATATGAAAGAGCGCGCGATTTTATTGATCGGGTTCATCCTGGGTTAGCGTCCGACTTCCAGTCGCTCAAGGAACCTAGTGCCAACGATTTACAAGAAGGCGCGGCTGCCGAAAGTACTTTACAGCCACCTTCCAATAATATTCGGGATCCAATAAGTGAGATCCAAATAGAAAACGTTTCGGTGATGAAAGGTGCCATCCCGAAAAATACCGCCGACGCATTACCTGGGGAGCAAGATTGGCGAGACTGGGAGAAAATAGAACGTCTGGAGGTAGACAATACTCGTCCCATTATGGACAGGAAGGGTCTGTCGTGGACTAATTTTTCGGATTCTGCCACGGATCCAAAAGGTGAGAGATTTCGTCGAAGTCCTGATAGGAGACTCGACTCGACTCGAATTCGTAATTCAGCCGATGATTTACGGGATAATAAATCTTATCGGAATTATTAAGAAAGAGAACCGTCCTGGAAACAATTCCGAGATGCTGCTGAGGATGCGCGCGATTCTAAATCCCGTGAGAGTTATGACCGGAGAGAACATTTAGCCCGCTACAATTCTGCTGAGAACTTGCGAGGCCCGCCAGAAAATGATCGCTTTCGGTCTTCAATGATAGATCATCAACAACACGGAAGACCCGCAAAAGATCGTCAATTCGAAAGAGATGATTTTATTACAGGCAGGCAGGAGCTTTACTATCGGGATCGCAGTGAGAGTATGTCTAAACGATATCCCGAGGGAAGACATGGACACTTCGCACCCGAACCAAACCACCATGTTGACCTGGATTATGACCGCAGATACGATTACGATAGAGAGCAGCATAGCACGAGATACCCATATTCAGATTCATTGCAATATCAGCGCCGGAAATGGGAAGAGATACCGGACTAAAGACGCAGCCCACCATCGTGGAACCGTTCATATAGGTCACGTCCTAGCCCACCAGTTCCGGAAATTGCGAAATTTGACGGCGATATAAGTCAGTTTGAATCTTTCCGGAGTATTTAACTCTGTCTATGAAGGATCTGATATTGGAGATGCTAAACGACTCATGATGTTGCAGAGCAAGCTTGCTGGCGACGTGAAGCACGTAATTGAACATCTTGGGATAAATGGCTATAACTACCGCCAAGCGTGGGATTTGTTGAATCGCAGATACATCAGTCGTCGCGCTCTTGTGGAAAAGGAAATCCAAACACTGATTGATCTCCCTCAAATTAGCCAGCAAAATCCAAGATCGGTGGGCAAGGCACTCGACATCATGCAATCGGTGATACAAAATGTTCGCAAGGCTGGATTCAACGCAAGAGAGGGTATTCCTTTTATTCCGTTCGTGAAAACCCGAAAAATGGATGCCATTACACGCCGCGAGTTCGACGCTTCGTTGCGAAATCCGAGGGCTCCTATTAGCATTGATGATATCGACTGGTTCCTAGAAAACCGCTACATTATATTGACATCAAGTGTCGATTGTAGCATGCTATCGAGCTTACAATCAGCGCACATATCCAGCAAACAGCGAAGTCGCAGAGAGCATACCTTTCTAGCTCAAGAAAGTTCGAATGCTCCTGCTGACAACAAAAAAGGAGAACCTGATCATTCTGAAAAAATCTAAAAACCCATGAAGTGCTTTATTTGTGGTGAAGCACATTATTCAATCAAATGCCCACAACTTTTAAAAAGCGACGAAAAGGAAAGACTTTTAAGTCAACATAAAATGTGTATTTATTGCGCCTCCCACAAATTCGACTGCAAAAACCCCTGTAAAAAACGTGCCAACCTTAAGTGTGAAATTTACAATGAGCAACATATCACGATAATGCATTCCCTGAAACCGGCAGTTGGCAAAAAATCGTCCTCTGAAGTAGTGGCACACTTTTGCGAAAATGGAGCGGAAATGTCGTCGTCGACCACAATTCTCCCAACAGCTGTCGCAAATGTCATTGCTTCTGATGGACAAACCATTCCTGTAAGATGCCTTATCGATCAAGGTAGCCATAGTAGCTACATCGCAGAGGACTTGGTCCAGAAGTTGCGACTGACAAAAAAAAACGCACTAACGTAGAAGTTTTTGGCGTGGAAGGGGTTTCATCGGATAAATTAATAGCTGTGGTATCCTTAAATATAAAACTCGATGATAGTAATCGAACAATTTTACGAACGAAAGCCTTGGTAGTGTAGTATATTAAATTTGAGAATTTTAAAATGACAAGTGGCATCACTCAGCGACACAAGCGCCACAATACGGCGGGAGGCTGTATCGTTGCGTGGTTCCATTAAATGGCTAAACTGTCAGTCAAAAGTAGATTCCGGGCATTCTGTTAAGAGCCGTCAAGGCGGTAAGTCATTCCGTTTAACATACGAGTATTAAGTCGCATTCTGTTAGGAGCCGTGAAGGCTTTAGGTGTATTTTATAAAGACATAACGAAGTGTATATAACATTGAGAAATAAACTTTTTATATTAAACAGAAAAAATAAAACTTATTACAGTAGTAAAACATAAAAGAACTACGATTGGGGTAAACCCCAATCATGCAATACTCTAGATGAATTTGAACCTGGTTAAAGCCAATAAATAATTTTGGTTGCAATAGTTTCTGAGAAAATCTGATTATTGTAAATTATCAAAAATGTGTCATTTTGTATGGGAGGGGGTAGACGGAGTAAGGGTAATCGATTACTTTTTTTGAATCTAACTGATATTGTTAATTAAGTGTCAAGTACAAAATTTCAGCCCGATAAATTGTATAGGTAATGAGTAAATTGGCTTAACGTATTTCATGAAATAGTGCAGTTTGTATGGGAGGGGGTAGAAGGAGGGTGAGGATTACAATAAATTTTATAATGTAGGTTACAATTATCATAAAAGTGATATATTCAAAATTTCAAAGCAATATGTTTTATAGTTTCTGAGAAAATCTGATTATTGTAAATTTTCAAAAATGTGTCATTTTGTATGGGAGGGGGTAGAAGGAGTGGAGCGATTTAGCCCGTTCACGAACTTAGCCTTCATTTTTTGTCAAAAATAACGTGTGCAAAATTTGAACTTCATAGCTCAACGCGTTCTCGAGCTAGAGAGGTCACGGACGGACGGACGGACAGACGGACAGACGGACAGACGGACATCCGGTTTTGAGATCATCATCATCGTGGCGCGACAGCCCGATGTCGGGCCTTGGCCGCCTGGATCATTGTCCTCCAATTATCTCGGTCACGTGACCGCGTCCTCCAATTTTGGGAGCCCAGCAGCTGCGCGGCGTCCACACCTACTGAGCTCTCCCAACGAGATCTCGGTCGTCCTCGCAGCCTCGCTCCGTCGACTCGTTCTGCATTCATTACTCTCTTAGGCATGCGATCATCGTCCATTCTTTGTACATGCCCTGCCCATTGAAGTCGTTGTAGTTTGACGATTTTCGAGACTTGCAGCTCATCGTACATTTCATACAACTCATGGTTGTACCGGATGCGCCATCCATCTCGATCGCAAACAGCCCCGAAAATTCGCCGTAGAACCTTACGTTCGAAAGTGTCTAGCATGTTTTCGGAGGCTTGAGTTAGGGTCCATGCTTCGCAGCCATAGCATAGCACTGGTCGTATAATGGTTTTGTACACGCGGAGCTTCGTGTTTCTGTGCACATGTTTCGATTTCATTATGGGGAGAACCGAGAAAAAAGTCTTATTAGCTAACTGTATCCGTCGCTTGATTTCGTCAGTTTCGTTGGCGTCTCTTGACAGGTTGCAACCCAGGTAGATGAAGTTGTTCACGAACTCGATGTTGAGGTCCTCCACGTTGATGCTCGGTTGTGCAGGTGTCCTTGTCACCGATTGCATCATTATTTTAGTTTTACCCTCGTTAATACGTAATCCAACTTCCTTTGCAGCGGTATCGAGCGTATGCAGAAGTTCTTCTGCGTCAGCCAATCTTCGGGACATGATGTTGATGTCGTCGGCGTACGCTGCTAATTGTGTCGACTTGAT
Organism: Chloromyia formosa; assembly: GCA_964017055.1. NCBI lineage: Eukaryota > Metazoa > Arthropoda > Insecta > Diptera > Stratiomyidae > Chloromyia > Chloromyia formosa. Next base: position 56,341,078 of record OZ024817.1, read on the forward strand.
GAGCAGCGTCTTGCTGTTGTCCATATTCATGGCCCGAATAACGTATTCCAGTGCTAGGTTGAAGAGCGTCGGTGCCAGTCCATCGCCCTGTTTCAAACCAGTGCGTGTTTCAAATAGATCAGTAAGTCTATTCTGGATCCTGACTTGTGAGACGGAGTTGGTCATCGTCATCTTTGTCAGTCGCACTAATTTTGCTGGTATACCAAATTGCAGCATGATGTTGTACAGTACTCCACGATCGATACTGTCGTATGCCTGCTTGAAGTCGACAAAGATTTGGTATACGTTTACGTTGTATTCCCAGCACCTCTGGAGTATCAGTTTGACTGAGAAGAGCTGATCGGTTGTGGAGCGACCAGGTCTGAAACCGCTTTGATATTCGCCAATGACTCGTTCTGCGTACGGTTTTATTCTATTTTCCAGAATTTTCGTCAAAATTTTATAGGACGTACAAACTAGTGAGATGCCCCTGTAATTCTCACATCGCAATTTATCTCCCTTTTTATGGATTGGACAGATGATGCTTCTGCGCCAATCGTCTGGGATCTCCTCGTTCTCCCATACTCGCAGGAGTAATTGATGTATGGCATCAACTAGGCTCGTTCCACCGAATCTTAGCAGTTCAGCTGGGATCTCGTCAGCGCCCGGCGCTTTATTTCGTTTTAGTGACCGCAACGCGAGATCAACTTCCTCTACTGTCGGGGGTTGAATGGGTGGGCCTAGATCAACAATATCATCGAGAGCTTCCTGTGTGGGGATGTTAGATGGTCGGTTTAGAAGCTCTTCAAAATAAGAGGCCCATCGTTTGTTAATACCATCGGTGTCGCTGATGATGTTTCCATCCTTGTCCTTACAAAGGCTAGTCCTGGGTTGGTAGCCGTTCTTAATTGTATTTACTAGTTTGTACGCTTGTCTGGTGTTCCTATTAGCTAAGTTTTCGTTTATGTTCAGCAACTGCTCGTCAAAGTATTTACGTTTCTTACGTCTAATTATTCTATTCGATATTCGCCGTAGCTCGTCATATTTTTCTCTTCTGGCTCTGGTTCCTCGTTGAATCCATTGTCTGTAGGCCTCGTTTTTCGCGTCAAGTGAATTTTTGCATTCTTCGTCGAACCAGTCATTTCGCGCTCGCCGGGCTTTATATCCCACGACCTTCTCTGCGACATCCTTGATGGTACCCTTGAGTTCTTCCCAGAACCCATGGACGCCTGTGTTGCTGATGTTGTGTAGCATAGGTGATAGTTTTTCCTCAAGGGCGGTAGTATACGCCACCGCTGTAGCATCACTCAAGAGCTTATCAACCGCAAAGATTTTGGGAGGGCTGATTCTTGACTGGTGCACTGAGGAAATTCTACATCTGTAGGTCGTCTTCACCAAGTGATGATCTGAGTCGCAGTTTGCTCCTCGATAGGAGCGGACATCCATGACACTAGACGCCCATCTCCTGCAAATGAGGACGTGGTCAATTTGGTTGACGGTATGTGCGTCTGGAGACTTCCAGGTCTGCTTGTGAATGCGTCGATGCGGGAAACACGTAGAGCTTACGACTAGATTCCTGCTGCAGGCGAAGTCGATAAGTCGCTGGCCGTTATCGTTACATTCTTCATGGAGGCTGTGGCCTCCAGAGGTCCCCCGATGCCAACTTTCATTCCCGACTTTCGCGTTAAAGTCTCCCAGCAGCAATTTGACGTCGTTTGTTGGAAGTGAGTCGAAGAGAGTTTCAAGGCGGGCGTAGAACTCGTCTTTTACTGCGTCTTCTTTAACTTCAGTGGGGGCATGCACATTGATGAGCCAGAGATTGAAGAATCGAGTCTTGATGCGAATCGCACACAGCCGTTCATTTATGGGTTTGAAGTCAGTAATATGCGGTTTGAGGTGATTGTCCACTATAAATGCTACTCCAAACTCCTTGCGGCCCGATGGTTTGCCACTTGTAAAAATTGTGTGCGATTTCTTGTCATTAATCTCGCTGCCAAGCCAATTTGTTTCCTGGACTGCAGTAATGCTCAGTTTGTACTTTTCGACCTGTTGAAGGAGGGCCTTCTCGGCCCCCGGTTTGTTCAGGGAGCGTGCATTCCAGGATCCGAAAGAATAATCCTTTATTCGTTTGCGTGGTCGTCGTTGTTGATCCGTCCAATCCGAGGCTTTTGTTCCAGGTTTCTTGACATGGAGTGGTTTTTACAAGGACGAGTTGTCAGCACGTCGCTTAACCCCATTCGGGGGATGGCCTCGGAGATAGCTGCTTCAGATGGTTTAATAAATGTGCTGGAGCCCACACAACTATGTAGCAGGTCCAACTACGCAAGTCATTCCATCCTACTAGACCTGAGACGCTTAGGTGTTTGTCAGCCATTCAGGCTACAGCTATCTGCCTTTTCCAAACTGTCTTATCGCTAAGACATTGGCCGTCAGCGAATTGATACACTGCCGTTACCAGGGGGCGCCCACGGTTTTGAGATATTCGAGTGATAATATGAACTTCTGTATCATTCATTTTTTTCTGCGAACCTTATTTCTTAGCGTTACAAACTTTGTGGCAAACTTATAATACTCTCAGATTTCATCTAGAGTATAAAAAGGTGACGAAAGGTCGTCTTCCCCACTTACCATCCAAGATCAAGTGGACATCAAATAGCAAGAAGTTAGCCGATCCATCATTCCATCACCCCACACACGTTCCAGTTTTACTCGGATCTAATATTCCGCCGTTGCTATTTACAGATGGAGTGGAGCTTATATATAGGTATCTATTCCAAAATACGAAATTAGGCTGGATTATATCAGGCTCAAACGAAAGTAGCACTTCAAAATTTAAATCTACGCATGTATCTTTGGCTGAAATCGAGCAACGACTGATCCAATTTTTACGATATGTCAGTGATGCAGGACGATAAGCAGATAGTTGAGGAGGAAGATTGCGAAAGTCTATTCCAAGAAAAACATTTTCGGATGGAGGACGGAAGGTATGTGGTCCCAACGCCATGGCGCAACGACGCTCCAAAGCTTGGTAACTCATACAGCAAGGCAGTGCAAATATACCTTGGGCAGGAAAAGCGGTGGACAATGAATCCTATCCACAAAAAGATATCGGATGAGTTCATGGCGGAATACTGAAGTTTGGGCCACATGAGCCCGGTACCTAAAGAATTACAAAGTGATGCTAGCGGCGAAGTATATTAGATCCCATGTTTAAGTATCTTTCGTAACGATTCCATCACGACGAAAATCAGGAATGTATACAATGCGTCTAGTCCGTCAAGCAATTGTATCAGTTTAAATCAATGTATCCACCCAGGACCTAAATTGCAGACCCATATATTCAATATTATCACTCGGATTCGGAAATTCAAATATGTTTTCTCCAGCGATATAACTAAAGTGTTTCGACAAGTTCGGCTTCGAGACGAAGATCAATACAAACCACGTATTTTATGGCGGAAAAGTCCCGAGGACCCTCTAGGAGAATATCACCTAACAACAATTACTTATCGTCTTGATTGTGCTCCTTGGCAAGCCATCCGTGTTCTCCGACAAATTGCCATCGACAATTTGCCAGATGATGAAACGAGATAGGTCATTCAAAATATACGGATATTAAATATATGGAGCACAGGATATAAAAACAGCCCAAGAACTCATATCGAAGATCTCCTCGACCCTTGAAAAGGGTAGAATGCCACTAACGAAGTGGGCTTCTAATCATCCAGCGGCATTGGACAACATAAGCAAGGAACATCGCATTGAATCGTATATAGATATGCAGAAAGGCCAAAACGAGATCAAGCTGCTGGGATTGCACTATAATCCAACAGAGGATTGCTTCATGTACAACATTAAGCCGAAAGTGGACGTTAATTATACTAAGCGACGCATTTTGAGCGCAGCAGCAGCAATCTACGATCCTATCGGCTGGCTTTTACCAGTAGTTATGAGGTTTCGGATAGATATCCAAACGCTTTGGCATAAGGGCTATGATTGGGACGATAAAATTGATGCATCATTGAAGAGTCAAAATGAGGGCGTATCGGGAAGTTCACAGGAATCAGCGTGTTATTGACTTCTTTATTATTCTCTACAGCATTGGACAACATTTCCTATACGGGCTAACCCCTACCACCATGAGATAACTACGAAACCCACACAGAGGAACAAGAGATGACGTCTTGAGGAAAAGCTCAACTAAACACCAAGAGCAGTGTAGATGCCATTTCGAGTCCTTCGGGGGTGAAAATGACATTCACGAAAGTCAATTGAAAAATGGGCAACATGGGTGTCATATGAATCAGGGTGAAAACACGAATGTCCAGGAGTAGTGAGGATGGCATTTCGAGTCCTTCGGTGGTGAAAAGGACTTTTATGGAAGTCCAGCGAAAAATACGCAATATGGGTGTCACATGAATCGGAGTGACGAAGCACTATAAATGGCATTTAGAGTCCTTCGGTGGCGACAAGGACATTCGAAAAAGGATATTTTCGCTAGTGAAGCGAAATATGGGCAATATGGGTGTCATATGAATCAAGGTGAAAACGAGAACCAGTGAAGAATGGCAATATGGGTGTCATACGAACCAGGGTCAAGAGGCGAATGTCCAGGAGTGCTGGATTCTTCGGTGGCAACAAGGACATTCGAAAAAGGATATTTTTGCTAATGAAGCGAAATGTGGGCAATATGGGTGTCATGTGAATCGGGGTCTCCAGGAGTAGTGTAGAAACTTGAAATTTCCATTATATTATGCATCACAGAAGCTTTCATCCCGGGACTGGGCTTCTCTGCATCACTTTACTTACTACGACGTAACTGACTAATCAATCCATCGAGTGTGAACTCTAGCAGATTGTTAAAATTAGTTAATTAATAAGGAAATTTATTAAAATATTCTCTTTTAAAAATTGGTTTGTTATTAGAGTGAAAATCAACGAAATCCTTCAAGCTGTTATATAGGATAATACACCGTGTAATAGGTTCATTAAGACCATAATTCACTCTATGGTAAGGCTGAACAAGAAGATTGTTACGCCGCAAATTGTGAGGAATACAAAGTAGTTCGTTATATCTTCACACAAAACGTGACAGCAAAGCAAGTCTCTTATAAACATCGCGTTCAAGAAAGTCCTTCTATAATCTAACGTTTGTAAACCAAATAAGGAGCAACGAGTACCATAATCAGGCTTAAAACGCCAGCCAATTTGGTAAATAGCAAAACGAGTAAAATTATGCTGAATTCTCTCTATACGCTCGATATGAACATTATAGAAAGGATTCCACACAATAGAGCAATACTCAAGACGCGAACGAACAAAAGCTGAATTCAAAATTTTTAAAGTATAAGGGTCATTAAATTCGCGCGCGTTCCGTTTAACAAATCCTAACATACTATTCGCTTTTGATAAAATATAGTCAATATGTGGTCGAAATGAAAGCTTTTGATCAAAAATTACACCAAGATCTGATATCTCAGATACTCTTTCAAGAACACTGCCTGCTATGGAGTACTCAAAAAAGAGAGGAGTTTTTAATCTATACGCGCTCAAAACTTTACATTTACTAACATTTAAATTTAAATTATTGTCGCGGCACCAATTTTGCGATTTTTCTAAATCGCATTGCAATTTTTGGCAGTCGCTTATGTCGCCAATTTTCATAGCAATTTTCATATAATCTGCGTACTGCCATACTCGCACGTATTGGAAATTTTGGATGATATCATTCACAAAAACTAAAAAGAATAGTGGTCCTAAATGACTTCCTTGCGGTACTCCTGATGTACATCTTATCAGACAGCGCGATGTACAACCATTTAGCTTCACCAACTGAGTCCTATCAGTTAAGTAGGATCGCACCCAGCTTAAAAAATTCGACTGTATACCTAAATTTTCTAATTTGCGAAGTAATATGTAGTGATCAACTTTATCGAAAGCCTTCGAAAAGTCGGTATACACCACATCAACCTGCATTCCTTGTTCAATAGAATCAGCAACAAATTTAGTAAAAGAAACTAAATTTGTTGTAGTTGATCTACCTTTAAGGAAGCCATGCTGACATGGCGATATCAACCGGCTGACCAAAACATATATTTTATTTTTAACAATCATTTCAAAAAGCTTCGGGATAGCCGATAATTTCGCTACAGGCCGATAATTGTCTATATGATGCTTTGGTCCCTTTTTATGAACAGGAGTAATAAACGAGACCTTCCATTCATCGAGAAAAACACCTGTAGACAAAGACATATTAAAAATTTTCGCTAGCGGACGACATAAGGACTGCATGCAATTCTTTAGAAAAATATTTGGAATGCAATCAGGTCCGGCTTGAATACTAATATCGAGCTCAGCCATAGCACCCAACAGGTCATCTTCAGAAATCTGAAGAGCACTGCTAAGGTGCTCATGAGATATTTGAGCAACTGGAGGTCTCTCATCAATATCAATATTTAATTCCGGCGAAGCCGAGCTTGGCATATCATAAACGGAATTGAAAAAACTTGCAAAACCATCACATACCGATTGAACATCACTATAATAATTGTTATTAAATTGTAAATTTTTCGGAATGCCTATTCTTACGTTTGCTGTTCAGAAAATTCCAAAAAGCTTTGCTGTCAGTTTTAATGTTATGTTCTGCTCGAGCAATATATTGTTTGTAAAGATATTTATTCAACAATTCATACTCTTTCCTCAATCTAAAAAAGTTAGTTTTGTTTCACTAACTTGAAATCTTTCTAACTTGAAATCTCCCTAACTTCATATCTCCCTAACATGAAATCTGTCTAACTAGAAGTCCCTCTAACTTGAAATCTCCCTAACTTAAAAGCTCCCTAACTTGAAATTCATCTAACTTGAAATCTACCTTACTTGAAATCTATTTAACTTGAAATCTCTCTAAATTTAAATCTCCTTACTTGAGATCTCCCTAACTTGAAAGCGCCCTAACTCGAAATCTACCTTACTTGAAATCTTTCTAACTTAAAATCCCTCTAACTTGAAATCTCCCTAACTTGAAATCTCCCTAACATGGAATCTTTCTAACTTGAAATCCCAATAACTTGAAATCTCCCTAACTTGAAAGCTCCCTAACTTAAAATTTCCCTAAGTTGACATTCTCTCAACTTGAAATATCCCTAACTTGAAATATTCCTAACTTGAAATTTCCCTAACTTGAAATCTCTCTAGCTTGAAATCCCTCTAACTTGAAATCTCCCTAATTTGAATCTCCCTAGCTTGAAATCTTCCTAACTCGAAATCTCCCTAACTTGGAATCTCAATAACTTGAAATCTCCCCAACTTGACTTGGAGGGATATGGAGTTACAGGGAATTCGACTTGGATGGATTTCTAGTCAGATGTATTACGACTTAAGCTGTGTTTTGCTAGGCTGCGACTGGGCGATTTGCGACTGTGATTTGAGATTGCGATTTGCGTACGTCACACTACTTGTGTGCATTTTATATGGAGGTGTTTTGCTAGAACACGATCTGCGATTGTGATTGCGATGAGCGACTGCGATTGCGATTCGTGCTGGGCAATGTTGTATATTGGCGCCATGGTGATTGTGACTTTGTGGCTGTGAGATGTTGTGTATTTGCACGAGGATGATTGAACACGGCAGCCAAAGGTGTTGAAAATCTTTTTTAGCAAAGTATCTTTTGGTGGTGCTTTGGGAAAATATCTTTTTTTTCGCAATGTTTTTGCGATTTGTGTGAATGTGAAATGAAGGGTTTTGTATGAAAATAGTTCTAGTATGTTGCGCAGGTTGTGGGAATGTAATCAAGGATTTTTATATGTATGTAAGTGAGGAGAATGTATGGAAAGAGACGAATGTACGGTAGACGTAGAGTCCTTCGGTGGCGGCAAGGACATTCGTAAAAGGATATTTTTGGCAGTGAAGCGAAATATAGGGAATATGGGTGTCAAAAGAATCGGGGTGAAAAGGCGAATGCCCAGGAGTAGTGAAGATGGCATGTCGAGTCCTTCGGCGGCGAAAAGGACATTCACGAAAGTTATTATTATTATATTCTGGGGGATAGCCGAAGCAGACCGCTAACGTTTGGGTCCCTTTTCGCCCCCTCCCGGTCATCATTGGCTTCCAGATGCCGACTGATAGTTGTCGACCTCTTTCTTCATTACTGAGTCCCGTGTTATTGCTAGCATTTGTTTAAGGCTGAGTTCACTCATGGGGTTCCACACTTATCGTGTGCCTGCCTGTGATCCTCAACCTCGTGTTAGCCAGTGCTGGACATTCGCACACAATGTGTGCTGCCGTCTCGGCCTCCTCCAGGCATAGCCTGCAAACGTCATCTTCCCCGATTTTCAACTTGGCCAGATGAGCCTTAAAATTACCATGCCCTGTGACCAAGGCAGTTATCCAGCTTAGGGTACTCCATTTATAACTGAGTACATTTCTCGCTTCCCTGCCTAAAGGGCTGGTCATTGCATTCCGAGCTTGTTTGCAAGTGACTAGCTCCTGCCATCTTCGTTGATGCATGGAGTCCATCCACTCCCCAACCTTCGCTCCAATCATGCCGTTCTGGGCCAATGAAAGTTGCCGCAGATCCCTGTTTTGCTAGGGCATCCGCCGCCTCATTTCCAGTTGTACCTATGTGTCCTTTTACTCACATCAGCGTAACCTCATTTTCTGAGGCACACGTGTTGAGCTTCCGGACACACTCTAGTACCAGCTTAGAGTTTATGTTCGTCTGCTGCATGTGTCTGATCACCGATTGGTTGTCCAGTGCAATAATGATTTTCTTCCCCCGCACCTGACTTTCAAGCAGGTGGTCCAACGCATGCATCAAGCCAAGCATCTCTGCCTGGTATACAGACACATACTCTCCTAGACTAAGCGCACATGCTAGGTTTAGCTCTTCAGAGTAAACCCCCGCCCCCGCTTTACTGTCCATTAAAGAGCCATCAGTAAAAATGCAGATGTCATTGTACATACACTCATTGTGTATGTTTCCATCTGCAATGTGAGTTTTGTTTAGTCTTTCAACTACCCTACGTCTACTCATGCCTTCTACCGGCATTAGAGTCTCCCTGACCTCATCATGAATAATGTCTAGGATGATCTTATGACCGCTGCTAGTTCCAAAGCGATGCCACATGGCATCCCTTTCCATGCGTATTGCCGAAAGCGCCGCCGTTTTCTTTACAAATAAGTTCAACGGCGGCAGTCCCTCCATTGATCGCGTTGGTGTGGTGCGCATTGCACTGCATATGCTTACGCAAGCTATCCTTTGTACCCCATCCAGCTTCTGCTTTGTGGTATTCTGCATGGCTTTCGGCCACCATACCACTAATGCGTAGGTTAGAATGGGTCTACTACTTTGCTTTAACCCCTAGCGGGGCATAGCGCGTCAACTACTCCTGCACGCCATCGTACTCTGTTCTGGGCAATGGGACGCAACTCCCCAAAAGACTTACCCAGTACCTGACACTCTTTTGCCACAGATCGACGCCATGTGATTCGAGGACCCCCTCTTGGTCGGCCTTGGTTTGAAATGGGGTTCCACTTCATGGCATGCAAAGCAATGCAGTTATCACTCTTCCGCAATGTGTGACCTATCCACTGCCATTTTCGCCTGCGTATCAATTCGTCGATTAGCATCTGACCCATACGCCGACTTAGCTCTTCATTTGATATTGTTTCGGGCCAGAAAATTCTTAAAATTCGACGAAGACATGAGTTGACGAAAACTTGCAGTTTTCTGGTAACTCCTACGGAAACTTTCCATGTACTGCTCCCATACAAAAGCACTGATAGTACCAGGGAGCGAAACAGGCCCAGCTTGGTCTTGATGCTGAGATAACTGCTCTGCCAGATTTTGGACAGCATGCCGTATGCGCGTTTAGCCTGGTTGATACGACGAGCGATGTCCTGCTCCGTACCACCATTTTCGGCAACAATGCTACCTAGGTAGACGAAATTGCCCACCTTTTCCACAGGCTGCCCATTAATATTGATGGCAATAGGTGTCGGATTTCTTTTTCGCAACGGCGGGCTAAGAACCTTGGTCTTGTTGGTATTAATCTTTAGCCCAACCTTGCTTGCCTACCTCTCGAGATCTAACGCCATTGCGGACAGATCCATGATTTTGTGGGAGAGTAGGCATATGTCGTCAGCGTAGTCAAGATGTTGTAGATAAGATGTCAAAGTCCATTGAATTCCTCTGTTGAGTCCGGATAGGGCTGCATGCAACACGTCGCCGATCACTATGAGGAATAGGATCGGTGAGAGGATGCACCCCTGCAGAACTCCACTGCGAATCTCAAAGTCCCCCGACACCTTACCTTTATGCAGAACGCGGCATTTCGCGCCGTCATAGGTTGCCTTAATAATAGCCACAAGCTTCTCAGGGATGCCTCTCCTGCGCAAGGCCGCCCATATAGAATCCCGGTTCACACTATCGAAAGCCTTTTCGAAATCGATGAAAAGCAAGTGAAGCGGGGAATCGTATTCAGCGCATTGCTCGATGATGATTCGCAAGGTGTTAATGTGATCGACACAGGAGAATCCGGATCGAAAACCAGCCGGCTCTTCATCAATTGTGCTTTCTAAGTGGGCCTTTAGTCTTTCCAGGACGATTTTAGCTATTATCTTGACAACGGCAGGAAGCACACAAATGCCTCTCCAATTATTACAGTCTGTAAGGCTACCCTTCTTTGGAAGTTTGATGATCAAACCTTCCTTCCACTCAGTAGGAAAGGTCTCTGTATTCCATGCTTTATCAACAAGTGGGTGCAGCAAATCGGCAGTCACGCTTGGCGCTGCTGAACTTCACCAGAGGTTACACGGTTTAAGACCGCGGCGAAGTGTTCTTTCCACCGCCTCATTTGATCTTCTTCCAAGATAAGTAGCTTTCCATCACTATCTTTCACCGGATGTTGGCAGGAGTTACGACCACCTGTAAACTCCTTGATGACACCGTATACGGCGTTTAAGTTGTTACTTCTTGCGGCTTCTTCTGCTGACGCTAAAAGAGAATTGGCATAAACTCTTTTATCGCGTCGCACACTACGCTGAACTTCTCGAGCTTTCTGACGGTAAAGGAGTTCGATGCTGCTTCGATTGTCGTCTGATGCTGCAGCGAACTTTCAAGTCCTTTCTTTCAACAATCCGCTGCCATGAAGCGTCGGACATCCAGGGCTTATTCTGGCAATCCGGGTTTGGGCCAAGGATGGTATTTGCGCTATCAATGTACGCTTTTTTTATGGCATCCCAGTTTTCGTTTATGTCACTATCTGGGTGACTAGTTATCTCAGCTGCTTTTTGCGCAAGATGGTCATTATATTGTTGTAAGACAGCTGGATTTTTTAATCGAGCGGTGTTGAATTCGCGCCGCCTGGATCTTTCGTCGCTGGGGCGGCGCACGGCTGCAATACGCTATTGAACATTAGCGATCATAAGATAATGGTCTCTTCCCATCCCAATATCGGCACCCTTCTTGTTTCGCACGTCCAGGAGGCAACTCTTGAGTCTTTTACTAATGGCAAAATGGTCGATCTGATTTTGTGTTCTGCGCCGATCAACAGAGAACTGATTTTGTGGTGGTCCTTATGCTCAAACATAGTACCACCGATGAAGAGACTGTGAAAGTTGCAGAACTCTACAAATCTTTCACCGTTGTCATTACGATCACCAAGACCGTGTCTCCCCATCACATGTCTGAGCTCATAGTTATCAGCGCCAACTTTCGCATTCAAATCACCCATAACCATTATAATGTTACCTTTAGGTGTTCTGCTCTGAACGGCGTTTAATTCTTCGTAGAAGGAGTCTTTTGCCAAGACACTGTCGGGTTCAGTAGGGGCATAACATTGTATAATTGAGATGTTCCTCATTTTGGTCCGGAACCTGGCGGTCAAGACTCTGTCAGAGACCGGCTCCCAGGATAAGAGACAGTTTCGCGCGGCTCTGGTTAAAAGGAGCCCCACATCTGACTCACGACGACTACCGGTAGCTTTACCGGAGTACAACATTACAGTGCTGCCCGTTGGAGAGATAAATTCTCCGCTGTTCCACCATCTTATCTCACTAACTCCTAAGATATTCAACTTGTACCTCAGAAATTCACTCTCTAATTGAAGAAATCGTGCGTTCTGGGGACCTTCTGATCCATTGTCCAGGAGAGTACGCACATTCCAGACACCAATCTTTGTCATTGTACGATAGCAAAAAATCGTAACCGTTGAGTCAGTCCTTATCCGAGGCATAGTTGACGTTTTGTTAGCATATAAAGATTTCGGATAGTGCAAGTTGCTGGCATACACATCCTGTCCTTTGATTGTCGGTTTTAACGACAGGCCCTCAAAGGGAAAGGCCATGGTATTTTTTTTTACACCCCACACCACAGGAGTACCTCTACCAAATCATCGCACCGCCGTCACTGGCGGCTTGACGTTGGTTGGCAGTGGTCAGTGACCACCGCCGTTCCAAGGGGCGCCCACGCGGAGGACTATGGAAGAGGAGTTTTTCTTCTTGTTAAATTTCTCTAGTTCCCGCACCATCTCAGACAATTGCAATCAACAGCGAAAGACCACAACCTTCGCCTTAAACATATAACTATTTCATGAGCACAACCTAAATGTACACGCAGACAATTTGCCCTTTTGCACGGCAACGGCTACGTAAGAGAAAATGTTCGCCCGATTATTCAAACTATTTTCTCTTACTTTCGGGCACCAACAGCTGATTAGTACCGTGAGCTGTTATCACTGCAAAAAATCACCGTCGTCGTCGACGCCTGTGATGTTGCAGCTACATGTTGATCGAGCCCAATTGGATAAAAATGTATGTAGCTGCGTGCGTTTGTTGGCACCGATGACGACGACGGCGACGACGACGACGATTGATGCATACAACATAATTGTCCATGTACAAGTACATATTGCAGATATTAGTGTTCGCAATGTGCAATTGCAATAAATATACATGTATGATAGCGGATTTAACGTTATTTTTTTTAGTATTAGGGGATTCAAACAAAGGAATTCGAATGGTATTGGGATGGTTTTGGGGAAAAAAATTAGCTGGATTTTCTTTGGTGGTGGGGATGTTCTTGGTGCGAAAAGAATCCCCGAAAAAAAATTTGAACAGGCAGCAAAAATCCTTCCGACATAAAATGTCGCGTGAAATAAATATATTACAAAACTGATAAAAGAAACATAAAAGAACTACGATTGGGGTAAACCCCAATCATGCAATACTCTAGATGAATTTGAACCTGGTTAAAGTCAATAAATAATTTTGGTTGCAATCTCGGATGCATCGTTAAGACTTTGTTGATCCCATCACCTCTCAGATTTCATCTAGAGTATTAGTTTCTGAGAAAATCTGATTATTGTAAATTATCAAAAATGTGTCATTTTGTATGGGAGGGGGTAGACGGAGTAAGGGTAATCGATTAATTTTTTTGAATCTAACTGATATTGTTAATTAAGTGTTAAGTACAAAATTTCAGCCCGATAAATTGTATACGTACTGAGTAAATTGGCTTAACGTATTTCATGAAATAGTGCAGTTTGTATGGGAGGGGGTAGAAGGAGGGTGAGGATTACAATAAGTTTTATAACATAGGTTACAATTATCATAAAAGTGATATATTAAAAATTTCAAAGCAATATGTTTTATAGTTTCTGAGAAAATCTGATTATTGTAAATTTTCAAAAATGTGTCATTTTGTATGGGAGGGGGTAGAAGGGGTGGAGCGATTTAGCCCGTTCACGAACTTAGCCTTCATTTTTTGTCAAAAATAACGTGTGCAAAATTTGAACTTCATAGCTCAACGCGTTCTCGAGCTAGAGAGGTCACGGACGGACGGACGGACAGACGGACAGACGGACAGACGGACATCCGGTTTTGAGATATTCGAGTGATAATATGAACTTCTGTATCATTCATTTTTTTCTGCGAGCCTTATTTCTTAGCGTTACAAACTTTGTGGCAAACTTATAATACTCTCAGATTTCATCTAGAGTATAAAAATATGTAGTGAAACTGATAAAAGAAAAATAGTGAAAGTATCTTGTGGTACAGATTTTTCCGAGATATTTTTTTTGTTAGTGACAGTGAAGAAAAGGTTTAAGCAGAAATATTTAAAATAAAAGAAAAGACAAAATCATCGAGACGGCCGTTCAAACGGCGGCAAATGCAGGGCAACAATTTGGATGAAGATAATATTCTTCTGGAGATAGCTTCCGCTTCGCTGCAGTGTCCGATGCCAAAAGTGCTTAACCCGCTTCATCCGGAATTCGGCACCCGCACCAGCTTCAAAATTTAAGTCCGTGACTTGGTCAGCCGTACGGATTGTTGGGGTTTGTTTTCGGAAAAACTAAAATCTGATCGCGATAAATTGAAAAAAAAAAGGAAACGAAAAGATTTAAAATTATAACAACCGTGAATTCAAAAGTAACGGAGAAAGGGCTTTTCGGGGTGAAACTTTGTATAACGAGTTTTTAAAGAGCCGCTTAGTTCACGACACCCGATTTTTTTCTATTCCTCTTTAAAATTCGCTTGTCTTTGTTCTTTTACGTTTTTTTATTATATCTCAATATTTCCAAAATTAATTTAAGTGTTCAATAAGTCAAATTCTTAAAAAAAAAAAATATTTTCCTTAAATCGTGTTCTTGAGGGGTTTTCTTCGTTGGAATTTCAATACTTTAAAATTAATTATTAATTAATTACTTTGTTTGTGATAATATGTCACGGAATTTAAATTGGATTAAAATAAATTTGTAAATGGAGTAAGCGAATCCATCCATCTTCTTTCCTCTGTGATGTAGGACAAAAGCAAAAAAAAATAGTTACGTTGGGAGATCTCTAACTATGGCCGTGAGATCTGTAGGCAGATGGATGGGTATATGGCCGCGATCCAAAAGAACTGTGATCGCAATTAATTTCTTGTGCATGAGCGTGGTTTACTGGTTTTGATAGTAGATTTTTTTCTATTTTTGATTTGTATGTCAAGGCATGTGAAACATGTAATGGATACTGGAGTATTAATAGGACAAAACCCGCCCCAAACGCTACCGCAAACGAGCTACGACAAGCACATGCCGCCACCTGATTTGTATTCCAGCACGTCGGATTTACTCCGACCCGTTCTCTCATTATAAAAATGGCGCCCAACGTGGGGCCCGAGTTTCTCGGTGTCTCTTTGCATATCTACTTTGGTCAAATTACAGATTTGGAAATATTTTCAGATTCTGACACCAGGTAGATAATGCGATAACTTTAGTTTTCATTTCCCTGTTAGTAGAAGCAGTCACTACAGGACGGTTCTTTTGTTGTGTCGTTTTGTGAATTATAAGTTAATTCACGTATCGAAATCCATACAGTGACTACGGTAATTGCTGATTTCTATAGTTTCTTTGCAAATCAGTCCGAGTTTCTGGATGTGCCTTCGTTACCTTTGTGTCCGAAAGAACCGTTCTTCATTTCAGCGAGATTTTTCTCGCACTTCATCATTGTATGCTTCATTTATCAGTTGATTTGCGAACTTTAATCGAATATTTTCTGCGAATTATGTTCTCTAGTGCGATCATCGTACTTTAAACATCCACTATGTTCAATTAAAGTTCGCTTACCAAATTTTATATGAAACATTGCGATTATTTTTGAAATATTCTCCTGCGTTTGTTTTATCCAAACAAGCCAGCAACAGACTCATGCACTTGTTCATTTATTATTATCAACTGTGTTTATTTTGTTGTCCTATAACCATAGAGGAGGAAGGGCGTTTCCAACAGGAAAAATTAACTAACTACTTTGCCTTAACCCCTAGCGGGGCATAGCGCGTCAACTACTCCTGCGCGCCATCGTACTCTGTTCTGGGCAATGGGGCGCAACTTCCCAAAAGACTTACCCAGTACCTGACACTCATTTGCCACAGATCGACGCCATGTGATTCGAGGACCCCCTCTTGGTCGGCCTTGGTTGGAAATGGGGTTCCATTTCATGGCATGCATAGCAATGCAGTTATCACTCTTCCGCAATGTGTGACCTATCCACTGCCATTTTCGCCTGCGTATCAATTCGTCGATTGGCATCTGACCCGTACGCCGACTTAGCTCTTCATTTGATATTGTTTCGGGCCAGAAAATTCTTAAAATTCGACGAAGACATGAGTTGACGAAAACTTGCAGCTTTCTGGTAACTCCTACGGAAACTTTCCATGTACTGCTCCCATACAAAAGCACTGATAGTACCAGGGAGCGAAACAGGCCCAGCTTGGTCTTGATGCTGAGATAAATGCTCTGCCAGATTTTGGACAGCATGCCGTATGCGCGTTTAGCCTGGTTGATACGACGAGCGATGTCCTGCTCCGTACCACCATTTTCGGCAACAATGCTACCCAAGTAGACGAAGTTGTCCACCTTCTCCACAGGCTGCCCATTAATATTGATGGCAATAGGTGTCGGATTTCTTTTTCGCAACGGCGGGTTAAGAACCTTGGTCTTGTTGGTATTAATCTTTAGCCCAACCTTGCTTGCCTCCCTCTCGAGATCTAACGCCATTGCGGACAGATCCATGATTTTGTGGGAGAGTAGGCATATGTCGTCAGCGTAGTCAAGATGTTGTAGATAAGATGTCAAAGTCCATTGAATTCCTCTGTCGAGTCTGGATAGGGCTGCATGCAACACATCGCCGATCACAATGAGGAATAGGATCGGTGAGAGGATGCACCCCTGCAGAACTCCACTGCGAATCTCAAAGTCCCCCGACACCTTACCTTTATGCAGAACGCGGCATTTCGCGCCGTCATAGGTTGCCTTAATAATAGCCACAAGCTTCTCAGGGATGCCTCTCCTGCGCAAGGCCGCCCATATAGAATCCCGGTTCACACTATCGAAAGCCTTTTCGAAATCGATGAAAAGCAAGTGAAGCGGAGAATCGTATTCAGCGCATTGCTCGATGATGATTCGCAAGGTGTTAATGTGATCGACACAGGAGAATCCGGATCGAAAACCAGCCTGCTCTTCATCAATTGTGCTTTCTAAGTGGGCCTTTAGTCTCTCCAGGACGATTTTAGCTATTGTCTTGGCAACGGCAGGAAGCACACAAATGCCTCTCCAATTATTACAGTCTGTGAGGCTACCCTTCTTTGGAAGTTTGATGATCAAACCTTCCTTCCACTCAGTGGGAAAGGTCTCTGTATTCCACGCTTTATCAACAAGTGGGTGCAGCAAATCGGCAGTCACGCTTGGCGCTGCTTGATAAAGTTCGGCAAGGATGCCGTCAAGTCCGGCGGCCTTTCCTCGTTTTAGTGCAATAATTGCAGTGACTATTTTCTCTTTAGTCGGGGCAGTGGACCGTATACGCACATTTTGATGGTTAGCTAAATTATCTATATGAGGGGGAACTTCACCAGAGGTTACACGGTTCAAAACCGCGGCGAAGTGTTCTTTCCACCGCCTCATTTGATCTTCTTCCAAGATAAGTAGCTTTCCATCACTATCTTTCACCGGATGTTGGCAGGAGTTACGACCACCTGTAAACTCCTTGATGACACCGTATACGGCGTTTAAGTTGTTACTTCTTGCGGCTTCTTCTGCTGACGCTAAAAGAGAATTGGCATAAACTCTTTTATCGCGTCGCACACTACGCTGAACTTCTCGAGCTTTCTGACGGTAAAGGAGTTCGATGCTGCTTCGATTGTCGTCTGAAGCTGCAGCCAAACGAACTTTCAGCTCCTTTCTTTCAACAATCCGCTGCCATGAAGCGTCGGACATCCAGGGCTTATTCTGGCAATCCGGGTTTGGGCCAAGGATGGTATTTGCGCTATCAATGTACGCTTTTTTTATGGCATCCCAGTTTTCGTTTATGTCACTATCTGGGTGACTAGTTATCTCAGCCGCTTTTTGCGCAAGATGGTCATTATATTGTTGTAAGACAGCTGGATTTTTTAGTCGTGCGGTTTTGAATTTGCGGGGCCTGGATCTTTCGTCGCTGGGGCGGCGCACGGCTGCAATACGCAATCGAACATTAGCGATCATAAGATAATGGTCTCTTCCCATCCCAATATCGGCACCCTTCTTGTTTCGCACGTCCAGGAGGCAACTCTTGAATCTTTTACTAATGGCAAAATGGTCGATCTGATTTTGTGTTCTGCGCCGATCAACAGAGGACCAACTGATTTTGTGGTGGTCCTTATGCTCAAACATAGTACCACCGATGAAGAGACTGTGAAAGTTGCAGAACTCTACAAATCTTTCACCGTTGTCATTACGATCACCAAGACCGTGTCTCCCCATCACATGCCTGAGCCCATAGTTATCGGCGCCAACTTTCGCATTCAAATCACCCATAACCATTATAATGTCACCTTTAGGTGTTCTGCTCTGAACGGCGTTTAGTTCTTCGTAGAAGGAGTCTTTTGCCAAGACACTGTCGGGTTCAGTAGGGGTATAACATTGTATAATTGAGATGTTCCTCATTTTGGTCCGGAACCTGGCGGTCAAGATTCTGTCAGAGACCGGCTACCAGGATAAGAGACAGTTTCGCGCGGCTCTGGTTAAAAGGAGCCCCACACCTGACTCACGACGACTACCGGTAGCTTTACCGGAGTACAACATTACAGTGCTGCCCGTTGGAGAGATGAATTCTCCGCTGTTCCACCATCTTATCTCACTAACTCCTAAGATATTTAATTTGTACCTCAGAAATTCACTCTCTAATTGAAGAAATCGTGCGTTCTGGGGACCTTCTGATCCATTGTCCAGGAGAGTACGCACATTCCAGAATCCAATCTTTGTCATTGTACGATAGCCAAAAGTCGTAATAGTTGAGTCAGTCCTTATCCGAGGCATAGTTGACGTTTCGTTAGCATATAAAGATTTCGGATAGTGCAAGTTGCTGACATACACATCCTGTCCTTTGATTGTCGGTTTTAACGACAGGCCCTCAAAGGGAAAGGCCGTGGTATTTTTTTCACACCCCACACCACAGGGGTACCTCAACCAAATCATCGCACCGCCATCACTGGCGGCTTGACGTTGGTTGGCAATGGTCAGTGACCACTGCCGTTCCAGGGGGCGCCCACGCGGAGGACTATGGAAGAGGAGTTTTTGCCCCCCAAATTGCTATACATTCATATAGGTATAAAAAAATGAAACCGGAATATAGGGGGCTACGCCCGCAATCCGAGGGTTTTGTAGCAAGCGCTTATTTTGGTATATAAATATCGGCTCCTTGCTCTTCTTGATACCATTTACATGCATAAAAAAAACAATTAAAATGTCTTACTCGCTTCGCTTACATTTTACATGCCAATTCATATTACGTGATTGTAACGAAACTTAGAACATTTTATTGCCCAAGGTGTTGGTTATCGTTGGCCATCAGTATTTTTTACCTCGAACGTGTTTAAGGCATGCAGGGGTGTGCTAACTGTAACTATAGAAATAAACTATTATTGACCTATTCTGAGAAGATATACAGATTCCATTATTTTCCATTTTTTTCGGAACCCACCTTCCTGTAAGTTTTCATAATTCTACAATAAGTATAACGGTCTCGAACTACAAGGGGAAGGAGACAAGTTACGAACTAATATTTTCTAACCCAATGTCTTTCTACAAATTTCAAGAAAATGCGAAAAAATGGAATGTACTCAACATTACCTTTCTCACGACACCACACTTGCCTATACCAGTCGTTAAAAAAAATAACCTTAATTTCGCCTCTATGTGGACACCGCCCTCTCCCCTCCCCTCCCCTCCACCCGGTTAAGTTGTATTAGTCAGCGCCCCAGCCGCAATCTTTACCCTTTCAAAAATGATTAATTAAATAACTGCAATTCGCACTACGAAAACAACATGAAAGTACATAGTACTCACACATATGTATGAGGCCGGTAGGTGTATTTTTTGTGTGGATAGTGTCAAAATGCCTAACTTTAAATGAATGTACTTTTATTAAATATTACGTGATTGCAATGAAACTTCGAGATATTATTGCCTATAGTGTTGGCTATCATTGGCCATCAATATTTTTGACCTGTGATGCGTTTAAGGGGTGCAGGGGTGTGCTCGCTGCTACTATGGAAATGTACTATTATTAACCTTTTTTGATGAGATATCAAAATTCTACGATTTTTGGTTTTCTATGCTAGTAAAATGCCGCTTTCCTGCAAATTTTCATATTTCTAAGTATAACGGTCTCGAAATGCAAGGGGGGGACAAACTCGGATCACATATTTTCCCCTCTACCTCTTTTCCCCTTTTTTAAAATTTGATGAAAATATCAAAAATGGAATGTACTCGGTGTTACCTTTCTCATAATACCCCACTTCACTTGCCTATACCAGATAAAAAAATTTTGACCTTCATTTCCCCTCTATGGGGACCTCCCCTTAAAGTCAGCCTATTACAACGTATCGCTTTCTCCGGCGAATTATAACAATTCTACATATTCCCACAAAATTTCATATAAAATATGTAGCTTCAGCGGTTCATGAGATATTTCATGGACAGACGGACAGACAGACGGACAGACGGACGCATGACCGATTTCATAAGGGTTTTGTTTTGCTACAAAGCCCTAAAAAAACAAGAAAACTGAAGATTGAAGTACACGTTTGATCTTTCGAATCTAGTATATATCTAGTATTTATTATATTCATAACTGGTTTATACGAATTTGTATATCGGCTGACTTTTACATAAAAGTGTAACATAAAAAATGCCGGTAATTCATAGTGAGGAAGATTTGGTCAATTTGACCGAGCAAGACAGTTTACGGTGTTCTATATGTAAGTCCGAATATGAATCATTGGACATCACTGTAACCACACCATGTTCTCACAAATTTCATAAAGTCTGTATAATAAGATGGTTGACGGACCATCACACTTGTCCATTATGTAGACGACCCTGCACTCCTTCACGCTTGCTAACATTTGATTCACTTCAAAATGCCGAAGCGGCATCAGGAGGTGTATTAGGCACTAATTTGGTTCAAACTGCAGTAGAAGCGGAAAGCTTATCAAATGTAAATAAAAAAACATAAAAGAACTACGATTGGGGTAAACCCCAATCATGCAATACTCTAGATGAATTTGAACCTGGTTAAAGCCAATAAATAATTTTGGTTGCAATCTCGGATGCATCGTTAAGACTTTGTTGATCCCATCACCTCTCAGATTTCATCTAGAGTATTAGTTTCTGAGAAAATCTGATTATTGTAAATTATCAAAAATGTGTCATTTTGTATGGGAGGGGGTAGACGGAGTAAGGGTAATCGATTAATTTTTTTGAATCTAACTGATATTGTTAATTAAGTGTTAAGTACAAAATTTCAGCCCGATAAATTGTATACGTACTGAGTAAATTGGCTTAACGTATTTCATGAAATAGTGCAGTTTGTATGGGAGGGGGTAGAAGGAGGGTGACGATTACAATAAGTTTTATAACATAGGTTACAATTATCATAAAAGTGATATATTCAAAATTTCAAAGCAATATGTTTTATAGTTTCTGAGAAAATCTGATTATTGTAAATTTTCAAAAATGTGTCATTTTGTATGGGAGGGGGTAGAAGGGGTGGAGCGATTTAGCCCGTTCACGAACTTAGCCTTCATTTTTTGTCAAAAATAACGTGTGCAAAATTTGAACTTCATAGCTCAACGCGTTCTCGAGCTAGAGAGGTCACGGACGGACGGACGGACAGACGGACAGACGGACAGACGGACAGACGGACAGACGGACAGACGGACAGACGGACATCCGGTTTTGAGATATTCGAGTGATAATATGAACTTCTGTATCATTCATTTTTTTCTGCGAGCCTTATTTCTTAGCGTTACAAACTTTGTGGCAAACTTATAATACTCTCAGATTTCATCTAGAGTATAAACATAAAAGAACTACGATTGGGGTAAACCCCAATCATGCAATACTCTAGATGAATTTGAACCTGGTTAAAGCCAATAAATAATTTTGGTTGCAATCTCGGATGCATCGTTAAGACTTTGTTGATCCCATCACCTCTCAGATTTCATCTAGAGTATTAGTTTCTGAGAAAATCTGATTATTGTAAATTATCAAAAATGTGTCATTTTGTATGGGAGGGGGTAGACGGAGTAAGGGTAATCGATTAATTTTTTTGAATCTAACTGATATTGTTAATTAAGTGTTAAGTACAAAATTTCAGCCCGATAAATTGTATACGTACTGAGTAAATTGGCTTAACGTATTTCATGAAATAGTGCAGTTTGTATGGGAGGGGGTAGAAGGAGGGTGAGGATTACAATAAGTTTTATAACATAGGTTACAATTATCATAAAAGTGATATATTAAAAATTTCAAAGCAATATGTTTTATAGTTTCTGAGAAAATCTGATTATTGTAAATTTTCAAAAATGTGTCATTTTGTATGGGAGGGGGTAGAAGGGGTGGAGCGATTTAGCCCGTTCACGAACTTAGCCTTCATTTTTTGTCAAAAATAACGTGTGCAAAATTTGAACTTCATAGCTCAACGCGTTCTCGAGCTAGAGAGGTCACGGACGGACAGACGGACAGACGGACAGACGGACATCCGGCTTTGAGATATTCGAGTGATAATATGAACTTCTGTATCATTCATTTTTTTCTGCGAGCCTTATTTCTTAGCGTTACAAACTTTGTGGCAAACTTATAATACTCTCAGATTTCATCTAGAGTATAAACATAAAAGAACTACGATTGGGGTAAACCCCAATCACGCAATACTCTAGATGAATTTGAACCTGGTTAAAGCCAATAAATAATTTTGGTTGCAATAGTTTCTGAGAAAATCTGATTATTGTAAATTATCAAAAATGTGTCATTTTGTATGGGAGGGGGTAGACGGAGTAAGGGTAATCGATTACTTTTTTTGAATCTAACTGATATTGTTAATTAAGTGTCAAGTACAAAATTTCAGCCCGATAAATTGTATAGGTAATGAGTAAATTGGCTTAACGTATTTCATGAAATAGTGCAGTTTGTATGGGAGGGGGTAGAAGGAGGGTGAGGATTACAATAAATTTTATAACATAGGTTACAATTATCATAAAAGTGATATATTCAAAATTTCAAAGCAATATGTTTTATAGTTTCTGAGAAAATCTGATTATTGTAAATTTTCAAAAATGTGTCATTTTGTATGGGAGGGGGTAGAAGGGGTGGAGCGATTTAGCCCGTTCACGAACTTAGCCTTCATTTTTTGTCAAAAATAACGTGTGCAAAATTTGAACTTCATAGCTCAACGCGTTCTCGAGCTAGAGAGGTCACGGACGGACGGACGGACAGACGGACAGACGGACAGACGGACATCCGGTTTTGAGATATTCGAGTGATAATATGAACTTCTGTATCATTCATTTTTTTCTGCGAGCCTTATTTCTTAGCGTTACAAACTTTGTGGCAAACTTATAATACTCTCAGATTTCATCTAGAGTATAATTACAAGGAGCATTCTCCAAATCAGGGCCAATCACGCGATCAAGGTCTAAAACGTATTACTCGTCATCACCAGCAAGCAGAAGTCACCATCATAGTCAAAACAATACTAACAAGTCATCTCAACATAGAGTTCAACTAGACTTGCCTATTGAATCGAATCCAAATAGCCAAATGTCGCAAGAAATAGACATCCGCTCTCAAATAACTGAAGTAGCAAAAGAAATACTTAGTGAGCAACTTCAACAATTACAGTTGGAAAATCAAGCTCGTCAGTCACCTTCCGAATCTTTAAATAATTTGATTACGCAACCTCAAGAAACGGAAGCTGACTTATCATTCTCTGCTTCAAGAGGTGCTGATTATAGAAGACGCTCTTCCTCCCGTACGCATCGTCGTGTCGACAATAATATACAGCAGAATATTTCTGAGCCATATGATTTGGAAGTAGAATCTTCTCTTTCAGTCCCAAATCATGTAGCACAGCGGTTTCAAAATCAAAATCATAGTAATGGTTTCCGCATAAGCGAGCGATTTGAAAGAGAAGGCGAAGCATCCCATCAACTCATCGTTTCAATTCTCGATCTGCGATTAACAATTTTCGTACTGGTTCTCGTTCAAATGAGACTATGTTTCAAACTTATGTAATAGATTCTGAGGCTCCTACCACAGCCCTGCTTTATAATCAAAACAGTCGTTCCGGCTATCATCGCGGTCGAAATATTGGACGCTCAAATTCAGGCTTTGCAAACATGTCATCCGAGCGTGTAAGCAAAATTATTAGTGGGTGGAATCTCCATTTCAATGGAGAAAACACAAGAATTACCGCGGAGTCATTTTTATATCAAGTGAAGACATTGACGGCTCATACATTAAATGGAAATTCCGCTCTGGTTGCGAACCATTTACACCTGTTATTAGTCGGCAAGGCGGCTAGCTGGTTCTGGCGCTACCACCGATCTGTTCGACACATCGAATGGGAAACTTTCTGTGAAGCCTTTCGGTATCAGTTTCAAAAGAGTCTTTCAGACTACGACTTGATGGAACTGATCCGAAACAAGAAGCAGGGAGCGACAGAATCTTTCGATTCAGCCCACTGGAAATATTGTAGCTGATCGTCTTGCTCGATCATTAGCAGAGTGGAATTTAGTGGAAATTCTTCGCCGAAATGTTAAATTTGAGCTACGCACCGAATTATTAAATTTTGCCTTTGAGAATGTTAGACAATTAAAACTATTTGTCTATAGAAGGGAGAATTTGGAAGCTGAAATGCACGCCAAATCATCCAGTTTTAGGAATACGTCTGGAAGACGAAATATTTCGGAGATATCTGAAGAAACTTTTGCAGAAGTGGACAACATCCAAACAATATCTGCAAAATAGAAAAAGAAGCAATTTGTTGGAATTGCAGAGAGCCAGGGCACCGGTTTGATGTGTGTGAAGCAGAAAGAAAAGTATTCTGTTATGGATGTGGTGCAATAAACACGTACAAGAATCGATGTCCAAAGTGCACACGCACTTCGAAAAATGTGATAATACCGGGGGTCTCACAACATCAGGAACCCTCGACTCGCAAATATGTACGCCACCTCTCGAAAATACTTCATCACCAGCTCATCCCCATGCATCTTATCTTACAACAACTGTTGCGTCCAAACCTAGTGATATTCCCCCGCCAAGGTCCAACCAATCCCCGACTTCCACTGCCATGGAAGACACTGAACAGCGGGTTCATCACAGCTTTAAACCCCTCCATGTCAGAGTTCGCGAGTATGAGGCAACACGCCGTCGCATTTTTGGTGTAGACGAATTAACACCGCGTCCACCGAAGCCTAAGCGATCGACTGTCAGAATGAGGCAGTTTTGGAAAACGGTCATTCAGAATCGCCGGCGTTATTGTTCCGCTATACTCGCAACTCAACCCAAAAATGACAAACGACCGTATGCCGACGTCACACTCTTCGGTGAACAAGTGTGTGGCCTCGTTGATACTGGAGCCAGCGTCAGCTGTATAGCTGCAGACTTGGCAAAGAAGTTTTTGAGGGAAAAACACCCCTGGGAAAAATTTAAACTCTGCATTACAACGACAGACGGCATTCCCCATTCGACTGTCGGAAAAGTGTCGACAGACATCACTTTCCGTGGTCGAACCCTCAAAATGACCTTTTTAATTATGCCATCCCTTAGCCAAAATCTATACTTAGGTGTAGATTTTGTACGATTATTCGGACTTGCCTCTGATTTATTTGTCTCGTCTCTGTGTCCATTGAACTTGTCTTTGGAAGAGATAGCCACGGAGTCCCTTAAACACCATTTAACTCCTATAGAGGAAGCAAAACTCAAGACAGCTATCGCAATGTTTCCGTCTTTTTCTTCGGAGGGCTTAGGGCGTACGAAACTCGCCAAACACGTCATCGATGTTGGCGGCAGCAAGCCGATTGAGCAGAGACACTTTGCAGTCTCCCCCGCCATCGAGAAGCTCCTCTTCGCTGAGATTGATCGGATGCTTGCGTTAGGTGTCATTGAAGAATCTCAAAGTCCCTGGTCTTCACCAGTCACTCTTGTGGTGAAACCTGGTAAAGTGAGGATGTGCTTAGATGCTCGAAAAGTGAACAACGTGACGGTCAAGGACGCCTATCCTTTGCCTTTGCGACGGTATACTAAGTCGACTGCCGAAAGCAAAATATATATCCAGTCTGGACTTAAAAGACGCCTTTTGGCAAATACCGCTCGATGAAGAGTCAAAGGAAAAGACTGCCTTTACCGTGCCAGGTCGCCCCTTATATCAATTTGTGACCATGCCGTTTGCGCTCTGTAACGCGCCTCAAACAATGCAGAGGCTCATGGATCGAGTAATCCCTGCACATCTTCGTCACCAGGTCTTCATTTACTTGGATGACTTGTTGTTGGTCAAGGAAACTTTTGAGGAACACGTATTGCTTCTTCAGGAAGTGGCTCTCTGTTTCCAAAAGGCCGGTTTGACATTGAACGTGGAGAAGAGTAAATTTCTCATGAAGGAAGTCCGATACTTAGGTCATGTCATTGGTAATGGCACAATCTGCACTGATCCTGATAAGGTCCAGGTGATTGCAGACTTTCCATTGCCAAGCTCAGTTAAACAGCTGCGCAGGTTCCTAGGAATTTGTGGCTGGTATCGTCGCTTCGTCAACAACTTTGCGTCGGTGTCGGCACCGCTGACAGACATGCTGCGCAAGAACCGCGGTTTCTCCTGGACTGATGAGGGCAAAAGAGCTTTTGAGGCTCTTAAGGAGTGTTTAACTTTATCCCCTGTGCTTCATAGCCCGGACTTTTCGCGACCGTTTGGGTTCTGTAACGCGCCTCAAACAATGCAGAGGCTCATGGATCGAGTAATCCCTGCACATCTTCGTCACCAGGTCTTCATTTACTTGGATGACTTGTTGTTGGTCACGGAAACTTTTGAGGAACACGTATTGCTTCTTCAGGAAGTGGCTCTCTGTTTCCAAAAGGCCGGTTTGACATTGAACGTGGAGAAGAGTAAATTTCTCATGAAGGAAGTCCGATACTTAGGTCATGTCATTGGTAATGGCACAATCTGCACTGATCCTGATAAGGTCCAGGTGATTGCAGACTTTCCTTTGCCAAGCTCAGTTAAACAGCTGCGCAGGTTCCTAGGAATTTGTGGCTGGTGTCGTCGCTTCGTCAACAATTTTGCGTCGGTGTCGGCACCGCTGACAGACATGCTGCGCAAGAGCCGCGGTTTCTCCTGGATTGATGAGGGCAAAAGAGCTTTTGAGGCTCTTAAGGAGTGTTTAACTTCATCCCCTGTGCTTCATAGCCCGGACTTTTCGCGACCATTCGCCATACATTGTGACGCTAGCCAATTTGGCCTTGGTGCCGTCCTGGTTCAAACCCTGGACGATGGAACTGAAGCACCAATAGCGTATATGTCCCAAAAGTTAAATCAGGCCCAGCGAAACTATTCTGTTTCTGAGCAGGAATGTCTGGCAGCGGTAATGGCCATTAAGAAGTTTCGGGCCTACGTTCAAGGGCACGAATTTAAGGTAGTGACGGATCACGCGTCTCTGAAGTGGTTGATGTCCCTATCTGATTTACACGGTAAATTAGCAAGATGGGCATTGAAATTGCAACGTTTTAGATTTACAATCGAACACCGAAAGGGAACCCAACATGTTGTTCCTGATGCGCTTTCTCGCATATATTCACTGGAAGCAGTAGAATCGATTGAAAAATTCGAGACATCGATTGAGATTGATTTAGAATCTCCCCATTTTAAGTCCCCCTCTTACCTTGCCCTGATAAAACGCATTGAGGAGAATCAACAGCTTCTCCCTGATCTTAACGTCTTGGACGGTTATGTATACCGACGCTCAGAGTATGCTACCGGAGATGAGACCCAGGGAGAGAGCTCTTGAAAACTCCGGATTCCGGAGGAGCTGACGTCAGAATTAATTGCACGCACACACGAACATCCGCTATGTGCCCATAGAGGAATCGGCAAGACGTTAAAACGTCTCAAGACATTCTTTTACTGGCCGAAAATGACCGCCCAAGTCAAAGACTTCCTATCCTCCTGTGTCATGTGCAAAGAGACAAAAGCTCCCAACCAGATTCTGAGACCTCCAATGGGCAATCTCATTCTTCCCGATAGAATATTTCAGCGTCTGTATATAGACTTTCTTGGACCTTATCCTCGATCAAAATCAGGCAATGTAGGAGTCACCGTTGTCCTCGACCATTTCTCGAAGTTCCCATTGGTGGAACCCATAAAGAAAATTTCCGCTGACCTTCTGGTTGAGTATTTGGAGAAACGGATCTTTAATGTGTTTGGCGTTCCGGAAACCATTACAACGGACAATGGGGTACAGTTCAAGTCCGTTGCGTTTAAGAAACTAATAGGATCTTATGGTGTAAAACACAATTTCACAGCCCTTTATTCACCTCAAAGCAACGCATCAGAGCGCGTGAATCGGTCATTGGTGGCGGCTATCCGAGCTTACGTCCACCCTGACCAACGAGATTGGGATACCAAGTTGTCGTCCATCAATTGCGCTCTAAGATTCGCCTATCATTCCTCTCTAAAGTTTTCTCCTTATTTTGTTGTTTTTGGACAAAATATGGTAACTAATGGGAAAACGTTTGCCCTGTTACGCAGCCTAAATATGATCAATGATCCCCAGGCTCCTGTTACCCATGATGAGAAAACCGAATTAATTCGGAAGGAGGTAGAAGGGAATCTTAGACGAATGTATGAAACCAATGTTGGGACGTACAACTTGAGGTCTCGTCCTGTTGGAGTTAGTTGTTACGGCGCGATCGTCGTCTACCTGGAATGGAAGATACCACAAAGGATCAACAAATCAAAAAATATTGAAAAATCAAGTACTTATCTGAACTGAGGCGAAGGCAAAACAACACAAAACAGACGACATCAACATCGCCACCGCCAGATACATAAACTTTGTTTATGTTTTCGATTGACGTTTCAACCAATATTTGATAGTAGTAGAAGAGTAGAATTGTAGCTTGAAATTGTAATAGATTAGAGCAGCTGATTTCTGGATTGTATGTATCAGCCTGTATTTATCTTAGTTGATTATGCTACTTATGTACGTATATTAGTTAATATTATTCGTATTTGAATTGAGCGGATAGTTCTCCGGGAATATTACTGAAATTGGAAAACTACTGTAATATTCTTTTTAGGATTGTTCGCATGCATTTGTTGGCTCTTGATCTTGAGTCGTTGACTAAGACGGTAGTACGTTTGAAACTAGAACCATAAATTGAATTTAATTAGTAGATTTTTTGAACTGAACACTTCATTTAATAGCATAATATACGTATTATAACGTTGAAGGTGAAGTGTATTCATTTGGATAGCCAGTCGAGTCGAATTTGACTATTTTTCAATTGGATGGTCCGTTGAGTTGAATCTCGAATATTGAACATTTTTTGGTCCGTCGAGCCGGATGCTCAAGGAAAGTTGGTGAGCCTGAAATTAATAGTTGTGATCGTTCTTAGCGTGTGTTTTGTGTGTCTTTTTTGTGGTTAAAATGGAGGCACTTGTAGCCCAACAAAAGACCACTGCCGGAGAACTATCTAGGGTTATTCGAAATTATAGAAAAGCTCCGCTAGATCGTAGAACCCCAAGATACTTAAATAATACACTGACACGTGTACGGGAAATAAATATGTAGTACATTTCTCGAACGGCACGCAAAGATCGTGAACGGCATTACAAGTGGCGAACAATTACAAGAATCGTATTTCGCGGATGATTATTTTGGAGATTTCGATGACGAATACATAGGTTTTAAATCCGAAATCGAAGAACCGATTGATCGGGCAGGGAAAATTAAGATAGGTGGCGAATTCGAATTAGAAGAATCTGGTCAGCACAAGAGAAAAGAAGATTCCTTGAAACTCCCAAGAATTACGTTGCCGAAATTTTCTGGAAGCTACGAAAACTGGATCTCTTTCAGAGACTTATATGTTTCTTTAATTCACAATCGAGAAACACTTTCGAATGTAGAGAAACTTCATTATTTGAAGACAGTTTCCTATAACCGATTCAAATTACGATATAGCGTGGAAAGTTCTTAATGTTAGGTATGACAACAAAGGCGCTCTACTAAACGCACAGTTGATCAAACTTTTCACATCAAACAACGCAAGTGAAGTAGCTTCGTCCGTCAAAGGACTTTTAGACCGAACTGTGGAGTGTGTGCAAGCTATTGAAAATCTGTAAGTTCCCAACTTATGGCATGCGGTTGTGATTTTTGTAGCAACCCAGAGAATGCCAAGAGAAACTAGGCAATTGTGGGAGCAAAACCAAGCATCCACATCTGAACCTACGAAGAATTAAGAACGTTCTTGCAAAATAGATTTAGGGCTTTAGAAGCTACTGGTGGAGAACGTCTAAAAAACTCGAGACCCTCTGCGTCCACTCCAAGTCGACAGTCAACGCAATCATTCCATACTGGGTCTCCACAACCATGTGCTATGTGTCGAGAACCGCATCTGCTCCGTCAATGCGCCCAATTTACATCGTCTGACCACAAAACTAAGTTTGAGGTTGTCAAGCGCAATGGGTTATGTTTAAATTGCCTTGCGAAGGGTCACTTGGTATCGAAATGCCCAAGCAAGACAAAATGTCTGAAATGCGGGAAATTCCATCATACTACGCTACACCGTGAGACTCCAAACACCTGAGCAAGATCAGCAAGTGTTGGCGAATACATCACTAGGTTACGACAACAACGCTTTTCACACAACTTCTCGAAAGGAGGTATTATTTGCTACGGCCTTAGTTACGGTACAAGCTCCTCATGGAAGGTTCATTCTAAGAGCCTTACTCGACCAGGGCTCACAAGCCTCATTCATTACGGAGTCCGCAACGCAGCTGCTGGGATTAAGTTAGAATAGTGCCACGGCTAATGTCATAGGCATAGGCCAATCAAACGCAATTGTTTCGAAAGGAGCAGTGAAAACAACATTATTAACCCATGACAATGAGACCATACGATTTGACGCCTTAGTATTGAAGAATTTGACCGAGTTAATTCCGCCGCGAAAGTTAGTAACATCGACCTGGACCCAAATAGAAAATTTGAAACTTGCAGATCCACATTTCGACCACCCTGGAAAAATTGATCTCCTTCTCGGCGCCGAGATATATGCACAACTTATTCTCGGCGAAATCTTAAAACTAGAAGCTGGTCCAGTCGTGCAAAATACACGAATCGGATGGATTATTTCTGGAGCACTCAACTCGAATAGCAGTCAACCCTATCACAGCTATAAAGTGGAAGTGGAAGACTTATCGAAAATACTAACAAAATTTTGGGAGCTGGAAGATGTTGGAAGTGAAAGGTCCCAATCACCAGAAGAGGCATGTGAAGCTTTTTACCTAGCTAATACCACACGTGGAGCAGATGGTCATTATACTACGCGGTTGCCATTCAAGGACGGAATGCATAAGAATATGTTGGGAGCATCTCGAAGTCGAGCAGTTGGCAATCTATTTTCATTAGAACGACGATTCGCAAAGGACTCTTACTTACAATCAGAGTACACAAAATGCTTGAATAGTTACCTTCATCTCGGGTACATGCAACCAACCAATCGGGAAATAGACGTTGAGACTGATGCTGGGGGAGAATCGTGCTGTAGTGGAAATTATCTTCCGCACCATGTAGTGTATAAGGACAGCACCACCACCAAGGTACGTGTCGTATTCAACGCATTGCACAAAACTAGCTCTGGATATTCATTGAACGACTTGCTGATGGCTGCTGGACCGATAATTCAAGATGAAATGATAGCGATATTTCTGCGATGGAGATGTTATGGAACAGTAGTGGTGGCAGACATCGAAAAAATGTTTCTCCAAATATTTCTACATCCAGATGACACACAACTGCAAAGAATAGTTTGGAGAAGCAATCCATTTGCGCCAGTACAAGACTACTGTCTAAACACAGTAACATTTGGGACCACCTGTGCTCCATATCTTGCAATACGAACGCTGAGAAAATTGGCGGAGGACGAAAAATCAACATTTCCACTCGCCTACCGCGCAATTATGGAGGAAACGTACGTTGACGACTTGCTTACAGGTGGCGATACGTTAGAAGAAGCGTGTACGAAACGAATGCAAGTCGATAATCTATTAAAATCAGGAGGATTCAAACTAAGGAAGTGGTTGTCCAACTGCCCAACAGTACTAGATGGTATCCCCAAGGAGGTTTGCGAAATGGATTCGAAAATCGATATGAACTTAGAACTGGGACACAAAACATTAGGAATAATTTGGTATCCACAAGCGGATGAATTTAGCTACAACATCAAATTGAACTTGGATGAATTGACCACAACCAAACGCAAGGTCCTTTCTGATATAGCCCGCTTATACGATCCGATGGGATGGCTAGCACCTATTATTGTCGTCGCGAAAGGGTTAATGCAAACATTATGGTCGTCTGGAGTGAATTGGGACGAACCTCTAACAAAGAAAATCGAATCAAAATGGCACCAATTTAAAATTTATTTACAAGTGCTCGAATCTATTCGGATTAAGCGATGGTTTCACACAACAGGTGACCTTCAGAATCTCGAACTCCATGGACTTTCAGACGCGTCCAAAGAAGCCTATGCAGCGGCCATATATATAGTCACTCGAACCAACAGCTTCTTTAAATCTTCACTGGTAATGTCAAAAACCAAAGTAAAACCAGTAAAAGAAGCCACTATACCACGGCTGGAACTATGTGGCGCACTGTTGTTAGCCAAAACAATAAAGCAAGTGAAGCATATCCTTAAAATGGAGAATGTGAAAACATATCTGTGGTGCGACTCGACAACAGCTTTGGCTTGGTTGAAAGGACACCCGTCGCGCTGGACAATATTCGTCGCGAACAGAACAACCCAAATCCACGCCCGTCAGCCGAAGGTGTGAAAGGGGGACCAACATTTGAACCATCATGGTGCATTTTCCGTAACTGTCATGCCCTAGGAAGTGCGACCTTTACCTCCGCGTGGTAACGGGTGGAAGCAGGCTGTTGGCAAAATCTTATCTTTGCCATCAGCGCTGACTAAACTTGGTCGGGCGGGGAGCGGTATCTCCCTTATAAACATACCCTAAATCCAAGGTGGAACAGCATACGCCGAGGGATGCATGGTCAAGAGGTTGCTTGGCCGCTAGTATGCGAACTCTGGATACCTGTCGACCTCCAGTTTTAAACCAGACTTCTGACGGCAGACCGGGTGATGTCGTCGGTGACTGTTTTTCCCGGATATTCATGGGATTCTATGAATAATAAAAAAGAAAAACAAAACAAACCAGAGTGTGATGCAACTCCAAATGCATCAAACACAGTTTCCTCTGAGCTGCCTACTAGCTCACTGCTCAACGGAGCCTCCAGGCCCGTTGTTGAGACTGTCGATGGACTGGCCGTTAAGCGATACAGTCCCTCTGAGTCGTCCTTGAACTTCTTTAGCCCGAGGAACCTCAGCGGCTCTCACCGAAAGGAGCGTCAACGAAAGGGGGACGGAGGCAACAGTTCCCGACAGGGCAAGCAAAAGTGCCTTGTCAAACGCTCGCTATCCTCGCAGGACCATGAGCGCCATTAAGGTGCTTCAAGCGAACCTGCACCACGCAATAGGAGCATCGACCACTGTGTGCAGGTTATTCGCCGATAAACAGGCCACCATTGCGCTTATTCAAGAGCCATGGGTGGCCCGTGGCCGAATTTGCGGTCTAAACACAAACACTGGTAAGTTGATATATGACAGGTTAGCGGGTTGTCCGCGTGCGGCGCTTCTGATCGACAAATGCGTCAACTATTTGCCACTAACCAATTTTATTTCTAGAGATCTAGCTGCAGCATTGGTGGAGGTATCCACGCTCAACGGTCGTCAGAAAGTGGTAGTTGCGTCTGCCTACTTCCCATCTGACAATGTTGAGATTCCACCACTCGAGGTTCAGCAGCTCGTTGACTTCTGTCGACGTACAAACCGGCATTATGTGATCGGTTGCGATGCAAACGCACACCACACGGTGTGGGGTAGCAGCGACATCAACAACAGAGGTAAGCGCCTTCTTGACTATCTTATGTGTAAACATGTGAATGTCCTGAACAGGGGGTGCAAACCTACCTTTGTCACTGCGGCAAGGGCAGAGGTACTCGACATTACCCTTGCTAGCGGTTTCTTCTCCAGGTTTGTAAAGGACGTTGGAGACACCCGAAGGTGTCAACGGGGACGGAGCCATTTTGACCGTTAAGGTCCGGTAGTGACAGCTGCCAAAGTTGACAGCTGCCAAACGTGGCTCCTCAACGAGCTAAGCAGCGGCCTGTGCTTGCTGTAGCTCAGTTCGGGAGATATGGGCGGAGTATTTGCCGCTCGCTGCCCCGGTCCATACATATTAATAAGGGAATCACAGGCCTGGGGAAGACAACACAACACGGGGTATAAAATTTGGGGAAAATAGAGGAAGCGTGGCGTCAGCCAGCGCAGGTGCCATCTTCTCTGTGCTCCAGGGCCCAGATGGCGATGGGCCCGGCCTACTAAACCCGCTGAAAGATAAACAAAAAAAAACCCGACCTTGAGGCCCCCTTGACCGAAGTAGAAAAATGTGATTGGGGCCTCCCATAGCGGAGAGACAGTTGAAAATTTAACTACTCAGACCATCGTTGATGCCAACCTGAAAGGGGGATGGGGTAAGTTCTTCGAAGGAAATTCCGTAGTTCAACGAACAAAAGACATTTATTTCCCTTTGTTTTTTTTTCTTTTATAAACGAGATTTCAAAAATTTTATTTAATTGGGTGCACTAAATCTTGAGCTTTTCGACTGAGCAAAGAGACAAAAAAAAACGTAGCAAGCGAGGAAATGGATACGACTAACAAAACCAATATAAGAAACTTACCCCTGAATTGCTGGTGGCCACCGCAGACACAGGAGCTGCTGAAATATCAAGGTTATTATACACGACGTCGGGCTGTTGCGCCACGAGGATGATGATGATACACGTTCGAAAGGCCCAATAGTAACACAATTATATTATTGATTACACATTTCAAGATAAATTACGGCTTTCAACGGAAGATTTAAAATACAATTTTATATATATATTTTTGCACATTTTTTTTTATGACACACACTGTGATGAGCATTTAATT
Source organism: Chloromyia formosa (assembly GCA_964017055.1). Taxonomy (NCBI): domain Eukaryota; kingdom Metazoa; phylum Arthropoda; class Insecta; order Diptera; family Stratiomyidae; genus Chloromyia; species Chloromyia formosa. The sequence continues at coordinate 56,376,177 of OZ024817.1, forward strand.
GGCGTTGACATTATTGCTGACGATGACGCAAATGATGCTGATGATGCTTGCATTCAATGCATATACTGGCTTTGAAATAAATATAACACGTAGACGTGAACACGATGACCGATCGACAGGAAGCGAAGCTCGCCGAGACTCATGATCTATACCGCAACCGAAGGACACTCTGTATGCCTGACTTACTAGTGGACTTAAATATCATATACTATCACTTTTCGGATGGCGCATCTGCCACACGTAGATAGGGATATTCTCGGCAGGCGGCATACACTTTATACACAAGGGGCCACTGGTTGCATGCGGGTGGTTTCGTTGTCCTGTTTGACACGGGGATCGTCCGTCTAGCGGATCCGACAGCCGTTACGTGTGAACGGACAGACATTCACCCTTCATGGATATTGGGATTGACACTACCAAAAAGGGGAAACCAATAACAACGACACTATGGGTGGGTCTCCGAAGACGGTTCTTTGATTAGCATGTAGCCGCAAAATCAAAACCAAATAATCGCAGAACGACACTCGACCGACACGCAAACTAGGCACATTTTCTCATTTCGTCGCGCATGCCTCTACTGACGACGACGGCAGCGATTACCCCTCGAACTGAGGATCAGAAAACTTTCTCTTTTTTTTTCTTTCTTTTTGCGAAATCCATCCGCACTCGGCAGCGTTTCCAATCGAACTCCTCCTTTTCACCCGTTCCAACTTCGTCGTTTTCCCCATTCCTGTCCATTCCACCGCATTTTCGCGCCAAAAATTGGCTTCACCAATCGGGTGTTTTACTCACCCCTGAACATTTGGTTGCAGCGGTTCTGGCCAATTCTAACCCATAAATGCCTACTTTTGAATTCGTAACGATTTTCCACAAATGTAAATGATTTGAAGTAAATTCAAATTAAATACATTTGTGAAAAACACACAATTTCAAAAATAGACACTTATGTGTCAGATTTGGTCCGTTACAGGGCAGCTTCTGCTTCGCGACTTGCCAAGTAGAAGAAACTGAGGTACTTTAACGCCGTATGTCCTTGGCGTGATAGACACCAACTGTTTTGCCTTGCAGGTCCAACAACAGGTAGCGGTTATTACCCACTTTTTTAACAACGCGACTCTTGATGAACTTGAAGTCCAGCTTGAAGTTGTAGTGAGCCGCCGCATCGCTCTGCGCAAAACTTCGGCGGAACACTTCATCTCCAGGCTGGAATTCAACCACACGAGAGCGCGTGTTGTAGTGAGCCGAATTTTTCGCGTGGGCCGCTCGCAGGTTTTCTTGAACCTGTTGTCGGAGAACTGCAAGTTTATCGCAAGAGCTGGCCGTGACAGTTGGATCCCCCAGCAAACTCAGCTTCCGCAGTAGCTCATAGGTCTTCCCATGGGATACCATTGACTGACCAAAGGTGACTAGATATGGTGACGAATTAATGGCGGCATGATGTGCAGATCTCAATGCGCAGTTGATAGCCGACAGTCTCTCGTCCCAATTCCGTTGATCTGGATCGATATATGCTCGTATTGCTGCCACAATAGAACGGTTAACGCGTTCAGATGCATTCGCTTGTGGCGAATAAAGAGCGGTATAGAGATGATTAACGCCATATCGATCCAGCAGGGAATTGAAGACGTGAGACTTAAATTGCACGCCATTATCCGTCACCATCGTCTCAGGAACCCCGAAAACATGGAAAATCCGAGTCTCGAGCCAACTGGTCAGAATTCCAGCTTTGAACTTTTTAATAGGCTCTACGAAAGAGAACTTGGATAAATGGTCCACTAAAACTATCGTGCCCACATTACCTGACTTGGACCTAGGGAAAGGACCTAACAGATCCATGTACAATCGCTGGAACACCCGATCGGAGGTGAATTGGCCTTCCATAGGTGGTCGAAGGCATTGGTTCGGAGCTTTGGTGGACTTACAAATATCACAAGACAACCCATATTCTTTGACCTGTTTGACCATCTTCGGCCAAAAGAATAGTGCACGAAGGCGTCTGAGTGTCTTAGTGATACCGCCATGAGCGCTCAAGGGATGGTCATGCGCTCTTACAAGCAAGTCCAACCGTAGCTCCTCTGGAACCCAAAGTTTCCAGGATAATTGCTCCTGCAATTCATCTCCGGTCGCGTACTCCATTCGTTTGTACACGAATCCATTAGATACCTTTAAGTCTGGGAGTTGATGTTGATGCAAGGTAATGTGGTCGATAAGGTCTAGATATTTTGGTGACCGGAAGTGTGGAGAATCCAAGTCCACTTCCACAGAGTCATCAAACGGGTCGCTCAAAGCCAAAGATTCTGAACAGTGGACTCGAGACAAGGTATCAGGGACGACGTTTTGGCTACCTTTTGGGTGGACTATGGAAAACTTAAACCCCTGTAGTTTAAGGGCCCATCGAGCCAATCGGCCATTTAGATCCGATTGATTCATTAGCCATTTCAGTGAAGCGTGATCAGTGACTACCGTAAATTCTTGACCCTCCACGTACGCGCGGATTTTTTTTACAGCGTGGACCGCCGTTAAAAATTCCTGCTCCGTGACAGTATAATTTCGCTGGGCAGAATTAAGCTTCTTCGACATATAAGCGATAGGCACTTCAGCGTCTTCATCGATGGTTTGTGTCAGCACAGCCCCAATGCCGTCCTGGCTTGCATCGCAATGTATTGCGAATGGACGCGAAAAGTCTGGGCTGTGCAACACCGGTGCCTTAGTTAAGCTATCTTTAAGCGCATTAAATGCCGAAGAACCTTCATCTGTCCAGACGAAACCACGGTTCTTGCGGAGCATACCATCCGCACATACCCAGGAATCGACGCAGTTGTCTAACAGTCTTGGGTCTGGGAAAGTCAGTTATCGCGCGAATTTTGTCGGAGTCAGTCCCGATGGTTCCGTGACCGATCACATGACCCAGATAAGAGACTTCCTTCATGACAAACTTACTCTTCTCTATATTCAAGGTCAGCCCTGCCTTTCTCATGCAGAAGGCTACTTCCTCCAGTAGCTTGAGGTGTTCTTCAAAAGATGACGTAATCACCACATCCAAGTAGACAAACACTTGGTGTCGCAAGTGCGCTGGAATGACGTGGTCCATTAGCCGTTGCATCGTTTGCGGGGCGTTACAAAGCCCAAAAGGCATTGTAACGAATTGATACAACGGTCTACCGGGGACGGTGAAGGCAGTCTTATCCTTTAACGCCGCATCGAGTGGAATCTGCCAAAACGCATCTTTCAAGTCCAAACTCGAGACGAATTTGGCCTTTGGGAGGCGGCTCAGAATTCCGTCAATGAGTGGGAAAGGGTAAGCGTCCTTCAACGTCACCTCGTTGACCCTACGTGCATCCAGGCACAAGCGAACCTTATTAGGTTTGACTACAAGGGTGACGGGTGATGACCAAGCGCTTTGGGATTCCTCAATGACACCCATTGCAAGCATCCGATAGATTTCTGCATGGAGAAGCTTTTCGACGGCGGGAGAGATCGCATAGTATCTCTGCTTAATAGGCTTGCTGCCTCCGACGTCGATGGCGTGTGATATTAAGTTTGTACGCCCTAAGCCCTCCGCAGAAAAGGATGGAAATCTTGCAATGACTGCATTGAGTCTAGCTTGTTCAGACGCGGTCAATGGATGTTGGTTGACTCCGCGTTCAAGAGGTTCCAGAGACAAAGCTGCCGAATATAGAGAGTCATTGAAAAGTGCAGGAGCAAGCTCAAATCTGCGCACGAAATCGATTCCGAGGTAGAGATTCTGGCTGAGGGTGGGCATAATAAGAAACTCGATGGTTTCTGTGCGCCCTCTAAAGGTGACAGAGGTGGAAATTTTTCCCACTGCAGAATGACGAGTGCCATCAGCAGTTGTTACCCCCATCCGGAATCTCTCCCAAGGTTGATTGGGTGCCGCCAGGAATTTCTTCGCAAAATCCGACGCAATAACACTGCATGACGCTCCCGTATCAATCAGGCCACTCACTAAGGTATCAAGCATGAAAACCTCAGCGTATGGTCTAACATCATTACGAGGGCGGTCTAAAAGAATACCAGAGCAACGTCGACGATTGGCCAAAACGTTACGCCAGAACTTACGTAAGCGTAAAGTTGAACGTTTTGGACGACATGGTTTTAGTTCGTCGGCACTGAAAATTCGACGACGAGCTGACTGATATTCTCTCACACGTTCATGCAGTGGCTTATGACTGTAATGGATTGGAACTGCGTTCGATTCAGGAGCAGATGGACATGGATGGAAGGTGAAGAATTCACGGTAGTTCCTGCGATCTACTGAGTTGACAATGAATCATTCGGATCTAAATGATTTTGCTTGCGAGGTAAAATCCGCAAGTTCGGGGTTTCAGTCGAAGCATCAGGTTGAGACAAATCAGGTGAAGATGTATCAGGTATATTGGACAAATCAGATGTTGAAAAACCGGATTGCTTGGAAGAAACCAGGATATTCTGTTCCTGGCAAGAGTTTCCGGCGTCTATAACTGCAGGGTTTATTTGTTGGTATTGGTCGAAGGCGGGTTGCTCTGCACTTCCTTGGGAGATCTCTGGTGTTGTTGAGATCTCCGGCGATCCTGGTTTTTTGCACAGCGGGGACAACGTGGTTTGTAGACCACGGAAGCTCCGCAACCGAAACAGAATACCCTGAGCTCTGCCTTGCAATCGGCATATGTGTGTCCGGGTTTCACACAATTCCAGCAAGTGGCATTAGGTTTCAATTCCTCCACTCCAGAACTTGGTTCCCCTTCCTGTTCCGAAGAATCATCAGGCTCTAATTCCTCAACTCTCCGACGAGGAGGTTGACTCACATCCCGCGAGGAACCCCAGTGCTTTACGCGTCTCTCTACGTTTTCTTGCTTCCTAACGCTCAATCTGAGGTCACGAAGCGAATGTATATTTGCTTGAGCGAGATGTTCCGCTAAGTAGGGGCGCAGGTTTCTTCGCACGATGCGAGTCAGCTCCCCGTCCGAAAGCTTGAAGGACATCCTATCGTGAATTCTTAAGATGCTTTCTACAAAAGCATCGTAAGGCTCACCGGACTTTTGGCGACGATTCCTCATTTCGTCGAGAAGATCATCGTCATCGTACATGTCCCCATACTGCTCCTTAAGAGGTTCTTTTAAAGACTCCCACGTTTACCGATTGCTACAGCAGCCAGCAAATCGGCGGAACCAGGTTACCGCATCCTTCTCGAATAGGAGGTGTGCACAAAGGCACAACTGATCGTAATCACCTCCTAATGTGCGGTCAGTGAAGAGTTCAACCTGACGGATGAACTCATTCACTGCCTCTTCATTGAACCGGAGACCCCAGTCAGAAATAATCCGGAATACTCTTCCGACTGGCGCTGCGGACACCTGATTCCGCTGATTCGCAGACTCAGCAGGAGAAACTGACATATGTGGACCCGAATTCGAGGCAGGTAATGAGGCCGCTGCAGGCATCTGCTGACGGATTGCCTGGTCGATGTATGCCTTCAATGAGTCGAGAAGACCCTGATGAAGGTCCGGAAGAGGCTGAGGAACCGGGATTTCATGAGGAAAATGGAAACCTCCAACCCCTTGCTGAAATGTTTTTGTGTCTTGAAATTGTAATAGTGGCGGTGCGGGTGTGTGGAACACTGGCTGTCGTTGTGTCCCTGGGGCTACTATAGGATTTTGCTCGTCCGTTGGTGTATTTGGTGGAGTCGGCGTGGCATCCGCTCGTCCCTGACTCCTTGTTTGTACCCCCTGTCTCGGCACGGCACCCCGTCCACGAGCCCTGACGGCCTGCGGCGTATTTTCTACGGGCATTTTTATAGAATGAAACGGTAAATAAATAACAAAAAAAACTGAATTAAATCCTCACTACAAATACTGTAATTTGGTGGCAATATATTTAGGCTAAACTAATACTAGCAAAATAATTGAGAAATAAGTTACGTCGATTAACTAAATAAATAAATTTTATATAGATTGAGCTAACTATCTACCTACAACTACTATAAATATACAATAAATTATCCTACCATTAAATTAAAAACGTAACTCTGATTACCTAAATAAATATTGTAAAATATATAAATTTGACTACCTAATTACCAGACAGAAACTAGCTAATAATAATTATTGATGTATAAATAAATAAATAAACACTACCTAGCCTAGGATATCAAATAACTCCAACATGCAATTGGATAAATGAATACATATACGAGTAGCTAACTAAACTGAATACTAATGATCGTACCGAATTAAAATATGCGATTCTTCTTTTGCAATTCGGCAGAACACAAAGGGGAATTATAAAATCTAGCTAACCTATAAATACACTAACAATAAACAAGTATCCTATGCCATTCACTCCATATAATATTTTAATAATAATTTATCCTAAGTACTCTATATTATGACCTCTTTTTTTCTCTTAATTACAGCAACCAAATTGCCATACTCACTAAAAATTCCCAAAACAAAAAATCGACGATCCTCTATATCCTATCACAAGTACAAAAAAAAAAGAAAAATTCCACAAAAATAAACAATTGCGAATTGTGCATGAACTATGCAATTGCATCATAAAACGTTACCCACCGATAAAAAAAGAAACAACAAAGTCAAAACATAAATACTGTTATCAGCAGGTATACGGTTTTCAATTTCTAAAGGTATCCCAAAAAAAAAATATTGCAATGCTACTAATGCAAAACAATGTGCAGGTATCGCAAACAATAAATATATAGGCAATCGGATCCGCAAAAAAAAACAACGCTATGACCACAATAATAGAATAATATGGAATGTAACGCAGCATCAACAGCAACAACAACACTTTGTACCGAACCGAGAACCGCCAATCATTAAATTACGTTGACGATAACAGCAACGATCACAGTATGTGCAGCAAAAATGGACGATATATATTTTTATTTCTCGACAAAAAAAACAATAGAAACGATAATCAAAGATAATGTTTTCCTTCTCAGAATTCCCCTTTCCCATTTCAGGTTGCTGTCCGCTATTATTTGTGGAGCATATGAGATGCCGAAACAGAGAAAAATAAAAAAAAAATAAATAAAGGCACCTGAGCTAGCCGGCAACCGGGGATAAAAATGAGAACAAATAAGAAAAATTAGCAAAATGTATTTACCGTTTTCATCGATGAGACATAGCTGTTTCCAACGAATCATGATTGGTCGCGTAATTGCACAAGTTGCATATAACTATCGTATTTCCAATCATGATCCGTTGGTAACTGCTAATGTATCTTAGGGATGAAAACAGAAATATTGAAATTGAATTAAGTATTCGATTATTTGAAAGGTCGGTCCGTTCAAACAGAAAGGTACCAAGGACACTTCAAAGAAACTGGGATAGATTTCCAGAGAACCTCAAGGAGTCAGTAATTCTCCAGGTTCTTTGAAGGCCTTTGGTACGTGGCAAAAGCCACCAGACAAAATACAAAGAACGGACCGCCTTGTAAAAACTGAAGCTAAAAGGAAACGCTACGTTAAGGATAGGAATGCTACAGAAGGATAGGAGTTGCACAGCTACCAGAAGGGAATATACGTGAAGTATAGCGGCTAAGTCCTATGTCTTAGAACTGGTAGCCTTAATGTGCGTTGGGAGCGCCACTTGGTATAAGGACTAAAAATAAATTTTTAGCCCTTTACCGGACCAAAGTGGGCCCCACGTTGGGCGCCAAATATGTAAAGGACGTTGGAGACACCCGAAGGTGTCAACGGGGACGGAGCCATTTTGACCGTTAAGGTCCGGTAGTGACAGCTGCCAAAGTTGACAGCTGCCAAACGTGGCTCCTCAACGAGCTAAGCAGCGGCCTGTGCTTGCTGTAGCTCAGTTCGGGAGATATGGGCGGGGTATTTGCCGCTCGCTGCCCCGGTCCATACATATTAATAAGGGAATCACAGGCCTGGGGAAGACAACACAACACGGGGTATAAAATTTGGGGAAAATAGAGGAAGCGTGGCGTCAGCCAGCGCAGGTGCCATCTTCTCTGTGCTCCAGGGCCCAGATGGCGATGGGCCCGGCCTACTAAACCCGCTGAAAGATAAACAAAAAAAAACCCGACCTTGAGGCCCCCTTGACCGAAGTAGAAAAATGTGATTGGGGCCTCCCATAGCGGAGAGACAGTTGAAAATTTAACTACTCAGACCATCGTTGATGCTAACCTGAAAGGGGGGTGGGGTAAGTTCTTCGAAGGAAATTCCGTAGTTCAACGAACAAAAGACATTTATTTCCCTTTGTTTTTTTTTTTCTTTTATAAACGAGATTTCAAAAATTTTATATAATTGGGTGCACTAAATCTTGGGCTTTTCGACTGAGCAAAGAGACAAAAAAAAACGTAGCAAGCGAGGAAATGGATACGACTAACAAAACCAATATAAGAAACTTACCCCTGAATTGCTGGTGGCCACCGCAGACACAGGAGCTGCTGAAATATCAAGGTTATTATACACGACGTCGGGCTGTTGCGCCACGAGGATGATGATGATACACGTTCGAAAGGCCCAATAGTAACACAATTATATTATTGATTACACATTTCAAGATAAATTACGGCTTTCAACGGAAGATTTAAAATACAATTTTATATATATATTTTTGCACATTTTTTTTTATGACACACACTGTGATGAGCATTTAATTGGCGTTGACATTATTGCTGACGATGACGCAAATGATGCTGATGATGCTTGCATTCAATGCATATACTGGCTTTGAAACAAATATAACACGTAGACGTGAACACGATGACCGATCGACAGGAAGCGAAGCTCGCCGAGACTCATGATCTATACCGCAACCGAAGGACACTCTGTATGCCTGACTTACTAGTGGACTTAAATATCATATACTATCACTTTTCGGATGGCGCATCTGCCACACGTAGATAGGGATATTCTCGGCAGGCGGCATACACTTTATACACAAGGGGCCACTGGTTGCATGCGGGTGGTTTCGTTGTCCTGTTTGACACGGGGATCGTCCGTCTAGCGGATCCGACAGCCGTTACGTGTGAACGGACAGACATTCACCCTTCATGGATATTGGGATTGACACTACCAAAAAGGGGAAACCAATAACAACGACACTATGGGTGGGTCTCCGAAGACGGTTCTTTGATTAGCATGTAGCCGCAAAATCAAAACCAAATAATCGCAGAACGACACTCGACCGACACGCAAACTAGGCACATTTTCTCATTTCGTCGCGCATGCCTCTACTGACGACGACGGCAGCGATTACCCCTCGAACTGAGGATCAGAAAACTTTCTCTTTTTTTTTCTTTCTTTTTGCAAAATCCATCCGCACTCGGCAGCGTTTCCAATCGAACTCCTCCTTTTTACCCGTTCCAACTTCGTCGTTTTCCCCCTGGTTGCAGCGGTTCTGGCCAATTCTAACCCATAAATGCCTACTTTTGAATTCGTAACGATTTTCCACAAATGTAAATGATTTGAAGTAAATTCAAATTAAATACATTTGTGAAAAACACACAATTTCAAAAATAGACACTTATGTGTCAGATTTGGTCCGTTACAGGTTCATTGCGAACTGGCACGTGTCGGACGAAGTGTCTCTTTCAGATCATAAGCACATCAGATTTGACATCCTAGGACAATCTGACATTCGCTCGGATACTTTTTGTCCAAGGAAAACTAACTGGATTAAATTCCGTGAACTAGTTAGCTCCAAAGCGGAACTACTGGTCAGCCCCATAAGCACTACAGGGGAAATTGAGATTGCAGCTGAGGAGCTCAATGAAATTTCAACTTCCTCCTACAGAGATAGAACCGTTTCACGTTCGGTGGAGTCGGGGCGTAAAGTACCCTGGTGGAACGAGGAATTGGCCCGCAAGCGATCTAAAGTTAGGAGGATGTTCAACAAAGCCAAGCGCTTCAATAGGTGGGATGAGTACAGAACTGCTCTCACCGAGTACAACAAACTCATTAGGCATTCCAAACGAAAATGCTGGAAAAGACATTAAGACAGCATTCGGTCGCTACTGTAAGCGGCGCGCCTTCACAAAGCCCTTTCCAAAGACTCAGCTAACGGGGTCGGCCTTCTATTAAGACCAGACGGTTCGTATACTGAAGGTCCAGAAGAAACATTAAAGTTGCTTCTTCAGACCCATTTCCCAGGGTCCGTACTGTCTGATGGTGACCCCTGCCCAACTGCGAGGCCCCAACGGGTTCCCGTAAGCCGGGCTCGCAGTTTATCGGGGGTCATCTTTAACATGGACAAAGTAAAATGGACGATAGAATCCTTTGAGCCATTTAAAGCTCCCGGTGTAGACGGCATCTTCCCCGCTCTGTTACAAAACAGCTTGGAGATCATAATAACTCCGCTAATCGAACTTTTTAGGGCAAGTTACACCCTAGGGTACATACCACAACCTTGGAGGAAAGTTAATGTGGTCTTCATACCCCAAGCGGGCTATAAGCCGGAACATATGCCCAAATCCTATAGACCGATTAGCCTTAGTTCCTTCTTCCTTAAAACCATGGAAAAGTTGCTTGATTTGCATATCAGGCACAAGATGGAACTGTCAATCCCCCTACATCGTATGCAATTCGCGTACACGAAGGGTAAGTCAACAGTAACCGCCTTGCATAGCCTTGTCAGTACAATCGAAAAGTCCCTCAGTGAAAAGGAAATCGCGTTGTGCGCGTTTCTTGACATTGAGGGGGCTTTCGATAATACTGGCTACGAATGCATTTCCAGAGCACTGGAACTCAGGGACATCCCGCCCGCTACCATTGCCTGGATAGACGCCATGCTCCGTGGACAGGATATTTACTCAACTCAAGGCAGTACATCCATTTGTGTGAATGCCGTAAAGGGTTGTCCACAAGGTGGCGTTCTGTCACCCCTTTTGTGGTCCCTTGTCGTAGACGAACTGATTTCCATGCTTAATGAGCGCGGTTATCTCACTATCGGATACGCGGATGATTTAACTATCATAGTCAGGGGAAAATTCGAATCTACCATCACTGAGGTGATGAGGTCGGCCCTTGACATAGTTCTACGCTGGTGTGTTGCTGTGGGCTTACATGTAAACCCACAGAAAACTGTCGTTGTGCCGTTCACACGAAAACGAAGTATAACTTTGGATCCAATTTCGTTAGGCGGCACGACCTTAGATTATTCCACTGAAGTTAAATGCCTCGGGGTAACTCTAGACTCGAAACTCACCTGGAATACTCACATAGATAATGTACTTGGCAAAGCCACACGCACAATGTGGGTTTGCAGAAGTTTCTTTGGACGGACATGGGGGCTCACCCCAAAGATAATTGAGTGGTTATACACCATGCTGGTGCGGCCTATGGTGACCTACGCAGCGCTTGTGTGGTGGCCGAAAACTCAGCAATCTTCTGTCCTACTGAAGTGCAATAAGCTTCAACGCCTTGCCTGCCTTGGCATCACTGGAGCTATGCGCACTTGTCCTACGCCCGCCCTGGAGGCGATTATTGGACTTACTCCGTTGCATATATTCATTTAAGAATCAGCAGCTCTAAATGCTCTTAGACTTCGTCGTGCGTAATGAAGAAAGCGGTCACATGAGCATTCTGAATCAAATTCCTAACGTGCAGATCTGCTTGAGATCAGATTACATGATCACGGAGGTTTGCTTCGGCAGAAAATATTCAGCCCTCATCCCTAACCGCTCTGAATGGGTAAATGGCACACCCTGTCCAGACCCTAGATGTATCAAGTGGTTCACCGATGGGTCTAAAACAGAACAGGGTGTTGGTGCAGGTGCCTTTGGACCCAACACCAGGATTTCGATCGCAATGGGAATCTCGCCCAGCGTTTTTCAAGCTGAGATCCACGCCATTGAGGTCTGCACCAGAGAAATCTTGGAAACTGGACTTCGCGGCGCTCACATTGCTATCTACTCAGACAGCCAAGCAGCTATAAAAGCGCTCTCCTCATATAAGGTCTCTTCGAAACTGGTGAAGGAGTGTTACAATCTCCTCCAACTGTTGGCAACCAATAACCGAGTCTTCTTGTGTTGGGTGCCAGGCCACCAGGGCATTAAGGGGAACGAGGCTGCGGATGAACTTGCTAGACAAGGATCATCCAGTCGTTTTCATGGGCCTGAGCCTTACGGTGGCTTTGGATTGGCCTCGGCCAAACTGCGGATCACAGATTGGTTTGCACGATTGCGTCAACAGTACTGGAATAACCTTCCAGGGCTTCGTCAATCAAAGGAGCTGATAATGCCCTTCAGTCACAAGGGTCCTACTCAAATGAGTAGAACCCACTTAAGACTCCTAGTGGGGTACTTATCTGGCCATCACCAGGTCAGATATCACCTGAACAAGATGGGTCTGTCAAGCGAGACTGAATGCCGTCTTTGTCTGGAGGACGTGGAAACGACCAAGCACATTTTGTGCGAATGTCCCGCCATCGGGCGTTTTAGGATGTCACTCCTAGGGCAGGCTACTATCAGCACTGCAGAATTCAGGTTGATTCCTGCTAAAGACTTACTGCCCTTTATTAGAAGGGTGGACGGTCTTTTGGATTAATGAGCTACGGCACAATAGATCTTTATGGTCGCAGCGCCTTCCTGCTTGGAAAGTAGCTCGAATCTTATATCTATCTATCTATCTATCTAACCCAAATCCACGAAATCACAAGGGACACTACGTGGCGTTATGTTCCATCAAAGCAAAACCCCGCAGACCTTGCGTCAAGGGGAATGCGACCGCAAGAAATAATAAACAAAGATTTATGGTGGATAGGGCCAATATGGCTCAGAGAATCTAGTGCGAACTGGCCGAAACTAGAAGCTGTACCATCTACTAAATTAGAAAATCAACCTTGATTATGTGTCTAAACATTAACAAAGATGCTGAAGCAAGAAATATACTTTTGGAAAAGTATTCTTCTTTTTCGCGTCTCATACGCGTTACTGCATATTGTCTCCGGTTCTATTGTATAGGTATTATGCATCATCACAAAAGCTTTCATCCCGGGACTGGGCTTCTCTGCATCACTTTACTTACTACGACGTAAGTGACTAATCAATCCATCGAGTGTGAACTCTAGCAGATTGTTAAAATTAGTTAATTAATAAGGAAATTTATTAAAATATTCTCTTTTAAAAATTAGTTTGTTATTAGAGTGAAAATCAACGAAATCCTTCAAGCTGTTATATAGGATAATACACCGTGTAATAGGCTCATTAAGAACATAATTCACTCTATGGTAAGGCTGAACAAGAAGATTGTTGCGCCGCAAATTGTGAGGAATATTTCTAACTACAAAGTAGTTCGTTATATCTTCACACAAAACGTGACAGCAAAGCAAGTCTCTTATAAACATTGCGTTTAAGAAAGTCCTTCTATAATCTAACGTTTGTAAACCAAATAAGGAGCAACGAGTACCATAATCAGACTTAAAACGCCAGCCAATTTGGTAAATAGCAAAACGAGTAAAATTATGCTGAATTCTCTTTATACGCTCGATGTGAACATTATAGAAAGGATTCCACACAATAGAGCAATACTCAAGACGCGACCGAACAAAAGCTGAACCAGGCCGAAGCTTCGCTTCGGCCCGGAGTCCGAAGCGTACATACCCTAGACTTGTACAGACCTAGTGGTGCTACCAAAAGTACCAATTGGCAACGACCATATGCATTAAGAATGGGTCTTCTATATGGCCAGTTCATAGGGGAGGTTGGCACTCATTCAGTAGGATCTTGACCATTCTCAAAATCAATTAACTAACTAACCCATTCTACAAATATTTGTTGAATTTTTCAAGTCGCTAGCTTCATTCTATGGAAAGTTATTGCTTATTTGAAGTTTCACTTGAAGGGGAGGTAGGGGTTCCTTGGGTCGGATCTTGCCCATCATTGCCACCAACCAATTAGATCACCCTACAAACATTTAAACAAAATTTCAAGTCTCTAACTTCACTCTATCGAAAGTTATCGCTTATTTGAAGTTTCATTTGTAGGGGAAGTAGGGGTTTCGTTGGTCGGATTTTACGTATTTTCAATATTAGCCAACTGGATCCTACTACAAACATTTGACCAAAATTTAAAGTCGCTAGCTTTATTTTGTCACAAGTTATCGCTTATTTTAAGTTTCATTTCTAGGGGAGGTAGGGGTTCCTTAGTTCGGATTTTACCCATCTTTAATGCCAACTAACTCAATCTCACTTTCAACATTTTACCAAAATTTCAAGTTGCTGGCTTCATTCTATCAAAAGTTATCGCTTATTTGAAGTTTCATTTGTAGGGGAGGTGGGTGTTCCTTGAGTCGAATCTTGCCCATTTCCAATACCACCAAAGTAGGTCTTATTAGCAACATTCCACCAAATTTTTAAGTCGGTAGTATCATTTTATCGAAAGTTATCGTAATTAAAGGAACATTTAATTTTTTTAAATTTGTAGGGGAGGTAGGTGTTCCTTTGATCTGATTTCGCCTAACTTACAGAACCTTAAGCAGCTTCTTCCCTCAGGGTTACATACCAAAAATCAGATGTCTACGTCAATTTGTTCAAGAGTTATGGACAAAAAACCTGAAAAGTAGGGTAGTACGGGGCTCTTTGTAAGAAAATTGCCGTTAGTTTTCAACTGATCGCTTTTATTTTTCCAGAAGGGTATAAGATTACCCTCACGAGCAATCTCCCAAAGCTAGAGCTTTTCATGTTTATTTAATCGGGAGTTATGGATACATTTAAGTATTTTACATATGTAGGAAAGGTAGGCGTTCTCTTGGCCTGATCATGCCCATTTTCAATACCAACCAACTAGATTATACTTACAACATCTGACCAAAATTTCAAGGCTATAGCTTCATTCTATCGAAAGTTATCGTGCGAACGGACAGACAGACAGACAGACAGACAGACAGACAGACAGACATGGCTAAATCGAATCAGGAGGTGACCCTGATCATTTATATATATATATACATTGTTATACCTCCGGAGCCTCCTTAAAGGTGTTACATATTTCCGTCGTGACAAAAACAATATACCCTATACTAAAAGTCTAGGGTATAATAAAAAAATTTTAAAGTATAAGGGTCATTAAATTCGCGCGCGTTCCGTTTAACAAATCCTAACATACTATTCGCTTTTGATAAAATATAGTCAATATGTGGTCGAAATGAAAGCTTTTGATCAAAAATTACAAAAAGATCTGATATCTCAGATACTCTTTCAAGAACACTGCCTGCTATGGAGTACTCAAAAAGAGAGGAGTTTTTAATCTATATGCGCTCAAAACTTTACATTTACTAACATTTAAATTTAAATTATTGTCGCGGCACCAATTTTTCATTTCATTCATCGTTGAAAGGAAAAAAACCAGAGACTCAATACTTGAATGCAAATGAATTGGAAACAGCCTTAACGTTTTGGATTAAACACGTTCAGCGCACTACATTTTTGGAAGAAATTAATAACTTAGAACAAGAGATCCCATTGGACAAGAAAAGCAGAATAAGAAAGTTGGGTCCTATTTTAGACGAGGATGGAATCTTAAAGAGTGGGAGGACGCTTGGAAAACGCAAATGCACCATTTGAATGCAAACATCCGATAATTCTTCCTAAGAAACACACATTGACAACACTAGTTATAAGGAAGTATCATATGACAACAATGAATGGTGGGATCCGGCTAACAACAAATGTCATAAGAACTAAGTATTGTATTATAGATGCAAGAAGAGCGATTAGTCAGTTTGTGCATCGCTGTGTAACCTGCTATAAACAAAAGGCGAAAACTTACGAACAGTTGATGGGGAACCTTCCCAGCGCTAGAGTAAATCCCTCACGACCATTTACGCACACCGGGGTAGATTATTGTGGTTCTATTAGTTTGAAAATGAAAAACGGTCGAGGACAAAAGACGTATAAAGGATATATCGTCATTTTCGTTTGCTTGACTGTTAAAGCGATACATTTGGAGTTGGTTAGCGATCAATCGACGCAGACGTTGTTAGCAGCATTTCGTCGTTTTGTAAGCCGAAGAGGATTATACTCCCATATATATAGTGACTGCGGGACAAACTTTGTCGGAGCCAGCTCGGAATTCGAAAATATGTTTAAGAGAAATCGCGAACTTGCAGAGGAATTAAGCAACAATGGAATTAAAGTGCATTTTAACCCTCCATCAGCACCACTTTTCGGAGGTCTCTGGGAGGCTGGAGTGAAGTTCACTAAATACCACCTCCGACGAGTAGCTGGAAATGTATGCCTTACATACGAGGAATTGAACACGGTCCTAACAAAAATCGAAGCTTGCTTAAACTCCCGCCGACTGTGCCCAATCAATAATGATCCTTCTGATATGAACGCTTTGACTCCAGGCCATTTTTTAATCGGTGACGTGTTGCTTGCAGCACCAGAAGATAATCTAATGGACATAACTATATCACGACTTGATCGGTGGCAATTAACTCAACGAGTAACTCAAGCTTTCTGGACCAATTGGAGCACGGAGTATCTTTCATGCTTACAAGAAAGGCCAAAATGGTTAACACAACAACCAAACCTCAAAGATGGAACAATGGTGCCGGTAAAGGATGAAAGACTTCCACCATATAAATGGCCATTAGGACGAATCACGGAAACACATCCTGGAAAAGATGGACTAGTACGCATCGTAACTATTCGCACCAAATCGTCCCATCTGAAGCGCCCTATCACCAAAATAGCCCCCCTGCCCATAGAATAGACCTAACTTTTCTCACAAATGCAAATTGTGAATTGAAATTATAGAATACACATAGAACCACATTAGAATACACATAGAACCACATTAGAATACACATAGAACCACATTAAAATACACATAGAACCACATTAGAACATACATGAAGCCACACATTAGAACACACACCTAAAACCAGAATTTTGATCACATACATATGTGAATCCTTCGCAAGCGAGTGGGACGCGCTATAACGTCCTATGTTCCGGTACTATTAAGTAGTCGACATGGTGGAAATACCGTCGATGACTTTTTGGTAAACTTTGGCGAATTGGAAGATCGAACCTACAAGGAAACCCGAGCGATAAAAAAATTGATTACATTTGGCAAACATTTAATAATAATTATACTTGCAGATACGACCGTCATTACGGCACTTCAGAAACTACATTTCAGCGGGGGGAGAATGTTGGAGTTAGTTGTTACGGCGCGATCGTCGTCTACCTGGAATGGAAAGAAGATACCACAAAGGATCAACAAATCAAAAAATATTGAAAAATCAAGTATTTATCTGAACTGAGTCGAAGGCAAAACAACACAAAACAGACGACATCAACATAGCCACCGCCAGATACATAAACTTTGTTTATGATTTCGATTGACGTTTCAACCAATATTTGATAGTAGTGGAAGAGTAGAATTGTAGCTTGAAATTGTAATAGATTAGAGCAGCTGATTTCTGGATTGTATGTATCAGCCTGTATTTATCTTAGTTGATTATGCTACTTATTAGTTAATATTATTCGTATTTGAATTGAGCGGATAGTTCTCCGGGAATATTACTGAAATTGGAAAACTACTGTAATATTCTTTTTAGGATTGTTCGCATGCATTTGTTGGCTCTTGATCTTGAGTCGTTGACTAGGACGCTAGTACGTTTGAAACTAGTACCATAAATTGAATTTAATTAGTAGATTTTTTGAACTGAACACTTCATTTAATAGCATAATATACGTATTATAACGTTGAAGGTGAAGTGTATTCATTTGGATAGCCAGTCGAGTCGAATTTGACTATTTTTCAATTGGATGGTCCGTCGAGTTGAATCTCGAATATTGAACACGTCCCGTAGAGTTTGTGCCTGGAGACGTAGTCTATCGACGAAACTTTGGTCAAAGTAAGGCATCGGCGCAATATAACGCGAAACTGGATCACAAATTCAAAAGTGCCAAAGTGGTTGAAAAAGTGGGGTCATCCTGTTACAAGTTGGCAGACATGTCAGGAAAGTTGATCGGCGTTTTTCATGCAAAGGATATAAGGCATTAGCTTCGCGCGTCAACGACTTACGAAATGATCTGTGGGTGTAATGATTGCATTGCCGATAGAAAATTAAATCTTCTTTTAGTTATTTTAATTTTTTTTCTTGTTAAATTTCTCTTGTTCCCGCACCATCTCAGACAATTGCAATCAACAGCGAAAGACCACAACCTTCGCCTTAAACATATAACTATTTCATGAGCACAACTTAAATGTACACGCAGACAATTTGCCCTTTTGCACGGCAACGGCTACGTAAGAGAAAATGTTCGCCCGATTATTCAAACTATTTTCTCTTACTTTCGGGCACCAACAGCTGATTAGTACCGTGAGCTGTTATCACTGCAAAAAATCGGCTGTTTTGATATAGCTGCGAATATCACCCATATCACCCATATTGCACCGTCGTCGTCGACGCCTGTGATGTTGCAGCTACATGTTGATCGAGCCCAATTGGATAAAAATGTATGTAGCTGCGTGCGTTTGTTGGCACCGATGACGACGACGGCGACGACGACGACGATTGATGCATACAACATAATTGTGTCCATGTACAAGTACATATTGCAGATATTAGTGTTCGCAATGTGCAATTGCAATAAATATACATGTATGATAGCGGATTTAACGTTATTTTTTTTAGTATTAGGGGATTCAAACAAAGGAATTCGAATGGTATTGGGATGGTTTTTGGGGAAAAAAATTAGCTGGATTTTCTTTGGTGGTGGGGATGTTCTTGGTGCGAAAAGAATCCCCGAAAAAAAATTTGAACAGACAGCAAAAATCCTTCCGACATAAAATGTCGCGTGAAATAAATATATTAAAATACAAAACTGATAAAAGAAAAATAGTGAAAGTATATTGTGGTACAGATTTTTCCGAGATATTTTTTTGTTAGTGACAGTGAAGAAAAGGTTTAAGCAGAAATATTTAAAATTAAAGAAAAGACAAAATCATCGAGACGGCCGTTCAAACGGCGGCAAATGCAGGGCAACAATTTGGATGAAGATAATATTCTTCTGGAGATAGCTTCCGCTTCGCTGCAGTGTCCGATGCCAAAAGTGCTTAACCCGCTTCATCCGGAATTCGGCGCCCGCACCAGCTTCGAAATTTAAGTCCGTGACTTGGTCAGCCGTACGGATCGTTGGGGTTTGTTTTTGGAAAAACTAAAATCTGATCGCGATAAATTGAAAAAAAAGGAAACGAAAAGATTTAAAATTATAACAACCGTGAATTCAAAAGTAACGGAGAAAGGGCTTTTCGGGGTGAAACTTTGTATAACGGGTTTTTAAAGAGCCGCTTAGTTCACGACGCCCGTTTTTTTCTATTCCTCTTTAAAATTTGCTTGTCTTTGTTCTTTTACGTTTTTTAATTAATTTAAGTGTTCATAAAAGTGCTTACTTATTATTGCAAAAGCTAAAAAAAAAATGCACCGCGAAGAAAACCATTTAGAATATACTAATTAAGCTTCAGCCTACAGAGAGAGCACCCAAACGTACGCAACGGCTGTTCCGGACGACAAATGGAATAAGTCAAATTCTTAAAAAAAAAAAAAATATTTTCCTTAAATCGTGTTCTTGAGGGGTTGTCTTCGTTGGAATTTCAATATTTTAAAATTAAATTAATCATTACTTTGTTTGTGATAACTTGTCACGGAATTTAAATTGGATTAAAATAAATTTGTAAATGGAGTAAACAAATTTAATTTTTCCTGGCGGATTCCATCTTCTTTCCTCTGTGATGTAGGACAAAAGCAAAACAAAAAAATATTGTAGTTACGTTGGGAGATCTCTAACTATGGCCGTGAGATCTGTATGCAGATGGATGGGTATATGGCCGCGATCTAAAAGAACTGTGATCGCAATTAATTTCTTGTGAATGAGTGTGGTTTACTGGTTTTGATAGTAGATTTTTTTTGCTATTTTTGATTTGTATGTCAAGGCATGTGAAACATGTAATGGGTACTGGAGTATTAATAGGACAAGACCCGCCCCAAACGCTACCGCAAACGAGCTACGACAAGCACATGCCGCCACCTGATTTGTACTCCAGCACGTCGGATTCACTCCGACCCGTTCTCTCATTACAGGTCTTACCATCATTCTGTAAATCCAGTGTGTCGCTTTAGGTGAAATTCCCCACCTACGAGCACACACTCTCTTACATTGATGCAAAATCCTTTTCGCTTTTTGGATATTTTCATCAACGTGAACATTCCAAGTTAGTTTCGCATCTAAGGTAACTCCTAAATGCTTCACTTCCTTGGACACCTTAATTTCCGAACCAAAGAGCCGTAAGGGAGTTATAACTATGTCTTTCCTCTTACGAGTAAAAATCATAGTGTTTGATTTACTAGCGTTTATGGTTAGCTCTTGCTCATTACACCATTCTTCGGTTACTTTGAGAGCTTGTCCCATGCAACCTAGAATTGTGTCCATGAACTTTCCACTGACCGTAAGTGCCAAGTCATCGGCGTATCCTACAGTGTGTACGCCCATCGAGTCCAGCTTCCAGAGAAGACTGTCCACGGTGATGTTCCACAGTAGAGGCGAAAGAACACCTCCTTGTGGGCACCCTCGGACTACCTTACCCCGTATTCTGTCACATCCACTGCTAAGATTTACCGCCCTCTGCTTAAGCAGAGAGTCTTAATTATAATGTAATCAACCCCCCGCTCAGTCAGGGCGTTCCTTAGTTTGGTAAAGAAGATTTTATCAAAAGCACCCTCTATATCCATAAAAGTAGACATAGCGATCCCGCCATTGTTAATCTCTTTCTCTGCAACTCTAAAAAGTTCGTGTAGAGCGGTTTCCGTAGATCTGCCTGCTCTATAAGCATGTTGGCACCTACTCAGAGGACTATATAGGTACATTAGCATGGTGTTCTCCAGGTAGTCCACCAACACTTTTTCACGAAAGTTAATTGAAAAATGGGCATATGGTCATATGAACCGGGGTGAAGAGGCGAATGTGCAGGAGTAGTGTAGATGGCATTTCGAGCCCTTCGGTGGTGAAAAGGACATTCATGGAAGTACAGTGAAAAATAGGCAATATGGGTGTCATATGAATCGGAGTGTCGAAACGAAAGTCCGGCGTCACTATAAATGGCACTTAGAGTCCTTCGGTTGTAATGTTTGCCTTTTGTTTGATTCCTTCAAGTTATCAAAGTTCAAAATTGTTCACATTCTTTGATTTTTGTTAACTTGAAGGAATGGTTCAAAACGCAAGCATTCATTGCAACTTAAAATGCTATTCTACGCATTAAGACGTAGACGGTAGCGTTGGCGCCTATGTCTAGGCAATTTTCTAACGTCGTCGGTAGATATCTGTGGTAAAAGGCAATAACAGGATAACTACATATGGTTCATTTTCCAGAAAACGCGTTTAAAGCTTTGTTGGGCATAAAACTTTACCTAAATGAGCAAATGCTGATATGAGCGTAGTTTTAAGTTTAGAATTAATCCACGTTATTCTACCGGTAACTTAAAATCAATTTGATTTCTTTTTCTACGATATTTTACCAAAAATCGAAAATATCTGCAACAAAGCTCTGAAAAATTGATTGCTAATAACTATATAAATTCAGTTATTCGGTTATTGATTATAACTTTTTGCGACGAAAGTATTCATAGAAGAAGGTAATAATCGAACAAGCAGACATATGCTGTTTATCCCATATAGCAAACATTGCAATGGAACGCCATGATTGTATGGAAATACGATATGCAAATTAAACGATGACGGTTATATTTCAAAAACAGCGTATTTTTATCTAACTTTACAACAATTGAATTAACAAATGAATTCGTTTCACCAAAAATAGAAAGAAAACACTTTTTACACACTTTGATACTTTCTGAATTAAGATTTACAGTGTAAAATAATGTTTTCGTTCGATTTTTTTTACACTCTTTCAAGTTTGTAGCCCTAGCTTTACTCGCAACCGTTATTAATTTATAGATGTAAGCCTGTCGTAACGAATATTTACCTAGGCTCCAATATTCGGAAAATAAAGTACTGATATCTTCCGACGATATCTTTAAATTACACTTTAGTCGGCAATCTTCTAAAACCTTCGGATTCCGGACTCCATGTTCTTTTCCACCACGAATCGACTCATATTCTTGGCCGCTATTTCTTTTCCGTTTATTTTCTCGCAGCTTCTCCCGAATTGTGGTTTCGTCTTGTAAACATTCTTCCGATAATTCGCCTTCTGTCACAACATCATCTAAATACTCCGTCTCTAGGAAGCGGAAAGGCAAAGGGTAATGTTACCATATGCTTGATGAATATTTGTAAATATTATATTTCGAGATTTGTTAACACTTACCGATGAACTCTTCCGGATCCATATTTTCGTCGTTTCCAGCGTTTTTGTCTGCAAAGGCAAAAATAATATTAATCACAATTACCGGCGAAGTTTGTTGGCCCTCAGCACACCCACTTAAATTTTCACTTCCAGCAGAAGGGTTCATTTGATCCTTTTCGCTCACTCCTGCACCTTCAAATAAATCTTCCGAAACGTTTTCATTTTCAATTTTAATTGCATCCGTAATGTCTCTTAACGGTAGTTCATCCGGGAGTTCTGTCCAGGGAAAAAAATGTTTAAACACAACAAAAAACTCTTGAGAAACCATAAATGTACCTTCAATATTAATAATTTCTCCTGGTTCTTCAATAAGTTCACAAAACTCTTCACACTCTTCGCCAAACAGTTCCACTAATAGTTCATCCATAATTTCTTTCACTTTGTCCAACAGTTATCACGGTAAACAAACGAATATCTTCACTTTGTTGAACGCTTCCCGAATATCAAATGAAACCGGAATATAGAGGGCAACGCCCGCAATCCGAGGGTTTTGTAGCAAGCACTTATATTTGTACGCGAGTATCTGCTCCTTGCTTTTCTTGGTAATAAAAAAAACATAACAAAAATGTCCAACCCATCATACTCGTATAGTATCAGATGCCCATTCATATTAAGTGATCGTAATGAAGCTTAGAACATATTATTGCCTATGATGTTGGTTATCCTTGGTCATCAGTACTTTTTATCTCGGACGTATTTAAGGGATGCAGGGGTGCGCTAACTGTAACTATGGAAATAAACTATTATTAACCTATTTTGAGGAGATATACACATTCCATTATGTCCCGTTTTATATGCTATTCGGAACCCACCTTCCTGAAAGTTTTCATTTTTCTAAGTGTCACGGTCTCGAAATGCAAGGGGGACAAATTATGATCTAATATTTTCTCCTCCCTCACTGTTCCCCTTTCTTCAAATTTAAAGTAAATGCCAAAAATAAAATGGACTCAACATTACCTTTCTCACAACACCCGACTTGCCTTTACCAGTCGATAAACAAAATTTGACCTTAATTTCGCCCCACCCCCCTCCCCCGCTCGTTATAGTTGGTCAATTACAACACATCGCCCCCTACCAATCTTTACCCTTTCATAAATGTATAACCATAATATGTAGCAATAATTGCAATTCGCACTACGAAAAACAACATGCAAGTAGTATCCGTACTCGCACCTTCGAAGCCGGAGGGTGTGTTTTTTGTTTGAATAGTGTAAAAATGCCAAAATTTAAGTGAATGTACTATTATTAAATATTACATGATTGTAATGAAACCTCGAGGCATTATTGCCTATGGTGTTGGTTATCATTGGCCATCAATATTTTTGACCCCGGGTCTGCCTAAGGGGTGCAGGGGTGTGCTAACTGCAACAATAGAAATGTACTATTATTAACCTTTTTTGATAAGATATCAAAATTTTACGATTTATAGTTTTCTATACTAGTAAAATGCCGCTTTTCTGTAAACTTTCATATTTCTAAGTGTAACGGTCTCGAAATGCAAGGGGGGGGGGGGGGACAAACTCGGATCACATATTTTCCCCTCTCCCTCTTTTCCCGTTTCTTCAAATTTGAAAAAAATTCCAGAAATGGAATGTACTCGACAATACCTTTCTTACGATACCCCACTTGCCTATACCAGACGAAAAAAAAATTTTGACCTTCATTTCCCCTCTATGGGGACCCCCCCTTAAAGTTGACCTATTACGACGCATCACTTTCTCCAGAGAATTATAGTGCTTCTACATATTTTCACCGAATTTCATGCATGTAGCTTCAGCGGTTCGTGAGATATTTCATGGACAGACAGACAGACAGACAGACAGACAGACAGACAGACGGACGCATGACCGATTTCATAAGGGTTTTGTTTTACTACAAAACCCTAAAAACGACTAACTTGACATGGCGTGTTTGTCACTTTCGTTTCTCCGTTCGTTTCGAGCAGCTAGTATTGTCGTTAACGGTTTAAGGAAAGTTATCTTGTTCTTGCCATTTTAGACGGTTCTGATATTTTGGTCAGTTGAAGACAACTGATTTTGTTCTGTATTTGACGTTTTTGTTTATTGGAATATTGTAGTTGTGCTTTTATTAGCGAAATTTTATCGCTAACTATTGCGAAAAGTGCAAAATCGAAAATACCATGTGAAAGTATATGAAAAATAATAACATTTTTCATTCATAGTTAAAAAACGTCCAAATTGCAGTTATTCTGTTATTGCTTTTCACCACAGATATGTATTTGCATACAACACAGTCGTTGCCTTGTAACTGGCTGTAGCATTAGAAATGCAAGTGCAAGCTATGCTATGTACGTGCGTATGTTCGGTGGTTATAGTGTCGTCGTCGTCGCATCACCTGCCTACCGTATATGGCAATTTTGTAGATGGTGCAAATGTACGTACGTACATACGTATGATATGCAGATTTTGTATTCTGATGTCTGCTGTTCTAGGCTTGATAGTGGGGGGAGGCGGATTAATGTGCAAATATGATACGAGTTGGTGAAATAGCTGACATTTAAGGGGAATAATAGTTGGTGGGAGAAAACTGTTGGGAATCAAGTTTTGGCGGGAAAAAAACTGACTCCTTTAATGATGGACAAAAGGGTATTGAGGACGGCATAGGGAATTTATAAAATTTAGGTGAAGGGGATGAAGGGTACGAACTAGGACGAAAAAAATAGCGTTTTTGCTCCGAGGAAACGAGGAGTCCGTTTTGCACCTCCGCCGGGAACTGACACGGGTAGTCCACGCCGCCCGAAAATCGACATAAAGAAATGTGATTTTTTTTTCGGTTAAAATAGACCAAAAGTTAAGATACCCGTCTTTCGGCTATCGTACCGGCTATATTAAAAATAAAAAAAGAAAAAAAAGTCGTGCCTGGAAAGGTCCCGTGAATGTAAATACCTTCCGGGGTTGTGATTTTTATGAGACAAGAGGCCGTTAACAAAGAAAAAAAACACGTGCCAAGTATCTTTTTCTTTTCACTGATTCGCACCTTGATGCAAAGAAATTTGTTATCGGCGCAGCAATAAAAGGGATTAGTTCTTTCGGCCATGAGTGATGTAATGAAGGGCACTGCAAGATGTTGTTGCATTCAAAGAAGAGGTGACAATTGGCAAAGCGGTGGCATATACTTGCAGGCAGCTCCGTTCGGGAAATGGGGTGGGGTCTTGCCTGCCAATTGCCTTCAGCCCATTGCAAAAAAAATCATATGCAGGACAAAACAAACAAAAGGATTAAAATTGCGGAAGGATGTATCTATGATCGTGCCGACCAATCCATGCACTTCTCGTGGGCCCTGCTTTTATTTGACCACGGCCACTATCCCCAACCTACCAACAGATCCGATGGCCAAGATCATGGATCTCCCAAAATGAAAACAGAAAATCGGGTGCACCTACATGTCTGACCTGAAAGGGGTAAGGGTTTCCTCAAGGAAAAGATTCGGGTTTACAAATTATAACATGATTTTATTCGTTGCCGTTTCAGTGGACAATAATAGCGCAAAGGTTCTCTGTTTTTTTTCTAAGTCGTTAGCAATACAAGCAAATAGAAAAAAATAACAAAGTATAGGATGAACAAGTCCATATGACAAAGAATAATAAATAGCTATATAGTATGTGCTATCAAATAAATCTATATAAAAAAAAGAACTAAAGCCATACATTTTTTTTATGTACTCACCCCGTTGCAGCTGGAACGGCCGTTTCGTTGCGACGAGGCTAAAACTCGATACATTTAACTTAACAAGTTAGTGCACTAATAGAATAAAACAGAAAACCAAAAATAAACGGAACCAGATGAATTAAAAAAAAAGGAAACAAAACTTCAATAATTAAATAAATAAATACATAAATAAATAAATAATAGGATTTAACGCGCAATTATGTTGGATTACTTTAGCTGTGATGACACACAATGCTCGGATCACGGTTGTCACTTGGTGCTGATGCTCGGATATTCGGTGGCAAGATTGGATTGAGCCCACCCAAAAACGCACATATACTGCCGATATGTGAAATGATTTTTATGCCCGGATTCCGATAGTGAACGGATCACTTAAACGCTGCTCGATCCAGATATTGAGCCAACTGAGATAACACTCTGGACGGGATTTAATAATTTTATCCGCTCTAAAGAAATTGGATTTCGAGGACGGTAAGTAATTTTATGACGGGAATCCGCCAATCCTCCAATAATAGCTGACTTTTTGCGGATTTAATCGGTGGATGGAATCCGTTGTTTCACGGAACTTTCAGCTTTCGCTTGGGCGGGGATTATGCTTTCTCGAAAACTCCCACTTCACACTTCGAAAATTCACCCTGTTTATTAATGTGAATGATGGTGATCGACCGCAATCACAATTCACAGCGTAGAATTAGACGATTTAATTTCTTTTCTTCTTCCAAAAAACCATTTAAGTTAACTTTCTAGTGAGTTAAATTAACTAAATTCACTTTCTTCCCACTGTCGCGGATCCCTTTTTCACACGTCCGAGTCCAGCTAAATCCAAAATCCAACTCCCCGTTTTTTTTTTTCCAAAAACCCGCAAAAAAAAAATCCGCAAACCCCCCAGTATGTCCACATAGCAGTTCAACCAAACTATCGCCCGTCCTTTTTCCACCCACATATCATATAAAAAATGAAACCGGAATATAGAGGGCTACGCCCGCAATCCGAGGGTTTTGTAGCAAGCGCTTATTTTGGTATATAAATATCGGCTCCTTGCTCTTCTTGATACCACTCAGATGGACAAAAAAAAAACATAATTAAAATGTCTTACCCACTTACATTTTACATGCCAATTCATATTACGTGATTGTAAAGAAACTTAGAATATATTATTGCCTAAGGTGTTGGTTATCGTTGGCCATCAGTACTTTTGACCTCGAAAGTGTTTAAGGCGTGCAGGGGTGTGCTAACTGTAACTACAGAAATAAACTATTATTTACCTATTCTGAGAAGATATACAGATTCTATTATTTTCCATTTTATATGCTATTCGGAACCCTCCTTCCTGTAAGTTTTCATAATTCTAACAGCCTCATGCCACGGGGGGGGGGGGCGCAAATTACGAACTAATATTTTCTCCTCCCCCACTATTCCCCTTTCTACGAATTTCAAGAAAATGCGAAAAAATAGAATGTACTCAACATTACCTTTCTCACGACACCTCACTTGCCTATACCAGTCGATAAAAAAATAATTTGACCTTAATTTCGCCTCTATGTGGACCCCTCCCCTCTTCCACCCCTTAAAGTTTGCCAATTATGACGCAGCGCCCCCAACTAATCGTTACCCTTTCAGAAATGATTAATTAAATAACTGCAATTCGTACTACGAAAAACAACATGAAAGTAGTACTCAAACCTATGAGGCCGGTAGGTGTAATTTTTGTGTGGATAGTGTCAAAATGCCTAACTTTAAATGAATGTACTATTATTATTTTAAATATTTTGTGATTTTAATGAAACTTAGAGATGTTATTGCCAATGATGTTGGTTATCATTGGCCATCAATATTTTTGACCTCGGGTGCGCTTAAGGCGTGCAGGGGTATGCTAACTGCAACTATAGAAATGTACTATTATTAACCTGTTTTGATCAGATATCGAAATTCTACGATTTTCGGTTTTCTATACTAGTGAAATGCCGCTTTTCTGCAAATTTTCATATTTCTAAGTATAATGGTCTCGAAATGCAAGGGGGGGGGGGGACAAACTCGGACCACATATTTTCCCCTCTCCCTCTTTTCCCGTTTCTTCAAATTTGAAAAAAATTCCAGAAATGGAATGTACTCGACGGTACCTTTCTTACGATACCCCACTTGCCTATACCAGACGAAAAAAAAATTTCGACCTTCATTTCCCCTCTATGGGAACCCCCCCTTAAAGTTGACCTATTACGACGCATCACTTTCTCCAGCGAATTATAGTACTTCCACATATTTTCACCAAATTTCATGCATGTAGCTTCAGCTTCGGGTTCGTGAGATATTTTATGGACAGACAGACAGACAGACAGACAGACGGACGCATGACCGATTTCATAAGGGTTTTGTTTTACTACAAAACCCTAAAAATGTTCAAATTTGCATCGGTTAGACTGGGAACGTTACATATTATATTATATTTGCATTTGCATTGCACACGTAGCATATGCCTTGCACGCAGCAGTAAGAGAGTCATACGCTGTGCATAGATCATAACTCTCTCTTCGCTGCCAAAGTGCTCTGCGCATCTATTGTGCTCAATGCAATGTACAGCATAATAAATATGCACGTATCCACCAAGCAACATAACTCATCTCAGTAAAACATACGCACGTAGAAATATGCTCGGAGTGATTGCATTCCATTGCAGATCTCTACGAGCGATAAAATGTTGATGACGTAGCACCCGCACAGCTGGCAATTGTCGTTCAAGAATTGGGTGATAAGAAGGTGAAAACAGGTGATTGCAAGCAAATAGGGCGCGACGGCAGGTGCAATTGTTCCGTCGATGAAGAAGAAGTGTAGGCTGATTCCAGCTTTCAAGAAAACGTATCGAATTGCAAAAAGAAAAATAATGAATATATTTCTTTTTGAAATTCGATAGGTTTACCGAAAAGCTGAACATTACAGTGATTTATGTGAAACCCTGAAAAAAAATAATAGTGCCAATAATAGTGCCACAAAGTATCTGTTTCCCCTTAATGTGCCCATGGTGTGGTGTGGTATGTGAAAGAAGCCAGGGGGACTGATCTCAATCCTCCCATATTTGCCACTTGTTGCAATTTCCTCGGCGTTCAATGTTTGTGTGAGATATATTGGGCGACCATTGTAGCTGTGTCGTCTGATCATCATCAAGTAAGCGACGACGAAAATCATCAGCTTCCTAGCCAGCCAACAACTCATCTATCGACGTAACGTCGAGTCCACTGCTTTCACCGGCCCGAGAGCTTTTAACTTTAAAAGGGTGACGTCAACTCTGCGTATCAGCAATGAGGAAAAGAGTCGATCAAATGCAGAAGAAAGGCTGAGAGCTTTCAACCTCAGTCGTCGTGACGTCGACCAACGCCATCTAGATAGACAGGCCTGCGTTCAGCTGATCGTTACGTCATTATTTCCTGCGCCAAGGCCATGCCAAGGCAGTGACTGCACTACGAAGTCCCCGGCACGACATATGTTTACAATTGGAATTGCGCCAGACGGCATTTTAGTCCTCTAAAAACACACTTTCTGGACACTTGCACCAATTTGATCGAAGCCGCAGTCTCGGGATCAGTCGCAGAACATCGTGGAACAGTTCACACTTGACAAAATACATCTTTTGACCGCACGACACACTTTCATCGCGCACGTGTTTGTTTTCCCGGATCACTAGATGAAATTTTACTTACAAATAAACACTGAACGCGGAAAACGAAAACTAATCACGGAACGTACAAATACCGGGAACTCGTCGCCATCAGCCGCCGACCACTGGATTGTGGATACTGATGGCGTCATCAAAGGAAACGATTGCGTCAAAACCAGCTGAGCGCAGGCCTGTCTATATAGATGGCGCTGCGTCGACTTAATACGGCTATCTACTCAGCTGTTGGAAAGTGTGATGTGCA
The DNA here is from genome assembly GCA_964017055.1 of Chloromyia formosa. Taxonomy (NCBI): domain Eukaryota; kingdom Metazoa; phylum Arthropoda; class Insecta; order Diptera; family Stratiomyidae; genus Chloromyia; species Chloromyia formosa. The sequence goes on from OZ024817.1 coordinate 56,406,136, forward strand.
GTATGCTGACTACAGTCTGTGCATAAAGCAAGCTATAGATAATTATTCTTCGTTTTGCCATATTGAAAATTATTGGATATTTTTTTTTGCTTTTTAAAGTTTAAAGTTAAAGTTAATTGCTACAGTGTTTGATTTTTGTTGTTGTTGTTTAAGTTATTATTAGTTTTTATTTTTTTTTTTGCTTTTGGTCGAATAATTTTTCTTTTTCTTTCTTAAAGTTTTAATTAATGTGTAGTCTGGTGGCACTTGAGTGATGAAAAAAAAATAATTCCCTTCCCCATTAAATAAATAATAACACCCATTAAGTTCCAGCCAAGCGTCTCCTGGATTCAACGGCCGTTGCAGTCTTTGGTGAGTCAGTTTAAATGTTATTGTTTTATGTGGTATCCGCTTAATTGCTGTCACTCTTGCACTTTTTTTTCTTGCATTAATTTCATATATAAACATACATATAAAAAGAAAAAAAAACTATTTGTTTATAGAATAATATTTATATGGGATGATGTTATTAGTATCCATTTAGTAATAAAAATGATGGAGTAAATTTAAACATCATCTTTTCCTTGGAAAGCCCCTCCTTTTTTTAGGCCCATGGGTTGAGTGGTTCGTTTTCGTTTCTCTGTTTTTGTAGTCTTCCTCGTTCGCTTGGGTGGTTCCGCGTAGGCGGCCATGTAACCATATTGGTTGTAGGTGGGTAAAGAGGCCGAGGATCAATATCATCTCAGATCCTCACCTAAAGTGCATGGGCTAATCTGTATGGTCGACGCTAACTTTTCTTTTTTTCAGTTCTTTTCCCAGTATTTACCTTTTCCCGTGTTAGGATTGGCTGCGCTAAGGCATGCGAATTTTGTTTACTTGTGATGAGATCCCGCGGGCAACAGGCGGCAAGAACTCACACCCGCACCTCCCGAACAGGACTACATCAAGCGCATGCCGCCGCCACCTGTTGATGGAGCAATATTCGGCTTTTACGCCATGTAGACCTGCACGGTCAAACCGTTCCAGTTTCCTCATTTCAGCTATTGCTGCACCTTCTCTCGTCTCCCTCATTACACGGTTTCGACAAGGAAATTCCGGAGAAGGATATTTTTGCTAGTGAAGCGAAATATGGGCAATATGGGTGTCATATGAATCGGAGTGAAAACGCGAATGTCCAGGAGTAGTGTAGAAACTTGAAATCTCTTTTACTTGAAATCTCTCCAACTTGAAATCCCTCTAACTTGGAATCTCCCTAACACGAAATCTCTCTAACTTGAAATTCCTTTAAATTGAAATCTCCCTAAATTGGAGGCTCCCTAACTTGAAAGCTCTCTAACTTGAAATTCCTGTAACGTAAAATCTCCTTAACTTGAAATCTCCCTAACTTGAAATCTCCCTAACACAAAATCTCTCTAACTTGAAATTCCTTTAAATTGAAATCTCCCTAACTTTAAATCTCTCTAACTTGAAAGCTCTCTAACTTGAAATTCCTCTAACTTAAAATCTCCCCGACTTGAAATCTCCCTAACTTGAAATCTCTCTAAGTTGAGGGCTCCCTAATTTGAAATCTTATAGCAATTTCGACTTAGAGGGTTTTCCACTTGTATGGATTTTGACTTGGATAGATTTGGACTTGCAGGGATTTCGACTTAGATTGTTTCGACTTGGAGGGATTTCGACTTGGAGGGATTTCGACTTGAAGGGGTTTCGACTTGGAGGGATTTCTAGTCAGATGTATTACGACTTAAGCTGTGTTTTGCTAGGCTGCGACTGGGCGATTTGCGACTGTGATTTGAGATTGCGATTTGCGTACGTCACACTACTTGTGTGCATTTTATATGGAGGTGTTTTGTTAGAAAGTGATTGCGATCCTGCATTGGACGAACGAAAGCTATGAGCGACTGCGATTCGTGCCTGGGCAATGTTGTATATTGGCGCCATGGTGATCGTGACCTTGTGGCTGTGAGATATTGTGTATTTGCACGAGGATGATTGAACACGGCAGCCAAAGGTGTTGAAAATCTTTTTTTTAGCAAAGTATCTTTTGGTGGTGCTTTGGGAAAATATCTTTTTTTTCGCAATGATTTTCCGATTTGTGTGAATGCAAAATGAAAGGTTTTTGTATGAAAATAGTTATAGTCTGTTGTGGCTATGCAATCAAGGATTTTTATATGTGCGTGAGGAGAATGCATGGAAAGAAATGAATGTACGGTAGATGTGGAGTCCTTCGGTGGCAGCAAAGACATTCGAAAAAGGATATTTTTATCAGTTAAGCGAAATATGGGGAATATGGGTGTCGTATGAATCGGAGTGACGAAGCGAATGTCCGGGGTCACTATATAAAAGGCACTTAGAGTCCTTCAATTTCGACAAGGAAGTTCCGAAAAAGGATATTTTTGCTAGTGAAGCGAAATATGGGCAATATGGGTTGCATATGAATCGGGGTGAAAAGGCGAATGTCGAGGAGTAGTGTAGAAACTCTATAACTTGAAAGCTCTCTAACTTGAAATTCCTCTAACTTGAAATCTCCCGAACTTGAAATCTCTCTAACTTAAAATCCCTGTAGCTTAAGCTCTCCCTAACTTGAAATCTCTCTAACTTGAAATTCCTCTAACTTGAAATCTCCCTAACTTGAAATCTCCATAACTTGAAATCTGCCTAACTTGTAATCTTCCTAACTTGAAATCTCCCTAACTTAAAATCTCTCTAACTTGAAATCTCTCTAACTTGAAATCCCTCTAACTTGAAATCTCCCTAAATTGAAATCTCCCGAACTTGAAATCCCCCTAACTTTAAATGTCCCTAACTTGAAATCCCTCTAACTTGAAATCTCCCGAACTTGAAAACCCTCTAATTTGAAATCTCCCTAACTTGAAATCCCTCTAACTTGAAATCTCCCGAACTTGAAATCTCTCTAACATAAAATCCCTCTAAGTTAAGGAGAGTTTACCCTAACTTGAAATCTCTCTAGCTTGAAATCCCTCTAACTTGAAATCTCTCTAACTTGAAATTCCTCTAACTTAAAATCTCCTGAACTCGAAATCTCCCTAACTTGAAATCTCGCTAACTTGAAATCCCTCTAACTTGAAATCTCCCTAACTTGAAATTTCTCTTTGAAATCCCTCTAACTAGAAATCTCCCGAACTTGAAATCCCTCTAACTTGAAATCTCCCGAACTTGAAATCTCTCTAACTTAAAATCCCTCTAACTTGAAATCTCTCTAATTTGAAATCCCTCTAATATAAAGTCTCCCTAACTTGAAATCTCTCTTATTTGAAATCCCTCTAATTTGAAATCTCCCTAGCCTGAAATCCCTCTAACTTGAAGTCTCCCTAACTTGAAATCTCCCTAACTTGAAATCCCTTTAACTTGAAATCTCTCTAACTTGAAATCCCTCTAATTTGGAATTTCCCTAACTGGAAATCTCTCTAACTTGAAATCCCTCTAATGTGAAATTTTCCTAACCTGAAATCCCTCTAACTTGAAATCTCCCGAACTTGAAATCCCTCTAATTTAAAATCTCCCGAACTTGAAATCCCTCTAACTTGAAATCTCCCGAACTTGAAATTTCCCTAACTTGAAATCTCTCTAACTTGAAATCCCTCTAACTTGAAAGCTCCCTAAGTTGAAATCTGCCTAAATTGTAATCTTTCTAACTTGAAATCTCCCTAACTTGAAATCTCTCTAACTTGAAATCCCTTTAACTTACAGTACCATCAGGGAGCGAAAGAATATCAGCTTGATGTTGATGCTGAGACAATTACACTACCAGATTTTCGACAGCATGCCGTATGCGTACTTAGCCTGGTTGATAGGACGAGCGATGTCCTGGTCCGTAACATCATTTGCCATCTACACTACTCCTGGACATTGGCCTCTTCACCCCGATTCATATAACACCCATATTGATAACCAAATAAACATAATAGGGTCAGCGACCAGCCTAACCCCCTCCCCCTTCTCTCCCACCAATCTTTACCTTTATTACATAAATGGTTAACTAAAATTCGTTCTACGAAAAACCATATGCAAGTATGTAGTACTCGCACCTATACACGAGGCCGATAGGTGCATTTTTTGTATTGTTGCGAACCACGGCTTTTGTCGAGCCGCCGTCACTGCAACAAGAATATTTTTAACCAGGATGCTATTGGCTCGGTGGCACCGGTCCCGGCTAGACCAGCGGAGGTCGTGGGAGTTGAGCCAAAGCACCCTGGTCCTAGATGAGCCACCTAGAACATTAAAAAAAACAAATGAGGGAAGGATTAGGAGGAGGGAGGGGATGTGCCCATCCTTCGGGACACGGAAGAACCCAATTTGAGGAAAAAATTAGTTATTCATTATAATCCGTATATTGATTAGAAAAAAAAATTAGAACAAAATAATAAATAAACAAATTTTAAGAATAGTAAAAAAAATACTAATCCGACGGAAATGAAAATATCAATAAAAAGAGTATAAAGAATTAGAAAACAAATCTTAAGGAAATTACTTCAAACTGAATGGAAAAAGTAGAGGGAAACAAATTCAATAAATACATAAATCCAAAAGTAAAAAAATTACGAGTTAAGACTTACAATTGTCCCACGATGAACGATCGATCGCTCGGCCGGGTCCAACGTAGCTCGGAAACAGTGTGTTCTAGATCATGAACAAAAAAAAAATGGAAATAAGAGAAAAAAAAAAACAAATATATTATGCGTTCCTTCACTCGATCGTCCGCCGCGCACCTCCTTCTGTATCTCAATAATTAGACGAAAAGATCAATGTGCTTGAAGCTCGAATTTAGCAAATTAAAATCTCGTGAGTCCGCTCACAACCATCAATTGTCGTGAAAAAAAAAAGAAATCCGCGCTACCATGAACCACTAAGAAAATAGTTTTGTTCTACGTTCGCACTTCAGTTTTTATACCCTAGACTTTTAGTATAGGGTATATTGTTTTTGTCACGACGGAAATATGTAACACCTTAAAGGAGGCTCCGGAGGTATAGCAATGTATATATATAAATGATCAGGGTCACCTCCTGATTCGATTAAGCCATGTCTGTCTGTCTGTCTGTCTGTCTGTCTGTCTGTCTGTCCGTTCGCACGATAACTTTCGATAGAATGAAGCTAGAGCCTTGAAATTTTGGTCAAATGTTGGTAGTGTAATCTAGTTGGATGGTATTGGAAATGGGCATGATCAAGCCAAAAGAACGCCTACCTCCCCTACATATGTAAAATACTTAAATGTATCTGTAACTCCCGATTAAATAAATATGAAAAGCTCTAGCTTTGGTAGATTACTCGTGAGGGTAATCTTATAAACTCCTGGGAAAATAAAATCGATTAGTTGAAAACTAACGGTAATTTTCTTACAAAGAGCCCCGTACTACCCTACTTTTCAGGTTTTTTGTCTATAACTCTTGAACCAATTGACGTAAACGCCTGATTTTTGGCATGTAACCCTGGGGTAAGAAGATGCTTGAGTTCTAGTAAGTTGGGCATAATCGGATCAAAGGAACGCCTACCTCCCCTACAAATTTAAAAAAATTCAATATTCCTTTAATTACGATAACTTTCGATAGAATGACACTAGCGAGTTGAAAATTTGACAAAATGTTGTTAGTAGGATCTACTTGGTTGGTATTGAAAATGGGTAAGATCCGACTCAAGCAACCCCTACCTCCCCTACAAATGAAACTTCAAATAAGCGATAACTTTTGATAGAATGATACTACCGAGTTAAAAATTTGGTGGAATGATGCTAGTAAGACCTACGTAGTTGGTGTTGAATATGGGCAAGATCCAACCCAAGGAACTCCCACCTCCCCTACATATGAAACTTCAAATAAGCGATAACTTTTGATGGAATGAAGCCAGTGACTTGAAATTTTGGTCAAATGTTCGAAGTGAGATTGAGTTAGTTGGCATTAAAGCTGGGTAACATCCGACCAACGAAACCCCTACTTCCCCTACAAACGAAACTTTAAATAAGCTCTCGATAGAGTGAAGTTAGAGACTTGAAATTTTGTTTAAATGGTTGTAGGGTGATCTAATTGGTTGGTGGCAATGATGAGCAAGATCCGACCTAAGGAGCCCTTACCTCCTCTACAAGTGAAACTTCAAATAAGCAATAACTTTCGATAGAATGAAGCTAGCCACTTGAAAAATTCAACAAATATTTGTAGAATGGGTTAGTTCATTGATTTTGAGAATGGTCAAGATCCTAATGAATGAGTGACAACCTCTTCTATGAACTGGCCATATAGGAGACCCATTCTTAATGCATATGGTCGTTGCCAATTGGTACTTTTGGTATCACCACTAGGTCTGTACAAGTCTAGGGTATATACGCTTCGGCCTGGTTTTTTTTTTCTTTCGCCGCAGTCCACAATAACAACAGCCGATACGCACTTTAAATCAAATATCCGCAATTTAAATGAACGTACGGGTCACTCTAGTTTTTTTCTTTATCTCGTTAATTATTATTTCATTTTTCTGCTCACGTTGTCTTTTAATGACATTCAGTATTTTTTTTCATTCACTTCACCACACAGTTAATTTGATCCAAACGATAGATTTTTCAACGAAAATAAATCGAACACCTCTTCTTAATTCAATTGTAAAAACAAACGAAAGAAAAACTCCTCGGCAATCCAAATCAATCCACAAAAATCTCCTCAGCCAAATTTTTCCTTAAAACAATTTGCCCGTCTACCGCAGGAATCCAAAATCCATCCCTCAAACAAAAAATCCCTTTTCTTTCCTGTTCAACAAAACTGTCCGCTCTCGACCAAATCCAAACCCAATCTCCCGATCCACCTGCTGAAAAAAAACCCGTCCTCCGCAATTTACGGACCTCCAACACCATCCCATCTATCGTCAAAAAATCCCATCCTCTGGGTCAACGATCGAGATGCGCCGCACACTCGTCGTTGTCGTCAGCCTTGTCGCCAACAACACACATCTACGTGCCGTGCCGGCTGCATAACATAGCAACTGCATCAACATAGATTTTGCACAGTGCATCACCGTTTGTCTATGCAGTACAGCAGCTATGCTAGGCAACCGGTCAGCTGTGCGTTGTCGACGACAGTTAAAGATTGGCATAGGTCAGTTCAGTCAAATGAAATGCAACATACCTTTTGCGTATGCAAAGCGAATGTTGCACGACATTTGACTTTACAGTGGTTCGCAACAATCGTGGGGACGACCCGACCCAGGAGATGAGTCTTACATAGCCGGGCTAATAAAGGGGCCAAGAAGAGAAATACTCCACGAAGAAGGTAATCAGTCACGAATATCATGAGCGTGATATACGCCGATTAAGTTGCCTTCTTTGTCTACTAATTCGTATGACAACTGACCAATCCTTTTGCGGACAATAGCACCGATAAACTTTGGGGCTAGTTTAGCGGCGAAACGGTCCGCAGCACTACTGAGGGTGTGGTTAACCACAAAAACTTTCTGACCGGGAACGAATGTTTTTGGCCGACTGCGAAGATTATACGCCCGAGCGGATCGGGAATAGGCTTCGGCCAGCTTTTCTTTCACCTGGTCATGTGTCAGCCGCAATCTGTCACCATTGGACCGAAGACATACCTCTCCATCAACAAATGCGTTGAGTTCTCGAAGGAGGGTATAGTCTTTGCCATGCTGGATAGGATGATATCCGAACATGAGGAAATGAGGGGAACATCCGGTCGAATCATGGACTACATTACGAAACGCACTACATGATTCGCTCAGATGCTCATCCCAATTCCTATGATCGGATCCTATATAGGCTCGGATTGCGGCTAGCGTTGACTGGTTAGTTCGCTCTGAAGCATTCGATTGTGGAGAGTATAAGGGGGTGCGCACGTGGTTTACCCCGAACTCTTTAAGAAATCCAGTGAATGCTCCAGAAACAAACTGCTTTCCATTGTCCGAGTGAATAATCTCCGGTACGCCAAAAGTCAAAAATATTTCGTTCTTTAGGTAGTTAACGACCACCTCAGCAGTAGCTCTAGGAATGGCCTTCAGCCATACGAATTTTGTATAATGGTCGAGCACTACAAATATATGAGTATTTCCCTTCTTGGAGCGTGGATAGGGTCCCATGAAGTCTATAAAAAGTCTTTGCATAGGCCGATCAGTCTCACGGGATGCTCCCATCGGAGGTCTCATGCGGTAGTTCGGAGGTTTAATTTGTTTGCAGATGTCACATTTATTAATATGCTCGGCTACATCTGACCTCAGTTTGGGCCAATAATAGTAACGCTGTAGCATTTCGGTAGTTTTCCGAATACCGCAATGAGACCCTCGAGGGTCATCATGAGCGCGACTGATCAGGCTAGGCCGACAGGCTTCAGGGACCCACAACTTGGCTCGGGGAATGTCTGTTGTCTCTCCGGGTATACCTTGCTCGATATAGACGCGATCATCCCGGACATACAAATTCTCAAATTTGTCAGGATTGCTTTGTACCCGAATAACAAGTTCTTTGTATTCAGGATTTTGGAAAGCAGAGTCAGGGATGATCTCGTCCATATGCAAATGCTCGGGGAGGCAACAGAGATTGCCCGCATGAGCTCTGGAAAGAGCGTCTGGGACCACATTTTGGGTCCCCTTTCGGTGCTCGACGGTGAAATCGAACGCCTGCAGTTTCAGGCTCCAACGTGCTAGTTTACCACACAAGTCTTGTTGGTTCATTAACCATTTCAGACTTGCGTGATCCGTGATGATGGTGAAAGGCAGCCCTTCGATATATGCCCTAAACTTTTTAACACTTTGCACCGCAGCTAAGCATTCTAGTTCAGTAACACTATAGTTGCGTTGCGCAGCATTAAGTTTCACGGACATATATGCGATTGGATGTTCACCGCCATCATCATCCTTCTGAAACAAAACACTTCCAACTCCAGTGTTACTCGCGTCACACTGAATATAGAAGTGCTTCGTAAAATCAGGATTAACTAGCACGGGAGCGGAAACCAACAGTTGTTTCACCTTTTTGAAGGAATGGTTGGCCGCTGGAGTCCATTCAAAAGAACCCTTACCTTTAAGCAGATCCGTAAGAGGAGCGGTAACCGCACTGAAGTTCGGAATAAAACGGCGATACCATCCCGCCATGCCCATAAACCGCCTTACGTCTTTTGCACTTCTGGGCTCTGGATATGCGATTATGCCGGAAACCTTGTCAGGATCAGTCATAAGGACACCATCACTAACCACATAACCAAGGTATTTAATTTCTCTTTGGATGAATTTACTTTTCCCCACATTTACGGTTAAACCGGCCTCCCTGAGTAAATTTGCAACTTTCGAAAGAAGTTTCAAATGTTCCTCAAAGGTGGTGCTGGTGATAAGTAAATCATCCAAGTAGACAAATACTTTGTCCTGTAGCTCGTGAGGAATGACCTTATGCATGAGCCTGCACATAGTTTGCGGAGCATTGCAGAGTCCAAAAGGCATAACGGCGAATTGGTATAAGGGTCTGCCGGGAACGGTAAACGCGGTTTTTTCCCGAGACTCCTTATCTAAGGGGATCTGCCAAAAGGCATCTTTCAAATCAACACTCGAGATAAACCGTGTGGATTGCAAGCGAGCCAACAATCCTTCTATTAAAGGCAACGGATACGCGTCTTTAGTGGTTACTTCATTTAACCGTCGAGCATCGAGACAAAGACGCACTTTACCAGGTTTTCTCACCAGGGTGACTGGAGAGCTCCGAGCGCTATGGCTCTCCTCAATTACTCCCAAAGACAGCATGCGATCGAGTTCATCATACATCAGTTTTTGCACCACGGGTGACACTGCGTAGTGCCTTTGTTTGATCGGTTTTGAATCGCCGGTGTCGATGTGGTGTGTCACGAATGTAGTTCGACCCAGACCTTTTTCATTAACGGAAGGAAACTGTTGAATGACGAAGTCGAGGCGCTGCTGATCATTCGGAGATAATTGAAGAGAGTCTCCTGAAGCTTCGGCGTGGTCCTGCTCGACTGCGGATACTTGCATCGGCACGATTTTGAACAAGTCCCAGAAATCCATTCCCAAATATGGGTTTGTGAGACTTGGAACAACCAGAAGTCTGAGTGACTTCGTCGTGTTCTTAAACCGTACCGATGCACGCACGTATCCCAAGACAGAGGCCTTATGACCTGAAGCTGTTCTGACATCAGCTTGCATCGTATGAAGATGCAAGCCGAGATCCGAAATCAGGTCCAAGGCCCCCGTACCCAGGATACTCACGCTAGCGCCACTGTCAAGCAGGCCTTTGATCATCCGTCCTTGCAAACTGATCTCGGCAAATGGCCGATTATCCTCGGTGGAAGATAAAATGGAGTCTGCACATGCCTGCTTCAGGAGACGCCTGTCGTTAAAGTACCTCCAGGATCGAGCAAACCGGTTCTTCAATTTCTTCAGTGTTGGTTGGAACGCAGCTCCGGATCCACATTGGTTGCTGCATCCGTTGTCATCGGTCGTCTCCAGGCGAGCTGAGGGGGAATGTGAGAGCTCCCCATAGGTCGCACATTCCCTCTCCCGTTTCCCGACTGATTACAACGGGTGCATTTTGGTTTTACGATTCCCGCCAAACCGCAGCCGAAACAAAAAATGTGTTGGACAGGCGTTGGGCAATCCATGAAGGAATGTCCCATATCTTTGCAGTTCCAGCAAATGCGGAACTGATTGTTCACCGACGTGTCCGCAACTATCTGTGTTGACCTTGGACGCGCGACAGCCTCAACATCGAATCCGGAGCTATGTTCCCCCGCATCAATTTCATGAATACTGAGGCGGTTCTGAATTGGTTGCCTGGCCGACTCCGCTTTGGAGAGGTTCGACGTCTCTTCAATTGCGACGCAACGACGAATCAATTGACGAGCTGAATCAAAACAGAGTCCCGCCAAGTGATCCCGCATGCGACGATTAATGTTTCGCAACACAATGCACTGCAAGTCGGTGTCACTTAGTGGAACCCTCAGCTCGCAATTGAGAGCCTCTATTGCATCGCAGAAGTCTCGTATAGGTTCACCGGGAAGTTGGGTCCTAGCGTCGATGGCACGTCGAATATCAACGTCCGACCTGGAACAACCAAAACGTTCCAAGAATTCCTTTTTAAGAAGGTCCCACTTCAGAGATGGATTCTGCATTCGAAAACGCCAGTACCAATCAGCAGCGACGCCTCTCAACAAAAAGTGAAGATCCATCGCTAAAGCCTCATCTGGCAGTGAATAGCTTGCAGCCAAAGAGCCCACCCGAAATAGAAATGACTCTGCCGTGAACTCTTTGGAGGCAGCGTCGAAAGAAAACCCCCATTTAGAGACACCAACAACCTCTCGTTGAAAGGCCGGTCTTAGCGTGCTGGTGAAAGGGAGTGATACGGACGGGGTATCTTCCAGATGCAGGTTGAGGGTTTCATCAGGATTCGCCATTGTGTTTTTTTTTTATATAAATAAAGCGAAAAAAAAACCTAGTAATTCACCGATGAAAAATAATAATAAAATGAACACAATAATAACCGATATTAAAACCGCAAAATTCAGTGTGGAAAGTGAAAGAAAAAAACCAACCAAAATAAAGAAATAAAAAAAAATGTAGAAATTATGAATTGAAGAATGCAAAAGAGAAAAAAAAAATGAAATAAAAATTTTCATTAAATATTGGGTCCTTCCGTGACCTCCAGACAAACACCATAAGGATGAGGGTGGATGGGTTGAAATTTGAGCGAGGGACAAAGGGAGAAAGGAGATGAATTCTCGTCGCGTCGTAGCGTTGCAATCTCTCTATTAAGCTTATTCGACAAATGTATTCGAAAGAACACATCCAACGGAGTTATCCGGATAAAGATTATGAAGAGATTGCAACCACCACGAACGCAGATGGTCAACTATCGAGTTGCTTCCTAATTCGTTTTTGCCAACTTCGGGCCTAATCCCATCCGGAGATAATAGGAGCAGTCTCGATAGTCGAAGCCACCCTACGACGAGCTTCAACTCCTGTTAAGGACAAAGTTGGACGCCATTGTTGCAATGACGGCCTCTCGACGCGTGGCTGGCATCTGCGGACCACTAGCTTCCTTTCGAAGCTGACCAACAAAATCAAAGTCAAACGATGACAAAGCCATCGGAAATAAAAAGCCTTAAGATTTGGGCGCCATTTGTTGCGAACCACGGCTTTTGTCGAGCCGCCGTCACTGCAACAAGAATATTTTTAACCAGGATGCTATTGGCTCGGTGGCACCGGTCCCGGCTAGACCAGCGGAGGTCGTGGGAGTTGAGCCAAAGCACCCTGGTCCTAGATGAGCCACCTAGAACATTAAAAAAAACAAAGGAGGGAAGGATTAGGAGGAGGGAGGGGACGTGCCCATCCTTCGGGACACGGAAGAACCCAATTTGAGGAAAAAATTAGTTATTCATTATAATCCGTATATTGAGTAGAAAAAAAAATTAGAACAAAATAATAAATAAACAAATTTTAAGAATAGTAAAAAAAATACTAATCCGACGGAAATGAAAATATCAATAAAAAGAGTATAAAGAATTAGAAAACAAATCTTAAGGAAATTACTTCAAACTGAATGGAAAAAGTAGAGGGAAACAAATTCAATAAATACATAAATCCAAAAGTAAAAAAATTACGAGTTAAGACTTACAATTGTCCCACGATGAACGATCGATCGCTCGGCCGGGTCCAACGTAGCTCGGAAACAGTGTGTTCTAGATCATGAACAAAAAAAAAATGGAAATAAGAGAAAAAAAAAACAAATATATTATGCGTTCCTTCACTCGATCGTCCGCCGCGCACCTCCTTCTGTATCTCAATAATTAGACGAAAAGATCAATGTGCTTGAAGCTCGAATTTAGCAAATTAAAATCTCGTGAGTCCGCTCACAACCATCAATTGTCGTGAAAAAAAAAAGAAATCCGCGCTACCATGAACCACTAAGAAAATAGTTTTGTTCTACGTTCGCACTTCAGTTTTTTTTTTCTTTCGCCGCAGTCCACAATAACAACAGCCGATACGCACTTTAAATCAAATATCCGCAATTTAAATGAACGTACGGGTCACTCTAGTTTTTTTCTTTATCTCGTTAATTATTATTTCATTTTTCTGCTCACGTTGTCTTTTAATGACATTCAGTATTTTTTTTCATTCACTTCACCACACAGTTAATTTGATCCAAACGATAGATTTTTCAACGAAAATAAATCGAACACCTCTTCTTAATTCAATTGTAAAAACAAACGAAAGAAAAACTCCTCGGCAATCCAAATCAATCCACAAAAATCTCCTCAGCCAAATTTTTCCTTAAAACAATTTGCCCGTCTACCGCGGGAATCCAAAATCCATCCCTAAAACAAAAAATCCCTTTTCTTTCCTGTTCAACAAAACTGTCCGCTCTCGACCAAATCCAAACCCAATCTCCCGATCCACCTGCTGAAAAAAAAACCCGTCCTCCGCAATTTACGGACCTCCAACACCATCCCATCTATCGTCAAAAAATCCCATCCTCTGGGTCAACGATCGAGATGCGCCGCACACTCGTCGTTGTCGTCAGCCTTGTCGCCAACAACACACATCTACGTGCCGTGCCGGCTGCATAACATAGCAACTGCATCAACATAGATTTTGCACAGTGCATCACCGTTTGTCTATGCAGTACAGCAGCTATGCTAGGCAACCGGTCAGCTGTGCGTTGTCGACGACAGTTAAAGATTGGCATAGGTCTGTTCAGTCAAATGAAATGCAACATACCTTTTGCGTATGCAAAGCGAATGTTGCACGACATTTGACTTTACAGTGGTTCGCAACAGTATGGACTATCCACACAGAAAATGCACAATAATGCCCAAATTTAAATGAATGTATTATTATTAAATATTACGTTATCGTAACAAAACTTAGTGGATGTTCACACTGCGTGCGATGCCGAGCCGAGCCGGGTCGAGCGATGCAGTGCGATTACAAGCTTTTAAAGCAAGAAAATGGAAAGTCTTCAGTTTTAAGTAGAATCACGCTTTGAGTGTACACACTGCGCGCGATGCAATGACGAGCCGAGCGATGGCCCGATGTTTTCACAAACTATTTTGCTTTTTCGTGCGAGTACCGGCTGCTGATTTTTTGCGATGGAATTTAATGGGCTTTGCGAGGAGTTTATGGGCTTGGCGATGCTTTGCGATGTGAAGCTCCATGGAACCAGTATGGTGCAAGTACGAGCTGTAAAGTAATATTTGATGTAAGATCACACTGAAAAAAATGCATGAATGCTTTTATACCCTAGACTTTTAGGCGCGGCGATGTGGCAGTGTATACATGGAAATTATGAGGGTCATCTCCTGATCCGATTTAGCCATAGCTGTCTGTCTGTCTGTCCGTTTGCACGATAACTTTCGATAGAATGAAATTAGAAACTTGAAATTTTGGTCAAATGTTTGTAGCATGATCTAGTTGGTTGGTATTGAAAATGGACAGGATCCGACCGAAGGAACCCCTACAGATGAAATTTCAAATGAGCGATAACTTTCGATAGAATGAAGCTAGCAACTTGAAATTTGGTTCAAATGTTTGGATTTAGATTTAGTTGGTTGGTATTGGAAATGGCCAAGCTCCGTCCCAAGCAACCCCTACGTCCCCTGGAAATTTAAAATGGGCGATAACTTTCGATGCAATGATGCTAGCGACTTGCAAAATGCGACAAATATTTATAGTGTAGGTTGGTTAGTTGATTTTGAGAATGGGCATGACCCTATTGAATGAACGGCAACCTTCGCTATAAACGTTAGTTCAAATGTAAATATCCGAAATTCGAATGGATGAACGATGAAACTTTTCATTGGATCCACGCCCACAGCTCAAACTGACCATATGGAAAATTCACTTTTAATGCAATGGCCGTTGCCAGTTGGAAGTTTTGGTATCACAACTAGGTCTGTACAAGTCAAGGGTATATACGCTTTGGACTCCGGTTTTGATTTAGTATGACTCAAATGAAAGGTTATTACCACCGTAATAAGGTCGCGTTTAGAAGGCGTAGTTTCACAAGCGGTTTGAGCAGCGGACACCGCTGCGTATAAAGGCATAGTGCAGAAGCGGCGGTTTACATATTTAGTGCTGGTGCACATGGACGTCCAAATGACGCCTGCCGCTGCGTCACTTTCAATCGGTTAGGAAGAAATACATTACGGGCAATGAAGCGATGCACATGGCCGCAGATAGCTACCCAATAGCTATCGGCGGCATTTTGCCGCCGCGATAGCTATCTGGGATGACGCTGGTTTCTGCTCCTATCTGCATCATTTCACGCGTCTGCATATCAATTTTGAATAAGCCGGCCCACATACATTCGAACCCGGAACACGGACACGGTCACAATGTCTCATTTGTATAATGTTTCTTAAACCATTCGCTTGAGGATCACTTTTAAGTGCCAATTAATTAATTGTTAATCGTTGATCGTGACTACTACAATTGACAATTAATTTTGAAAAAAAAAATGGTGGGGAGGGAGCTCTCAGCTGGGACGGGGGTTTGTAAGGGGGGTGAAAATGGTGTTAAAAATCCGATATTCCTTATATGTTAGAAATTATGGCCAAAAAACAGTTTATTTAAAACTAAAAATATCATAAATTGTAAATTCAGGTTCGCTATTATGTGGCCCGGCTTATTTAATACAGAGTGACGCTGTGTCCTATCGCATCATGTGAATTGAAATGCAGATAGGTATCAAAGAGGGAGGAGCTTAAGTGACGAGGCGTCCGGCGTCATTTGGACGTCCATGTGTACCGGCTCTTACATTGAATTCAAATGCAATCTCGCCGCTCCACAAACCGCGGCGGTGGTCGCAACGGCGAGTCGAGCGGTTTATACATTCATCGTCCTAAAGCCGCCGCGGCTGCCGCTTTTTGCGTTTATACACAGCGGTGCGCCGCTGCTCAATCCGCTTGTGAAACCTCTCGTCTGAGGTCGCGGAAGAGATGATGAAATTCACCAACACTGGGCCTTTCTTCATTAATGGGATGCACCCAATGGCGACGCCCTTCCATTTTGAGAGCACTGTTTTGAAACAGAAATAAATTTACTGGGTCAAGCACAAACGACATTATGTCGAACAGATTCTATTCCTTGAACTAAATTGGTCTCTACTCTCCATCATTGCGTGCAGTGAACATCTCGGATCATCTTTGCATAGCAAGCCATCGCTCGGATCATCTTTGCACGCACGCACGCAGTGTGAACATCCACTTAGACATATTATTGCCAATGGTGTTGGTTACCGTTGGCCATCAGTACTTTTTACTGGTCGGCAAAATCCTGATCCAAAACGCCGAATAGTCGGTAACTGGTGTTTCAATTGGAACAGGATTGCTTCACAGGAACCTGATAGTTTCGTATTGTGTTCTGTGTAAAGCTCTTCAGGTTTGCTGACCATTCTTTTTATGACTTGGTACTCCTTCCAATAAGTATTCAAGTAGCAGTAGACAACTAACTTCCCCTCATTGGAATAGAGTTGCATTTCCGAAACTTGGTCGAAATAGATCCTTTCGCGATTCTATAGTGTCGTTACGTTATAATTGCCTCTAGTGATTACTTCACCAAATATCAATGGGAAGACTTGTGCTAAAATAATTAACATGCATGAGAAGCTGGTTGATTTGGGTTGTGCAGCTGATGATGTTGATGCTCGTTTAGTATCTGGGGAGTCTTTGGGTTAAAAAGGCTGCTGAACACAGCACACATAGACCACCAATGTTGTGATACCTCAACGCCATAAAAGCCTAGTCGTCAAACCACCCGGAGCTATCAATAAAGCGATGCAGATGACTGGCACTTACGTCTTTCAAGTCATCTAGGTCAAGAAAGTCAAGAGAGCCTAGAGTCTCCTTTCTTCTACTGACTAGAGCAGGGCAGGTGCACAGGAAGTGAGCTAGTTACTCCTCCTCCTCCTCCTCGTCTCTACAGCTCCTGCAATGATCACTATACGGAAGCCGAAGACGCCTGGCAAGCTCACCTATCAAGCAATGTCCTGTAATGATCCCCACAACCTTCTTTAGATGCCTTCTCTCCAGTATCTGCAGCCCTGAGGAGCGGCTAGGATTAAAGCCCGGCCAAATTCGCCTTGTGAGGGGCAAAAGACCTTTTCCATAGTCCTCCGCGTGAGCGCCCCCTGGTAACAGGAGTGTATCAAATTGCTGACGGCCAATGTCTTAGCGATAAAACAGTTTGGAAAAAGGCAGATAGCTGTAGCCTGAATGGCTCACCAATACCTAAGCGTTTTAGGTTTAGTAGGATGGAATGACTTGCGTATTTGGACCTGCAACATAGTTGTGTGAACTCCAGCACGTTTATTAAACCATCTGAAGCAGCTATCTTCCGAGGCCATCCCCTGAATGGGGTTAAGCGATGTGCTGAAAACTCGTCCTTGTAAAAACGACTCCACGTCAAGAAACCTGGAACAAAAGCCTCGGATTGGACGGATCAACAACGACGACCACGCAAACTACCAAAGGATTATTCTTTCGGATCCTGGAATGTACGCTCCCTGAACAAACCGGGGGCCGAGAACGCTCTCCTTCAACAGGTCGAAAAGTACAAACTGAGCATTACTGCAGTCCAGGAAACAAATTGGCTTGCCAGCGAGATCAATGACAAGAATGTTGAAAGCAGCATCGTTATGGGCGAAGTGTGCAACATTGTACCGAAATAACAATTGGTTGCACAAGGCTCTGAAATCTCTCTCGCTGAAATTGACAAATTGCGAGTCAATTGAGAACTTCATTTGGGAACACATGACGGCAATGTGTCACTTCCAAGAAGCTGGATTCAATATCAGCGATAAAGTGGTTTGCGGACTAATCATCTATGGATTGTCACCCGACTATGAGTCTTTCGTTTGCGGACTTGATGGCAGCAGCGTCGCTAGTGGCGACGACACTCGGCTGACATCGGAAATCCTAAAACGACGCCTGATAGATGCGGCTCAGGCAAAGGAATTGTTTAATGGCGAAAGCAATGCGGGGACTGCATTCAAGGCATCACAGTCAACGCAGCCAAAAAGGAGCAACAGGAAGAAAAAGAGTTCGGATACCGACATTCGATGTTATTCGTGCGGCGACCAAGGGCACAAAAGTTTCCAGTGCTCCAAAGGCAAAGGACAGAAGAGCAGCGCGAAACAAGCTGAGGCATTCGCACAGCATGCTATGGCAGCAACGGAAAGCAACGAATCGAGTGACACACGGTTCATTGACTCGAGTGCGTCATTTCACCTGACAAGCGATCGCAGCAAATTCAAAGATTTCGTGGAGAAACCCGGCTATCCTGACATTGTGACAGCGAGTGGTTCAAGGCTGAAAGCTGTTGGCTGTGGTTCAGTTGAGCTGAATATTCTTGGACGGAAAGTTTCATTGGAGGTGGTGCTACTGGTGCCAGGCGTTACGTCGAATTTGTTGTCTGTTTCAAACATGGTGAAATCAGGCAACAGCGTCTCATTTTCCAACGCCGGCTGTTTGATCAAAAATGCAAAGGCAGACACAATGATCAACACTGCAGCACACAATGGAACTTACAAAGTCACCAATGCATCGGCCAGCAGCATGATTGCAAGCAGTAACGATGTTAACGATCTGATGATGTGGCACTGTCGTATGGGTAATTTGGGCTATGACGCTCTGACGAAATTGAGCGGAATGGTGAATGGCATCGAGGTCAGTGGCGACCGCGATATCTTAACGAAATGCATTCCGTGTTTGCTCGGGAAGCAGAGCAGGCAACCCTTTCGAAAGAATGAAGCTGAGATCAAGTCAACCCGGATTCTCGACTTGATTCACACCGACGTTTGCAGGCCCATGGATGTTAATTCAGTTGGGGGTTCAAGGTACTTCGTGACTTTTATAGACGATTACTCGAGGAAAGTTTTCGTTTACTTCATCAAGTTAAAAAGCGATGTGCCTCGGGTCTTTTTGGAATTTAAATCCATGGTCGAGACCCAAACCGGACTGAAGATCAAGGTGCTGCGATCGGACAACGGCGGCGAATACATGGGTGATCTCGCAAGCGAATGCAAGCGCAGTGGCATCATTCAGCAGACGAGTTGCGCATACACTCCTCAACAAAGCGGAGTTGCAGAACGGATGAATCGCACGTTGGTGGAACGTGGGAAATGCATGCTTTTCGACGCCGGATTGGACAAGGAACTTTGGGCCGAAGCGGTCTGCAGACCAGCTTATGTAACTAATAGGTCACCAAATCGATCGCTCCTTAATAAGGTTCCGGAGCAATTCTGGACGGACGCCAGGATCAGCTTGTCTAAATTACGGATATTCGGAACGCCTGTGATGGTGCACATACCAAAGAAAAGGAGACGCAAGTTAGACCCGAAGTCGAAACGGATGATTTTCCTTGGTTATTCTGAGAACCAAAAAGGCTTCCGATATTTCAACCCCGAGAGTCGATCTGTTACTATCAGCCGCGACGTCGCCTTCCTCGATACGTCAGCCGAACAGGTAACTAATAGTGTACTAATCGATCCTTCTGATTTCTATGCAGAAAAGACGGAAGAAAAGTCAATTCACTCAACTGTTCCGAAACCCAGGGCTATTTCTGAAGGAATCGTCAATAGATCTGCCGTATCAGACCTCAGCGATAAAGAGACAAACAGTGATGGGAATGACGAACCGATACAAGAAGCATCAGCTCCAGTTGGGGAGTTGCAAAGATCGAATCGGATCCGGAAACCAAGGCAAACGTTTCAATCATCAGCGATGCTCACGCAATCAGATGAGCCGAATACTTATCGCGAAGCGGTTGAGGCAGGCGACAATCAGAGTGCGATGTCGATTGCCAATGTTGAGATGTTCAGGCCGAGGAGCAAACATATCTACACCAAATATCACCATATTCGGCACAAAATCACAGGCAAAATAATTGTGCTGCAATTTGTCGGGTCTAAGGATAATGTAGCAAACTGTTTGATTAAAGGAGTCATGGGACCGTCAATAGCTACAGGTGTCCAAGGAATAGGCATCGTTCAGATTTCAAAAGGAGCAAAAAATCATGCAGAATAGAATTTATGTAACCTAACGTTAAGGCCACAATTAAATCTTAAACTAGAGTTTTAATTTTGTAGCGCCTAATGTTAACATCTATTTCTTAGATGATTTTAATTTGAATTGTGAACGATGAGTTGGGGTGTTGAAAGAGTAGGGGGCCTGGCTCAGCGCCATAAAAGATACATTTCTTAGTATCTTTTATGACACTGTTGTGGCACACGTGCTCGATCCTCGTCGATGTTCAAATATCTGTATGTCCATGTGTTTTCCCGTGTTGTGTGTAATATGTGTACGTTATATGGAAAACACGTTTAGATACATAAGCTTGGTTTAGATATAAATAGCCATGTTTAGTTGCAAGAAGTACAGTTCTGTACTCACAATAAAGGAGTTCGCTTCGCGGTAAGGAATTCACGCGTTTACTTTTACTTTGAAATTTTTACATCAAAGAAATCGCACACAATTTTTACAAGTGGCAAACCAATGAACGGCTGTGTGCGATTCGCATTAAGACTCGATTCTTCAATCTCAGGCTCATCAATGTGCACGCCCCCACTGAAGTTAAAGAAGACCCAGTAAAAGACGAGTTCTACGCCCGCCTTGAGACTCTCTTCGACTCACTTCCAACAAACGATGTCAAATTGCTGCTGGGAGACTTTAACGCCTAAGACGGAAATGAAAGTTGGTACGGAGGGACCACTGGAGGCCACAGTCTCCATGAAGAAGGGCTCATTCAGAGAACACTGAGCAGCCCCTCCTTGTCACACGGTGCGACAGCTACTTGTCACAAACTTGTTTTGTGAATACACCGGCTACATAACGAATTTGTGACATCAGTTGACAAATTGTTTGGTTTGGCCGGGTTTCAAATCACTCGCAATAAGGACGTAGTAATAAATGCTACTGGTTACATACAAAGCAGTCGGAACACCTGCGGCCAACTATGCTTTTCTTGTGTGTTCTCAGAACCTATTTGACACCGTGGATCTTCAAACGGAATTAACATGTAACACACACACACTGCAACTCTGACCATTCACTACAACTGCAATACACGGTTCCTGCGGCGGCCGGTTAAATGCCCAATTAGCCAAACATACACAGCCACGTGAACTCAGAAGTCGTGCCAGTCCCATTGCTAATAACTGAATACAATGACGCGCATCATTAGTTGTCGCGCTATGCCCCAGGCCCAAC
This sequence comes from Chloromyia formosa, assembly GCA_964017055.1. NCBI lineage: Eukaryota > Metazoa > Arthropoda > Insecta > Diptera > Stratiomyidae > Chloromyia > Chloromyia formosa. Next base: position 56,427,325 of record OZ024817.1, read on the forward strand.
TAGGAGCATACACAACGAAAATAAAATTAACGTAAAATTTTCGATCGTCGTCCATGCAAATTCAAATGAAGCGCGAGTTACGCAGGCTACACAACCTTGCCTTATTCAACCTCACCTTACACAATCTCACCTTAATGACGTCATCACGACATCATTCACTGCATAGACAAAGACCAAACTTAATCTAAATCCACTGAGAACCATTTTAGTTCTTAGACAAACAGTCGGTCGTCTAATTAAACTTGAGAGACTAAACATTCATTTAATTAAATTCACACTTAGTCAAAATATTCCCGATCTTAATTAAAAATGAAGATCGTGAGAATCATCTAAAGCAAACAAACATTAGAATCAAATCGAACTTAATGAAAGATGCACAATTGCAACGTAGGCATCTTTCATTAGTATAAAAGGGCTTCTAAGATAAGTCCAACCCCCACTCGGCTCAATCCAGAAGTTCAGTTCAGATCAAGAAGTTCAGTTAGATATTCAAGTTCAGAAGTGCAGAAGCTCAGTCGATTCAGTGCAGATCCTGTAGTAGTTAGTTAATATTAATAAGTGTATTGTGAATAAACTAAAACATCGAATAAAGTGTTTATAAAAATAGCAGAAAGTGTTATTAATTATCGACTTCAAGGAAGAGGTCGTTAAACTTTTATCTTTTTAAATAAAAAGGACGTTAAAAACGTAACTGGCGCAGTCGGATCGGATTTTTGAGGTGTATCTCTAAATCCAGAACCTTAATAAAATAGTGGAAAAATTAACAGAAAATTTTAATACAATTTTCGCGTCAGGAAAACTGAACGAAATTTAAAAAACATAAATGGTGTCAGGAAAACTGAACAATATAAAAAAACATTTTTTTGTTTGTTTACTCCAAGTTCAGGAAAACTGAATTGGATTGGTCTCAGGAAAACTGTACCAAACAAACTAAAAAAAAAAATAAGTGCAAGATAATTGCATTGCTCCGAGCGGAATGAATCAAAGATTCGCACCTGACCTTAGTCAATTAAGTGTCAGAATAAAAATATATAATAATACACAAAAATAGTACAAACAACAAAAAACAGTGAACTGCAACAATAATATCCTGAGTCATCCCTGCAACAACAACATCGTGAATCATCTATGCGACAACCATTTGTAAGTACAACATTACTAAACCTTATATCCCGGTCTGAACCACATAACAACAACAAAATGGCAAATCCTGAAAATGCACCACTACCCCTACAACTATCATTCGAGGAATTAATCAAAGAAGCGAGACGTCTTCCCATATATAACGGAATTAATAATGAATTCTCTCTAACATCCTGGCTGGAAGAAGCTACTACGATTCTATCTTTATCAACGGGAAATGAACAAGCTTACATTTTCAGATTAATTTTACATAAATTACAAGGAAAAGCTAGATTTATTATACAAAAAATTATAAACCCTACATAGCAAAATGTAAAAACCTCTCTAATCTATAATTTCGGTATAAATGAAAGTTACGCAAGTATCATAAATAATATCCATAAAATGTCTAGTCACAATAGGTCTATTGATGATATATACTCAAATTTAAATTTCTTTTTAAATAAACTAAATACTAAATACATACAAGATCCTAATCAAAATCTTAACCCTGAATTTATGCCTATTAGAAATGAAAATCTCGTATTAAATAAATTTAAATCATTGCTTCCGGAGTACAAAGCATATTTACTTGAAATAAAAAATTGTATTACACTAGAGCAAGCATACCGTATGCTCTCCGAAATTAAAAGTAACATTGATACGGAATACAGACCTAAAGAACCGCGATTACAATTTAAAAATCCACAGAATAGAAATAACCATCCGAATAATCGAAACAATTATTATACCCCTCAACATAACAATCAAAACTATAGAAACAATCAGTATAATAATAACCAAAATAATAGAAACTTCTCTCAAAACTTCCACCAAAATCCTCGAAATTTTAATAACTACAACAATTATAATAAGAACTTTAATAGAAATAATCATCATTATAATCGTCACAATCAAAACCATCCCTATAATCGCCAAAACCAAAATAATAACAGAACTGTTTCCATGAGAGTAGAGCAACCCAGATATCCAGAGCCTGAACCGATGGATACAAATTTTCTCATAAATGCCTAGGACAGATTTTACCAATAATAAATTTAACAATAGATAATGAAGTTATTCCTGTCTTGATAGATACTGGTTCTACAACATCCTCTATCGACAGAAATTGCTTAAAACACAGAAAAAGAATCGACTTAACCGACCCCATCCCAATTACTGGCCTCGGAGGAAAATTTCATGTAACTCAAAAATTAATTACACTCATGCCAGCAGAATTTAATTTACCCGATTCAGAACAAATCATTTGGAATGTTATGTGTTTAAAAAACAAAACGTTCAAAGCAATAATTGGTCAAAATTTGCTATTTCCATTAAATATTTCACTAAACTTAGGAGAGGGATACCTTGAATTAAACAATAAGAAAATAAACTTTAATTATGCAATACCTGACGAGATAAACTTCCAACAAACAAATTTGGAAACACGAAGTGATTCAATAGGAAAACTATTTGAAAACTTAAATAATGAGGATGTCATTCCTTTGAAAAGATTACTCAGGGAATATCCTCATATTCCCTGAGTAATCTTTTCATCTTTTACAAAGAAGGAGACAACTTAACCTCAACTACCGAAACTAAACATGACATCGTCACAAAATCAAATAAACCTATATATACGATCATACAAATTTCCTTCAGTACACGAAGAAGAAGTTAAAAGCCAAGTAAATGATATGTTAAAACAAGGGATTATTCGTAATTCAGCATCTCCTTTTAATGCACCAATTTGGATTGCACCAAAAAAATTGGACAATTCTGGAAAGCAAAAATGGAGAATTGTCATTGATTACAGACAATTGAATAACGAAACAGTGGATGATAAATATCCACTTCCAAATATCGATAGTATTTTCGATAAATTAGGGAAATCACTATATTTTTCTACCATTGATCTGGCAACTTGAAATCAATGAGAATGACAAGTATAAAACAGCTTTCTCAACACCAGATGGTCATTACGAGTTTAATCGAATGCCCTTCGGCTTAAAGAACGCACCAGCAACATTTCAGCGTATGATGAATGAAGTATTGCAAAGTTGCATCAATAAAATTTGTGTAGTTTATATGGATGACATATTGGTATTCGCCACATCACTCCAGGAAATGGAAAATAACTTAAAACAAATATTTAATATACTAAGAAATTATCATCTAAAGATTCAGATTGACAAATGTTCATCCGATAAAGCTGTTGGCGCTGTCCTATCACAACAGGGACATCCCGTCTGTCATGCAAGCAGAACCCTCAATGAGCATGAAAGGAACTATTCCACCATCGAAAAGGAACTACTTGCCATAGTGTGGGCTACCCAATATTTTAGACCATATCTATTTGGTGTGAAATTCGAAATTAGAACTGACCATAGACCCCTTATCTGGTTAGCTAATTTAAAGGAACCAAATGTAAAAATGCAAAGATGGAAAATTAAGTTAAATGAGTATAATTTCGACATTCAATTTGTACAAGGGAAAGAAAATAAAGTAGCAGATTTTCTTAGCAGAATTAGTACCGATACCAATGAAATTATTGAGCATTCAGAGTTAAATCGAATTGATCTATTATATAGGAACACTAATAAAATAAGTATGAAAGAAATTGAAAATAAGACAGTTATCTCGAAGTTTAATTACGAGATGAATCATAATGATAGCGAAAGTGCTACAGTCCATTCAGGTGTAGAGAATCTTAATGATCACATTCTAATTAAAGAAGGCATTGTAAACATATACAAAACGCAAATTCATATAGTCCATAAAAAACAAAAAGAAATACAAACAGTGTATAAAAGACGGAAAATATATATAGATGAGGCAGACTTAAAATCCACTTACCGCGAGAACTTAGTTAAAGATATCTTAAGACGCAACATGCCGGAGAAAGGAACAATTGGCATCTATTGTAAGTTAAAGGATAGACAATGGAATCAAGTTCAACTTATACTTGTAAATCTTTATTCAAACAGCAAAACCCTAAAGTTTATGAAATGTTCTCATAACGCAACTGACATATTATCAGAAAATGTATGTTTCGAAAAAATTAAAGAAATTCATCAGAACAGTAACCATAGAGGTATTTTTGAAAACTACGAAGAAATTAAATTTAAATTTTACTACTTTAATCTAATAAAACTTATAACCAAATTTATCAATAATTGTGACATTTGTAATGCTGCGAAATATGACAGAAAACTTAAATTTCAATACTCAGAAACCCCTTCAGACATAAACGAAATTGTTCATATCGACATATTCATGATAGGAAAAAGATACTATTTTACGACAATAGATAAATTTTCAAAACATCTTTATACGAAAGAAACATTCGACAAAAACGCTATTACCTTTATTGAACTAATTAATAAAATATGACAACGAATTTTTTTACTAAGAGGTTCCCGCCAGTGATGCCATATGGCATCGGGTCACTACGTACAAACGGCACGTCGCCGGTCAGCGGATTCGGATTCAGAACCCACCCTTTACCCCCTATACCAAAATTCACAAATAAGTTCCCAAAAAAATGTCTAGGCGGGGAATGGGTTAATGCCCGAACCATAATGAACGCAGCAGCAGCAGCTGTCACAGCGGCAGCGGCGAAATCAGATTTGCTTGTTGTTGTTATTGTTCGCTGCCGCTGCTGCTGCTTTCTGCGTTCATTCTGGTTCGGGCATAAGTTACCTAGATTGAACCCAGCGGGAGCGACAGTGGCGAAAGCGGATCCGCCTTTTGCTGTTGTTGTTACTGCCGCTGGGTCAATTTCTCAATGTACGCACATTCCAAGGTGGCAAACACCTGAAATGGAATGTACTCGTCGGCCCGTTTGATATGACACCCCGCATGCTAGTGTTCCAAGGAAAACAAGTGTTGGGTCCAATCAAGCCCTTATTGGGTCAATTCCTCAATGTATGCATATTCCAACGTGACAAACACCAGAAATGGGATGCACTCGTCAGCCCCTTTGATATGACACCCCACATGCTAGTGCTCCAAGGAAGACAAGTGTTGGGCTCAGTTTAGCCCTTATTGAGGCAATCCCTCAATATATGCACATTCCGACGTGGCAAGCACCAGAAATGGAATTTACTCGTCGGCCCATTTCATATGATACCCCAATGCTAGAGTTCCAAGTAAAACAAGTGTTAGGCTCAATTTAAACCTCAGGGTATCCCTCAATGTATGCGCATTCCAAGGTGGCAAACAACAGAAATGGAATGTACTTGTCGGCCTGGTGATATAACACCCCACATGCTAGTGTTCCAAGGGAAACAAGTATTGGGCTCAATTAAACTCTTTTTGGGGCAATCCCTCAATATATGCAACATGGCAGACACCATCGACTCTGACGATGCTGCTCCTCCAATATAATTTGCTGGAGGGGATTGCGTGTATTCTCTTTAGCCGGGACACACGCAATGCTGCTGTTTCTGCTGCCGCCGGCTATTATATACCAAATGTTTCATACAACACTGCTGACCAAACCAGGTTGAACGCAGAAATCAACGGCAGTGGAAGCGACAACAGCAATCGCATGACATCTGCTTTTCGCCGCTGTCACTGCCGCTTCGTTCAATCTCACTTAAGGGAAATGCATGCTTTCTAGCTTGGGGTTTACTGTCGCTGCATCTTTTCTGCTTTCAATCGGGTTCAGGCCTACATCATCACAACACCAAATGCCCTTAAACTACACAAATGTTCCCAAAAAATACGCTGGAATAAAATTTTCGTAAACACTCTCATGAATATGTGTATAATACTATTAGGCTATGTTTATGCCCGAGTGGGTCGGATCGCGCGACGCGACCCTGAGTCGCTACTTGTAACCAACCGTTTCGAAACATGTTCAATGCGGATATTTCATATTTGTCGAAATTAGCGACTGAGACTGAGACTAGTGACTTCCAAGCGACTGTGCTAAGAAAAATGTAAGCACAGGATTTCAGGAAAAAGCTATGGTATCCAATAAACAAAATCGCTCTATCATAAATAGTAAATCGCTACCAGCGTCAGGGACATCTCCAATAGCGACACCGCGACAATAGCCACTCGCTGTCGCTTCGCTACTCGCCATAAACGCACCCGTAACCATTTTAATTCTATTACCCGAACCAGATTGAGCGCAAATTGCAGCAGCAGCAATGGCAGCGAAATGTCAAATTAGAATTCATTCATTTTCCTTACACAACCTAGATTGAACGCAGCGGCGGCGACAGCGACGAAAGCATCTGTGCATGTTGTTGTTGTTGATGCCACCGCTGCGTCTGCTTTGTGCGTTCAACCTGGTTCTGGCATATTTCCATAATAGTTTTTTGTTCCAGCTAATTTACCTATCGGTTAGTTCGGGGACACTGTTTACAGAACATATAGATTGGGCACAAGACAAGTATAGTCGGATTGTGTGCATTTGCTCAAATTTGTGAAATGCCGGAACGAACGCAGGAAGCAGCAGCAGCGGCAACAGCAACTACAACAACATGGAGATCTGCTTTCCCCGCTGTCGCTGCCGCTGCGTTCAAACTGGGTTGCGTATGGGAAATGCGTGCTTTCTAATTTGACTGCTGCTGCATTCTGCGCTCAATCTGGTTCTGGCATACATCTACTATTTTTGTTTGAAAATTTCATTCAATCGCCAACATCAAATGAAATAAAATTATCTAGAAATTCACATAGAAACTTCGCATAAAAAAACCGACGCGGCACGCTCTCTGGCAGACACGACCCGTACGTGCAACCTTTCCAAATAAGACAACGCGCTTTGCCCTCATGGCGGCATACATTTCCATAGCGATTCATGCTTTAGAAACAAATGCGGACCGTAAAATAAAGCAATATCGCATGCTTTCCTTCCAAGACTTCATTGAACACAATTCATAAGTATATAAACCAAGGCCTCATTGAATACTATTGATAAAAATATATAATGAGTGCCACCTATCCGCCAAATAATAAAGTAAGTGAAAAATGACATGATCAAAGGCGAAAACCGTGTCCCCATTCTAATCGATGGGCACAGGCATGTTCCCGAAATATACGATCAGCAGTAAATCGTGAATAACAAAGAAAATACGCCATAAAATGAAAAATGGTCAAAAGTACTATGTTAACGGGAACGTCAGATACCATTTTCCGATGGAAAATGGCAGTGGCCCAAACTAGTCACTGGACATATATATATACATATGTATATATGTATATACTTCTTGCAAAATTTCAGCTGGGTACCTTGAAAACTGAGAGACTAGTTTGCATAGAACCAGGCGTTTTTCAGGAATCAATTCCTCGTCTGAACTACCGAGGAAGTCGCCAGAATTGCCGGAATCGACAAGACTTCCTATGTAACCGTGGCGTTCTTCGTCCCTCATACGTTGCCAACGAGCATGGCTAATATCATTTATTTCAAATTCTTTACAGTCTTTACACTCTCAATGATCAAGTCGAAATTGAATGGAAACCCTCGAATTCAAAAAATTTATGCGACAGGATCTTACCTAATACTGACACAGGATACGTAAGAGTCATAAACCTATTGTTTGAAGTATACCCTTTTTTATTGCAACTGCTAAATTTATAAATGAATAATTTTTCTGGGTAAAACCCCATATAATATGAATATGAGTACCCGAGTACTCATAAATGTATCCAAGGGGTAACCAACTAAAAGTGAAAAAAAAAAATATATAAACAAAAATGTAAAATTGCTTCTGGATATGTTTTTCCAGGTAAAACATAATAGCGATAGCTCATTAGGAAGATGGGGACAATAAAAATTACAAAAGGTGAAAAAAAACAAGCTTTTTATAGCTCATGAGTACCCGGGTACTCAAATATACATATGTATGCGAGTGTTAAATGGCATAACCAAGGAGGTAGTCACATCCTTAGGCACGGTAAAACTCAACCTTCAAATAGGTGAAACCATGTCCACCAATAAATTTCAAATAGTAGACGAAGGTTTTCCAATTTACACTGACGGTACATTCTCGAAAATTGTCTCTGTAAAATTTGTTTCGAAACATACACAATAGCTTTTACAATTGACAACAATGAGGTTCTATTACCAATGAACACAAAGCCATTGAAAATAACATACGTTAATATACCCGCAAGAATGGAAGCAATCATACCCGTAAAATTGCTAAGGGATGAAGACTATTATCTTAAACAAAGAAATACATGAAGGTGTATTTGTAGCAAGCACAATTATACCGGCGAAAGGGATATGTCACATCAAGGTGTTAAACACCAATAATGAACCAATCAAACTCGACAATTTTAATGTCGATGTAAAACCTTTGAGTGACTACGTAGTTCTTAGAGCATCTCATAAAGGCACAGTTAATTCCAGTTATTGTAAGCAACGCTGGTACATTCCTAGTTTAGATTTCGGTTTGTGTCTAAATAGATACTGGGTTGGTGCCAAGGGTTTGACAACCACATATTCACCACATATTAACTGAACTCGAGGGGCACCGAAATAAGCCATAGCGAAATAAGGCATACGAAATAATCCATATGGATACTTTCGTTTGGAACCGAAAGTATTTATCCGAAAATTAACGAAATAATCCCTGCATGGATAATTTCGATTTCAAATCGAAGTAAAGTATGCGAACGAAAGCGAGAATAGCCATATACTTACTTTCGTTTCTAAACGAAATTAGGCATTGAGTGTGGAACCGAAAGAATCCATGCATAGACATTTTCTGTTTCAAGCCGAAACAAAATATGCGGCAGAAAGTGAAATAATATATGCATCTTTCACATAAGTAGGGACGGCGCGATTGCAATTTTTTTTATGGGATCGTTGTGATAAGGATGGTTGTGGAGCATAATGGCTTGCTGTTGCTGTTGATCAATGAATTATCATGAAAAGGACATTCTTTGCAGTGAACTGGGATATAGGCGATATGGGTGTCATATGAATCGGGGTGATGAGGCGGATGCTATGGAGTACTAATGAGGACATCTCGAGTCCTCTGGTCAGGAGAAAAGGACATTATTCGCGATGAACTGGGATCTAGGCGATATGGGTGTCATATGAATCGGGGTGATGAGGCGGATGCTATGGAGTACTAATGAGGGCGTTTCGAGTCCTTCGGTCAGCAGAAAAGGACATTCTTTCTTTACAGGCGATATGGGTGTCATATGAATCTGGGTGATGAGGGGGATGGGAATTTGACATCCCATGTGCTTCTATATGGACCGGGCGGGTGTTCCGCGGCGGAGAGACAAAATGGAATGTTATTTTATGTATTAATGTTCTTGCAAATGTACAAGTGCGAATCATTTTCAATTTAAATTGGAATTGTTTGTGACACTTGGTTTCATTCTGCACACCAACTTAGTATGCGTCTGTAGCTTAGCTCGGTAACGCACCGGGCATTTTTTGCTACTCAAAACACGGTCTCTGCGGTTCGCGCCCCGCAACGGGACCAACTATTTTTATACCCTAGACTTTTAGTATAGGGTATATTGTTTTTGTCACGACGGAAATATGTAACACCTTAAAGGAGGCTCCGGAGGTATTGCAATGTATATATATAAATGATCAGCGTCACCTCCTGATTCGATTTAGCCATGTCTGTCTGTCTGTCTGTCTGCCTGTCTGTCTGTCTGTCCGTCTGTCCGTCTGTCCGTCTGTCCGTCTGTCCCTCTGTCCGTCTGTCTGTCTGTCTGTCCGTTCGCACGATAACTTTCGATAGAATCAAGCTAGAGCCTTGAAATTTTGGTAAGATGTTGGAAGTATGATCTAATTGGCTGGTATTGAAAATGGGCATGATCAGGCCAACAGAACGCCTACCTCCCCTACATATGTACAATAGTAAAATGTATTTATAACTCCCGATTAAATAAACATGAAAAGCTCTAGCTTTGGCAGATTGCTCGTGAGGATAATCTTTTACTCTCCTGAAAAAATAAAATCGATCAGTTGAAAACTAACGGTAATTTTCTTACAATTAGCCCCGTACTACCCTACTTTTCGGGTTTTTTGTCTATAACTCTTGAACCAATTGACGTAGACACCTGATTTTTGGCATGTAACCCTGGGGTGGGAAGTTGCTTGAGTTCTAGTAAGTTGGGAGTAATCAGATCAAAGGAACGCCTACCTCCCCTACAAAATTTCAAAAAATTAAATATTCATTTAATTACGATAACTTTCGATAGAATGACACTAGCAAATTGAAAATTTGGTAGAATGTTGTTAGTAAGATCTACTTGGTCGGTATTGAAAATGAGCAAGATCTGACCCAAGCAACCTCTACCTCCCCTACAAATGCAACTTCAAATAAGCGATAACTTTTGACAGAATCAGCGACTTGAAGTTTTGGTCAAATGTTTAAAGTGAGATTAAGTTAGTTGGTATTGAAGATGGGTTAGATCCGACCTAAGGAACCCCTACCTCCCCTAGAAATGAAACTTATAATAAGCGATAACTTATGACAAAATAATGCTAGCGGCTTAATATTTTGGTCAAATGTTTGTAATAGAATCCAGTTGGCTAATGTTGAAAATATGTTAAATCCGACCTGCGAAACCCCTACTTCCCCTACAAATGAAACTTCAAATAAGCGATAACTTTCGACAAAGTGAAGCTAGAGACTTGAAATTTTTTTAAATGTTTGTAGCATGATCTTATTTGTTGGTGACAATGATGAGCAAGATCCGATCCAAGAAAAACCTACCTCCCCTACAAGTGAAACTTCAAAGAAGCAATAACTTTCGATAGAATGAAGCTAGAGACTTCAAAAATTCGACAAATACTTCTTGAATGGGTTAGTTCATTGATTTTGATAATGGTCAAGATCCTCCTGAATGATTGCCAACCTCCCCTATAAACTGGCCATATAGGAAACTCACTTTTAATGCATATAGTCGTTACCAACTGGTACTTTTGGTATCACCACTAGGTCTGTACAAGTCTAGGGTATATACGCTTCGGACTCCGGGCCGAAGCTTCGCTTCGGCCTGGTTTATTCTCAAATTCCCTCTGAATTAATTTCTCCGAGCTTAGTGGTTTCGTATGGATAGTAGCACTCATCAGGTCTTGCATCTTTGCAGCTATCCATGTGCAAGACGACCACGAAAGTGTGAGAATTCTAATTCTTCTTAATATAAGTGCTTCACACCATCTAGACCTCCACGGTTGAGTTTTCAAGTAAAATCACGCCTTCACGGCTTATACAAACAGAATTCTCACACTTTCGTGGTCGTCTTGCACATGGATAGCTGCAAAGATGCAAGACCTGAAGAGTGCTACTATCCATACGAAACCACTAAGCTCGGAGAAATTAATTCAGAGGGAATTTGAGAATAAAAAATAGTTGGTCCCGTTGCGGGGCGCGAACCGCAGAGACCGTGTTTCGAGTAGCAAAAAATGCCCGGTGCGTTACCGAGCTAAGCTACAGACGCATACTAAGTTGGTGTGCAGAATGAAACCAAGTGTCACAAACAATTCCAATTTAAATTGAAAATGATTCGCACTTGTACATTTGCAAGAACATTAATACATAAAGTAAAATTGCCAGGGAACAAATATCTCCACTTCTCACCCTCTCTCCACCCCTCTAGTGAGTTAATATAAGTGCTTCACACCATCTAGACCTCCACGGTCGAGTTTTCAAGTAAAATCACGCCTTCACGGCTTATACAAACAGAATTCTCACACTTTCGTGGTCGTCTTGCACATGGATAGCTGCAAAGATGCAAGACCTGATGAGTGCTACTATCCATACGAAACCACTAAGCTCGGAGAAATTAATTCAGAGGGAATTTGAGAATAAAAAATAGTTGGTCCCGTTGCGGGGCGCGAACCGCAGAGACCGTGTTTCGAGTAGCAAAAAATGCCCGGTGCGTTACCGAGCTAAGCTACAGACGCATACTAAGTTGGTGTGCAGAATGAAACCAAGTGTCACAAACAATTCCAATTTAAATTGGAATGTTATTGCTCACAAAGGAGAAGTATGGGAGGGGTTGACATCTCATGTGCTTCCTGTGCTTCTATATGGACTGCGCGGGTGTTACGCAGTGGAGGGCTTGTGTCTTTCTCTTTACTTTTTACTAGTTCGTATGTGGTGGAATTACGTCCAGAATTTTGTGTGGAGTAAATGGTGGATTCATCTCCTATATATCTCCGTGCTACCAGTGCAAGTTGTTGTTTTGAGTTGTGTGAAAATAGCAAAAAGATAGGGCGCTCTTCTTCACCGCCTTTTCATGCTGGTATCTGGTATGCCGATAACTGTGCCGGCTGCAAAGGGCGGCTGTTCGAAAAAAATTTTGAATACATTTTCAGTGTTCACATACTATGAAAGGCCACGTTTATCCGTGGAACTAAACGGCGATTTAACTAAATCGTTTTAGTGTTAGTACTTGTTGGTGGAGTGTTTATACCGACCATACGGAGAGGTATTTCTTCTTCTTCTTTCTCCGTTGACAGCACAGATAAATTTGACAGATATAAATGTTACGACTGAAAACGACTTTTTCTTGCCCGTGATCACGCACTGCTTTCCTGAAATTGCAAACAAAACAAGCGCCGGACAAAAAAAAACGACAACAGAGGAAACGTCAACCACCGCGTCAACATTAGCGATGACAGAAACATAGTCCCAATTTTTTTAGTCCAGTTCCGCATCGCAAGTGGAGATAAGCCAAAATCAAAACTAACTAAACCGATACGTTTATATCGTCGAGAGCTAGATCGATTTAGTCAGATCTCGAAGATAGTCCCGCGATATAAACGTAGTGAAAGATGCAACCGCCGCCATCTTTACTGACAGGCCGTAGTGTCAAAGCAATGACGTCATGACAAGCAGTGAACCATATATGTAAACAAAGTGAAGAACGCGTGTGGTCACTGCCATCTTTACTCTCAGGCCGGAGTGTCAGCTGATTGTCAAAGCACTAACGACATGACAGGCAGTCAACCAAGTGTGAACTCGCGCGGTCGCCCGGTAAAATTTCGCGATATTTGTGCGTAAAAGTGAGTTTAGTGTCGGGGTTTTAAGTGAAAATAAAAGAAGTGGCTATCAGTGCCGTGTGAAAGTGCAAAAAAACGTAAAGTGCCGGGAAATATCGAGTAAAATGAACTGCTCGAAAGTGCGCGAGACATGAGTGTGATTATGAAAGTGCGACACGGAAAATTTCGCACTTTTCGTTAATTTTCCGGCAATTTGGCTGGTGTGAATGGTACAGCACTACCATGGGACGAATTCTTGGCCCGGTGAGTTCAGCGGAAACTCCCGGAAGTGCTCCAAAAAGTGAATTCAAAGTGGTTGTCAAATGACAACATTACAGGTGATTTCCGGCCTTTTCATCGGAATTCATAGGGTAAGTATACGTTTTTTGTTGTGCTAAAATTTTAGTGGATTGATGCGCCCCAAAATACGGGTCTTGCACGCGTTGTTGACGAGCTAGACGAAAGTTTCCCTGCAGCTGACAGGACTAGATGCCTGGCGGTGAAACTTTCGTCCGGTTCGTCAACATCGTCGTCAAAATCCGCATTTTGGGGCGCTTCAATCCACTAAAATTTTAGCACTTTCACACGGCACTGATAGCCACTTCTTTTATTTTCACTTAAAACCCCGACACTAAACTCACTTTTACGCACAAATATCGCGAAATTTTACCGGGCGACCGCGCGAGTTCACACTTGGTTGACTGCTTGTCATGTTGTTAGTGCTTTGCTGACACTCCGGCCTGAGAGTAAAGATGGCAGTGACCACACGCGTTCTTCACTTTGTTTACATATATGGTTCACTGCTTGTCATGACGTCATTGCTTTGACACTACGGCCTGTCAGTAAAGATGGCGGCGGTTGCATCTTTCAACTACGTTTATATCGCGGGACTATCTTCGAGATCTGACTAAATCGATCTAGCTCTCGACGATATAAACGTATCGGTTTAGTTAGTTTTGATTTTGGCTTAATCTCCACTTCCGATGCGGAACTGGACTAAAAAAATTGGGACTATAGTTTCTGTCATCGCTAATGTTGACGGCGGTGGTTGACGTTTCCTCTGTTGTCGTTTTTTTTTGTCCGGCGCTTGTTTTGTTTGCAATTTCAGGAAAGCAGTGCGTGATCACGGGCAAGAAAAAAGTCTTTTTCAGTCGTAACATTTATATCTGTCAAATTTATCTGTGCTGTCAACGGAGAAAGAAGAAGAAGAAATACCTCTCCGTATGGTCGGTATAAACACTCCACCAACAAGTACTAACACTAAAACGATTTAGTTAAATCGCCGTTTAGGTTCCAACGGATAAACGTGGCCTTTCATAGTATGTGAACACTGAAAATGTATTCAAAAATTTTTTCGAACAGCCCGCCCTTTGCAGCCGGCACAGTTATCGGCATACCAGATACCAGCATGAAAAGGCGGTGAAGAAGAGCGCCCTATCTTTTTGCTATTTTCACACAACTCAAAGCAACAACTTGCACTGGTAGCACAGAGATATATAGGAGATGAATCCACCATTTAATGCACACAAAATTCTGGACGTAATTCCACCACATACGAACTAGTAAAAAGTAAAGAGAAAGACACAAGCCCTCCACTGCGTAACACCCGCGCAGTCCATATAGAAGCACAGGAAGCACATGAGATGTCAACCCCTCCCCTACTTCTCCTTTGTGAGCAATAACATTCCATTTTGTCTCTCCGCCGCGGAACACCCGCCCGGTCCATATAGAAGCACATGGGATGTCAAATTCCCATCCCCCTCATCACCCAGATTCATATGACACCCATATCGCCTGTAAAGAAAGAATGTCCTTTTCTGCTGACCGAAGGACTCGAAACGCCCTCATTAGTACTCCATAGCATCCGCCTCATCACCCCGATTCATATGACACCCATATCGCCTAGATCCCAGTTCATCGCGAATAATGTCCTTTTCCCCTGACCAGAGGACTCGAGATGTCCTCATTAGTACTCCATAGCATCCGCCTCATCACCCCGATTCATATGACACCCATATCGCCAATATCCCAGTTCATCGCGAATAATGTCCTTTTCTCCTGACCAGAGGACTCGAGACGCCCTCATTAGTACTCCATAGCATCCGCCTCATCACCCGGATTCATATGACACCCATATCGCCTAGATCCCAGTTCATCGCGAATAATGTCCTTTTCCCCTGACCAGAGGACTCGAGATGTCCTCATTAGTACTCCATAGCATCCGCCTCATCACCCCGATTCATATGACACCCATATCGCCTAGATCCCAGTTCATCGCGAATAATGTCCTTTTCCCCTGACCAGAGGACTCGAGATGTCCTCATTAGTACTCCATAGCATCCGCCTCATCACCCCGATTCATATGACACCCATATCGCCTATATCCCAGTTCATCGCGAATAATGTCCTTTTCTCCTGACCAGAGGACTCGAGACGCCCTCATTAGTACTCCATAGCATCTGCCTCATCACCCCGATTCATATGACACCCATATCGCCTATATCCCAGTTCACTGCAAAGAATGTCCTTTTCATAATAATTCATTGATCAACAGCAACAGCAAGCCATTATGCTCCACAACCATCCTTATCACAACGATCCCATAAAAAAAATTGCAATCGCGCCGTCTCTACTTATGTGAAAGATGCATATATTATTTCACTTTCTGCCGCATATTTTGTTTCGGCTTGAAACAGAAAATGTATATGCATGGATTCTTTCGGTTACACACTCAATGCCTAATTTCGTTTAGAAACGAAAGTAAGTATATGGCTATTCTCGCTTTCGTTCGCATACTTTACTTCGATTTGAAATCGAAATTATCCATGCAGGGATTATTTCGTTAATTTTCCGATAAATACTTTCGGTTCCAAACGAAAGTATCCATATGGATTATTTCGTATGCCTTATTTCGCTATGGCTTATTTCGGTGCCCCTCGAGTTCAGTTAATATGTGGTGAATATGTGGTTGTCAAACCCTTGGCACCAACCCAGTATCTAAAATATTTAGACACAAACCGAAATCTAAACTAGGAATGTACCGGATAACGATATCATAGAACCTTCGGTGAGCCCTTATAATGCACCATTACTTGTAGTGCCTAAAAAGAGCATCGATGGTAAAAAGCAATGGCGACTTGTGGTAGACTTTAGAAGATTAAATGGCAAGATCATCAATGACAAATTTCCATTAACACGCTTAGAAGACGTTTTAGACAAACTGGGAAGGGCGAAGTATTTTACCACTCTTGACATGACTAACTCATTTCACCAGATTGAGCTAGACCAGGAGTCCAGACCGTTAGCAGCTTTTTCGACCGGTACTGGTCACTTCCAATTCAAACGCCTTCCATTTTGTTTGAAAATCTCTTCGAATAGTTTTCAGCGGATGCTAACTATAGCGTTATCAGGCCTAGAAGAAGCTTTTCTCTACGTTGACGATATTATAATCTTCGGATGTAGTATCGATCATCACAATAGGAACCTGAACAAAACATTCAAACGACTACGAAAATATAATTTAAAGCTTAATATGTCAAGATGGATTTGTGTATGGACCAGCAGACATGCGCGAAGCCATGAAGTAGATAAATAACAAACTAACGTTATAAACATTTATTAAGGAATTAGGACGTAATTATAAATCAAGAAAAATACGAAAAGAATGTACTTCTAGATTAATTAGTAAACGGCGCGACAGCAACTCCACGTTCTGCACGGTCGGCGAATCCCCACATTATTCGTCATTGTTGTTCGGTTAGAAAATAGTTGCCTATGTGTGGTCGGGTGATCGTATATGTTTGTGTGTCGGGAGAACGTTAGGTGTTGCCAGACAGGGTTCAGCCTGACAGCTCCTGATTGAAAAACACACACTTTATTTACTAAACGAAATACGGATACACACGCGTAACTAACAACCAACGACAAACTAGCTCTAATTACCCGTTTCCGACGGATCCCGATAACGATTTTACTTTTTTCCATTTTCGGACTCTATAACGATCGACCTCCGACTGAGTCTCGACTACTACTATTTGCTGTTCCTGGTGACATCTTCCTTTTACAGCTGGAGATGGTTCGAGACTCTGCTGTTAGACTCGTGCCTCTACTATCCAACGAAGACTCCAGATGGCTCGAGAATCTGCCAGTGCTAGTGCTGGTCATCGATGGTTCGAGACTATGATAGAGCTTAGTACAGTCTGTGTCATAAGAGTGAAGTACTCCGTACATGCAACAATATGTTCCGGTAAAATAAACGCGTCAGGCGGCTATTACACTATAAAAGTTCTTTTACAAATATCTTTTATAAAGGATATTTTCGAAAAACTTTTATAGTGTAATAGCCGCGTAAGAAAAGATTTGCGACAGGAACGTTACTTGTTTTAAGTACTTTTCTTACGAGATTGCACACCTTCCCCCTTAGGCGGCTAGTATCATTCATACAATTTTAAAATATCGTGTGTCAAAGATATTTGTAAAAGAACTTTTATAGTGTAATAGCCGGCTCACTGGAAATCGATGACAACATGTTTAATGCTGATATATGATATTTATCGTTGACGATAACCTTATTCCTGAAGAGGTTCTGCTTGGTCGAGCTATTTTATGCCGGGAGGAAAATAAATTTGTCATCGAAGGCAATGAATGTTGGATCGAACGCGACGGCAAAACCAACGTAGATGGCGCTGTTAATCGACAAGAGATATCGGAGTTGATGAAAATTATTTCTAGAAATCGTAAATGTTTTTCTAAAAACATGTCTGAACTTGCACGATTTCTAGCATGGACATAAATCTTAGGACATATGAGCCGATAAATTTGAAATATCAGAGATGTAAAATGTTGTGCACATGTGAGTCTTGTACGAGAAATAAGTCCACTGACAGTTTAATCAGCTGTTCAAAGTTGTTCTTTGCTACTTCTGAATAAGTTGTCTTTTAATTCTTTGGTTGCTACACACAGATGTCATTATGCTGTCACTCGGACGAGTTGTGGATATCTTATTTTTTTATACGAATGTTGTGCGGTGGCAACAAAACATCACCGCCGGCCCGACATAATCACAAAATCATCGAAAAGCAAGGAGAATGGACGTAAATATATTTACAGGCGAGTGACCTTTTCTAGCATGCAAATGGGTATTTTCGTAAAATAGTTGATTTATTTTGATTTTTTAATTGGTAGAAGCCGTTTCAAGAACGATCAGCATCGAAGGATCCTGGCAAGGAGAATGATAATCATCGGAATGCACTGTCTGCAACTTTCACGAAGAAAGCCTGCGTTCACGTTCCGCAACGTTGTAATTGCGGTAAGGATTTTCCCTCCATCCAACCATAAACTCTTGACCCGAACGACTTGTTTTGCAGTTGTCATGTATCAAACAGCTGACAGCCGATTCGCTATTGAATTTCAAACAAAACTTCAATTAAATTCGCGACGGTTTCAGGAAAAATGAAAAACACTGCAAAATCGCCACAAATTTGTGTTGCTCCGGTGTAAATAAGCACACAAGACGCCATGTAAAAATCAAGAAACCGAAAACGAAAATCCATACCATCTGACAGTCACACGCAATACGTCAACTAACAACTGTCAAATACGCTAATACCCCTTACCCCCCATTGAGCGGACATCAACCAGGAAAAATTTCTGGTTAATTTCCCCGATGTCTGGTTGAGCAAACGCAAACTGAAACGGAGCGTCCACAAGAAAAATCAGTCAAACTGTTTGCAGTTGCGTTTAAAACGTTGCGGGACCTGAACCCACCCAATACAAGCCAGAGATTTGGAGGAGCTCTTCTCGAGTGTTGGCAGGGCCGTGCCAAGGGAGGGGCGAAGGGGGCGACCGCCCCGGGCGCCAATAGCAGGGGCGCTAAAAATGAGTTTGATATTTGGGAATTCCAATAGCTCATTTCAGAATGGACATACAAATTTATAAAATGCCCACGAGAGTGATATCCGACACTCGTCATAAAACCCTTTTTGAAATCAACATGCATCTCATACCTCTTCACCCTGTTTTTAATTATTATAACGTAACATATGGATATTACAAATATACTAAATGAAAATTTCCCACTTTTTTGCAGGGATGCTGCATTTATATCCTTCTATTTATACATATATGGGGCGCCATTTTAAATCTTCGCCCCGGGCGCCAAATTATCTTCACACGGCTCTGAGTGTTGACAAGGTGGGCGATGGCAGACTGATGTCATGCAACATGAGGAAACGGTTTAATGGTATCGCCCACATTGAGTTCAAGGATCCCGAATCGGTAGCATTGGTATGTGTTGGAATAAAATCAGGGGGAATGATAGCTTTTCACTTTTAAATAATTAGTAGGCGTGTTTTTTTGTACTGCGGTGAAGGTTAATTGGGGGCTATCCGGGTTAACTTATACACATTACACAAACAACATACCCTAGTTGTTTGTGTAATGTGTGTAAGTTAACCCGGATAGCCCCCAATTAACCTGTACCGCAGTACAAAAAAACACGCATAGTGTTTACATGCTTTAGGACTGTCCGGTCAGCGTTTATTGGGAATCACTATCTCCTTTCAACATACCCAAGCTGAAAAGAACCGTATGGCCAAACAGTGTTCCGGCATTTACACCAAAAATCACACCGGACCTATGCGTCTGAACGTTGGTTCGTTGCATTTCAATATTACAGAGGAAATACTTCGCAGAATATTCGAACCTCTCGGGAAGATTGATAACATTCAGCTGATAATGAACCAGGAGACGCTACTCTCAAAGAGCTATGGATTCATTACGATGAGTGTAATTCGTGCTTGTTTATTTGAAACTGATTCTAATAATTTCTTGCTAGTTTCAGTATTACCACGGGGACGATGCGAAAAAGTCATTGAATCAACTGAACGGTTTTGAACTAGCCGGACGGTCAATGAGAGTAGACATCACGAGACGAACGGTTGGACATGAGCACAGCCTCGCTTAAGGTGTGTGTTCCAAGGCAGCGACTGGGCGATTTGCGATTGCGACTGCACTAGTTGTGTGTATTTTATATGGAGGTGTGTTCCTAGAAGCTGCTCTGCGATTGCGACTGCGATTGCGATCCTGCATTGGACGAACGAAAGCTATGAGCGATTGCGACTGCGATTCGTCCCTGGGCAATGTAATATATTGCCGCGATGGTGATTGTGATTCTGTGGCTGTGAGATGGTCTGTATTTGCACGAGGATGATTGAGCACGGCACACAATGGTGTTGAAAATCTGTCTGTTGGAAAAATTTCTCAAAACCTGTTTTTTCGGTAACCTGTTCCTATAAAAGGGCAGCTCAGCATGTATTCGGTCTTCATTCCTGTTACGATCACCCAGTGAACACTCACGAATTATAAGTGCAAGAATTATTTTAATTAAAAGTGTATATCCGTATTTCGAATATCTGCCTTTTCTTTAAAAAAATCGACAAGTTAAAATAATTCCTTCGATATCGACATGGCGGAAAATTGTGTGGTTTGTGGCAGAGAGGTGGCAGAAGTTCGTTGCCAGGAGTGCAACAGTTGGCTACACCGGGCTTGCATTTCGATGCGAACCACTCGCCACGGTGAACGGGTTGTGTGTGACCAGTGCCAACAGGGAGCTGCTGTGTTTGCCGACGCTGAGGAATCGAATATCACAATGGTAGACGCGGTAAGGGCCAATGTGTTGACATCAACCCAAATCGCATCCGGATCCAACAACCACGACAACGTACCCATCGCGAGGGAGGTGTTGCTGAAAGAGCAAAAACAACAGATGAAGCAAATGATTGAGACGTTGCATTCGGGATTAGCAAACATTACTGCTTCTCTAGCAGAACGTGCGTCCGCGACAAGTGCGCAAAACGGTTCGACCAACGAGGTTGCACTGTCCCGTTCCGAGGCGACAGTTAACCGTTCCAAAGCGGCATATTGCAATCAATCAGAACGGAACCTTTGGACAAAAGCCAAAGACAATACAGGCAACGGGACTTCGAGTTACCCGAATTCAGTGGCGAACCAACAAGCTGGTTCTATTTTAAATCAAGCTTTGACGAATTCACTTTAACGTGTGGCTTGTCGTTGGTAGAAAATCTCAAGCGACTGAATAAGGCATTGAGTGGAGCGGCACGTGAATGTGTGAAACATTTGTTAAACTTTCCCCAGAACGTTGATGAAATTATCGAGCTACTCGAGGATAACTTTGGATCGTCATCCGTAATGCTGAATACGGCGACGCATCGCGCCCATCGACTGGAGTCCCTCAAAAACGATTTGTCGAACGTTCAAGAGTTCTACGGAAAAGTACAACAGATTCATCATTTGCTGAGCATGGTGGACGACTGCCCAGACGAACGATCTCTAGTGAAAGTACTTCAACGCAAAATACCGCTGGCCAATGCGAGAGAATGGTTTCGAAGAATTGGACAAAAGGAAGCGGCCGTTACTCTATTTCGTGAGTACATCCAATCCGCATGTAAAGATGTAGGAAGGCTACACGACTACGAAGGCGACCCGGCCCCAGCTGACACTGGTCGACGTTCACAGTCGAAGAATCATCACGTGCTGTTTCAAGCAAAGCAACAATCATCTTCAAGGCCATCGGACGATAAGTGCATTCTAAAATGCATCGATGATCACGCCCTTAGTGAGTGCCCACAATTTGGGAAAATGCCAGTAAAGTCGCGGTGGCATCTAGTGAAATCAAGAAACCGTTGTACCGCATGCTTCGGAAAACATTGGGAGTTAAAGTGTACTACGAAGGTAAAGTGCCCAGTTCCAGAATGCACAAGAATGCATCACAAATTGTTACACGCAGACGACAATAAATGTGGGGACGCTAGCAAACCGGTCACCCGATCTGAAGTTGTCGGTGTATGTGGCACCAGTAGTGCATCATCGGGTACACAGTATCGAGTGGTACCAGTGATATTGTCGGCTGTTGAGAAGAATATTCCTCTGTACATATTGATGGACAACGGCTCGTCTGTTACACTGATCGACACGAAATTGGCGCGCGCGCTTGGAATGAAATCAACACCGGAGCGGATGAAGGTGACGTGGATGGACGGCATCATACATGACAAGCAAACTGAGAAGGTGAAGTTTACAATCAAGAGCAACGATGGCAAATTCTCTGGAGATGTTGAGGCGATGACTGATAATAACCTGAGACTACCGTGCCACAGCATTACTCGAGAACTTCTCAGTCAAGAAGGATTCGAGGGATTGCCGATCGAGTGTTTTAATGAAGCGACACCAAAATTGTTAATTGGCCTCGACAACACGCGACTGACAGTTACGTTGGATTGGAGGAAAGGAAATTCAAACAGGCTTTTCGCCATTAAGACGCCTTTAGGATGGACTCTGGAAGGAAAATATAAACTCGACGCTGAGGCTTGTTTGTTTATTAATAACGATGATGAACGCCTTCATCGACTAGTAAAGGAGTACATCGAGGCGGACAGTTTTGGGCTTGTTCCAGATAACGACATCAGACGAGTCAGACGAGAACATACGGGCCCTTCGTATGATGAGCGAATTAACAATGGAAGTGAACGGACGATATGAGACTGGCTTGTTGTGGCGATCCGATGATGTTGTGTTGCCTGACAATCGAGAAATGGCATGGCGGAGGCACGTTAGCTTCAACAAGAAACTCGAACGGGATGTCAACTTGTGGGAGAAGTTGAGTGAACTTATGAAACGATATGCCGAAAAGAACTACATCAACATAGTACCACATGGACAGGCGAGAAAAGATAGAACATGGTACTTGCCAATCTTTTCTGTCAGAAATCCGAGCAAACCAGATAAAGTGCGAATAGTGTGGGATGCAGCCGCTACTTATGAAGATATATCGCTAAATTCCAAGCTGGTGGTTGGGCCTGACATGACGGCCCCGTTAATTCATGTCTTAATGCGGTTCCGGCGACTCCCCGTGGCATTTGGAGCAGACATTGAAGAAATGTTCCACCAAGTTCGCATCCGGGAGGAGGATCCATGTGCTCAACGTTTCTTCTGGAAAGGCATCGATGATTATTCAACTACAGAATACGAGATGGCTGTAAAGACGTTTGGAGCGGCTTGTTCACCATCGTTGGCCCAATTTGTTAAAAATACAAATGCGTCGAGATTCATTCACGAGAACCCAGCTGCCGTTGACGCAATCATAAACCAGCATTACGTGGACGATTGGTTACAGAGCTGCAGAAGCGTGGAGGAAGCGATATCGTTGGCAGAGGCTGTGCGGATAATTCATCAGAGATGTTATGGGTCAGTAACACTATGCACTGAATGCAATGCATTTATTGAACATTGCAAATGTTAGCGTGCGTTTACACGTGAACATCTGGCCGAATTTGAATGTGAATACAATAACAATAGCATTATATTCGCCGAACGGAACAGGCAATGTTCCCATCTATCCATTTCCCGAGAACTTTTTCGCCGAATATTGCTGCGCGTCTTATGGAAAAAGCATTAAGACGACAAAAGGTGCATTCGGCGAATATGTTCAGAGCTGTTCCCATGAGGAATGGGAACGGGCGAAAATATTCGCCGAATTTAATGGAAATGTACCTTTTCATATGGAGGTATGTTTTCAAACGAGGGTCAACCATTGAGAGAAAATGTATATGCTACGAATCTATTTCAATCGTCTTGCGTTTCACACAAATTGCCAGCAGATAGATGATGGGTAATTTGAGTTGAGTTGTTGTTTGTTTGGGTTTTTTTTGGTTTATTTTCGATTTTATGACACCAGGTCAGAAAATAATGAAATAAGGACAAATGGATATTTTTTTGTGAGGTGTTAGATCGAAATGCAATCAGATGTAAGTCTGATTGATTAAAATGAAACTGTTTGAGCTATGTAGGTATATTAGATAGATATATTAGTATAAAGATGTAGGTATATTATTTAACCCATATTTTCGTATAATTTGCTTATCGATGTATACATTTAGGTAGGCAATTGATTCTAAAACGTAAAATTGTACTACAAAAAAGATCTTATTAATCTCTGCCGTATGATCAATATTTTCAATGGGTGCGTTCCGTGAAAACCCTAAACGTTCTAAGTTGGTTTGAATTCAGTTCAATTTCAGGTGGAGATGGCATGTAAAATACAAACTAGTGAAATGAATCAGAAAATTGTTCTGGTTGATTTCCCTTTTTATCGTTTGACATGCATTTGCTAAATACTTGAAACGTAATTGCAACGTTAAGAATCCTGAACCTAGGCAATGTATGGCATGTACCCGAAACGTACAATTGGTGTAATTATTCATTTTAGAGTAATTTTGATTTCGGTGTCAGATCAAAAATAACGACACGAATCTGCGACGAGCGAACTTAAACAGCCATCATACAGACACTTCGCCGCATGGGGCCGAATTACGGGCTCAGTATAGAAAGGTTTAGAGGCGGATGGCGGAGAAAGAAGTTTATTTCAGCTAATTCATTTTTAACTCTGATCCAGATGTGATCCCATACAAGACCTGGATGAAAATTGGTCTCTCATTTTCTATCTACTGATTAACAGATACAGTGTCTACAAAGAACAGATACAGTACCAACTGACCAACAGATACAGTATCTACTGAGCGACAGATGCAATATATATTGGCTAACAGACACAATATATGCTGAGCAACAGACTTATTATCTATTGACCAAAAGATACAGCCCCTATTGAGCAACAGATAAAGTATCTACTGAGAAACAGGTAGATACAGAGACTCAAAAAGCCTTCAGCAATAGTCTATTTCATTTGTCTCTACACTGAACAAACAACATGCATCGCACTTTATTCCCGTCTAATCTAATTTTATATGCGACGGGCCATAAACAAGAAATTTTCCCCACTACACAAAAATGTGGATGTATGTACGTACCTATAATTCTAGGCTGCATGTAATGTATTCCTTCACAAAACCACAATTCCATGTTGGTACATATTTGCATATTACTTGTACTTTATTCACTTAAACTAAAATAAAAAAAATCCATACAATGTACGTGACATACGTACAAATTAATTGATTTACAGCATTTAGATAGAGTTCCAAACAATCTAAATTAAACTTCGCCTTCGTGTGATCATTGCTTTCATCCATAAATTTCATCATCAAATTGATTTCCCAATACAAAACAATAACAAGTCAAAAACCATAACCCAGTAATATGAACTTGCGGTAGAAAAATGCATACCCGATATCTACTGATCTCTTCAATAAAGACAATACTTTCAAAAAAAAGGTCTCATAACTAAAACAACAACACTACGAATCAACAATACCTACGCATATTATTACCAAATAACAACAAACAGACGAAGGGTAATTTTCTGTTTACGGGTTCATGGGCAAATATGTATCTTTGTAGCAACCCATCATTCTTCATGTCTTCCGTGTGTGTCGGCAACGAAATTTACTTGGTAGTTGTTGGTATATTAGTCCTAATGCCGCGTGTCCACTTGAGACTAAACTGATATCGAGAGCAGTCATGAGACTTGACTCACAAGTGTATAAGATGCTGAGACCATTTTCCGTGACTGGTCGCGACTTGTCTCGGATAGTACGCATGTCTCAAGTGGACATGGTCGTTTCTGTATATCGGAGACTAGTGTCTTGAATTCGGAATCGTTTCGTATACTCATTGCAAGTCTCGAGACCAGTGGGTAAAGATGGAGTGGAAAGATTGTGATACTTTGAAATTAATTGAGTTGTACGAAGCGAACGAATTCCTGTGGAATAGCAAACACGCTGATTACAGGAATCGTTTGAAAAAAAATGTTAAGTTCGGTGAATTTAGTGTTTTATTTGGGTGTGAACCAGCAGAAATTCAGCGGAAAATTCACAATTTGAGGAATCAGGTATGTAGCTGTTTCTAATGATGTTTGTGACGTACCTAATTTGTTTATTAACAAACACAAAAATTAATGTAGGTTTCACACGAGCTACAGAAGTTGAGGAAGAGAAAGAGCGGTGCTGGAAGCGATGAAGTGGAGTTCGTCAGTTCGTGGAAGTTTTTCAATGCACTGAAATTCGTAATACCCACATGCATGCCAACTGCAACCGAATCGAATTTGGTAAATAAAATTTGGATTTTTATGATAATTATGCATGATCATTATTTATTCGTGGACATCAGTATCTTTTGCTTAATTTGTAGTAAATATATTTTTATGGTAAATATGAGTGCGCCATTAGCTATGTGATGAATCTGTACTGCCATCCCACTTCTCCAGCAGGTGTCATGAAGTATTCTTTGAATTCTTCCCGTACGTCTTTTTGTGAATGTCCATGGTTGTGTCGATTTCCTCTTTCTAGTGAAAACAGGGTCCCTTCGGGTGGAGGTTCTTTCCTCCATTCTCCTTCAATATAATCATGCGTTATTTTATCCTCGTAATCAACAGACCCTGGGTTTATATAATTTTCCTTCGTTGGAATTAAAAAATTATGCAAAGCACAGATTGCCAGAACGACGTTTATTACTTTATTTGGCATTAAATTAATAGGCTTTCGCAGAACCCTGAATTTACTAGACATTATGCCGAATACATTTTCTATTATTCGCCGAGCCCGGCTTAATCGATAATTAAAAATTCTATTCGGTGCCGGTTGGCCTCGAAACGGATAAGGTTTTAAAATATATGATTTCATGGCAAACGCGTCGTCTGCAACAAATATATATGGTACTGGCATGGTTCTTTGTGGTAGAGGTTCTGCTTCAGGAAGAGGCAACTGCTTTTTTTCTAAAGCTGTATAAAGGGAGCAATTATTAAAGACACCACCATCAGACACTCTACCATTGCAGCCCACGTCGATATAAATTAATTTATAATTCGCATCGGCCACTCCCATTAGGACAATACTGTGCGAGTTTTTGTAGTTGTAGTACAAGCTTCCACAATTTTTTGGTGCCTGAATAACAACATGTTTCCCATCTAAAGCGCCCACACAGTGTGGAAAATTCCATTTGCGTTCAAACTGATCAGCACAATCTTTCCATTCTTCTGTACTGCATGGAATCTGGAAAACAATATGCAATATGCAAAAATATACATTAGTTACAATAAAGAAAATTAAAATTAATTAAATAATAAATTCGCCTACAGAACCTTCAAATTTGATATGATAGAATACCGACTGCTTCTAGTTTATCGATTGAACTCATAGGAAATTCGTATATTATTTGTCAGATAATATACGAGTTTCCTATGTATTTCAAAACTTTTATTAATACTCTTTTTAAAGAGTGTTTTTTTAAGGAAATCTATATAGCACTTAACTTTTCAGATGAACACAGGACGAGATGCAGAATTGGGTAATGTCGAGTCAAATGAGGCTGCAGAAAAAAATAAAGAGCTCCCAGAAAATGAAAATAAAAAGAAAAAGAGAAAACAAGCTTCTGAAGATGATGATGCCATTTTGAAAGAGGCCTTAGCGATAATGAAAAAACCGAAAGACGACTTTGACCGTTTCGGGGAATATGTCGCATTGGAGTTGAGAACAATGAAATCGGAATTTTACAGGGGAAAATTAAAACAAGAAATCCGTGCAGCAGTTGCAAGGATTACCGCAGAGGACGAAAATTATTACTGGTCTTTGACATCACCAAGCACTTCCTCAAGTGGACCTCCAACGCCATTTGCGCTCGAATGAATTTCAATTTAAAACATGTATCACTATTTTATGTTCTTTTGTTTTGTACTTCATATATTTGTGTAATAAATGTATTAACATAAGTGTGTAATGTCATACCTTTAAATACTCATCCTTTAAATTTTGATAAATGGCTATGCAGACTTCCTCGACTATTCGTCCGATTGTACAAGGTGGGATGCGGAATAAATATTGCAGGCTGGAGTATGATTCACCTAAAAAAAACAATTCAGCATAAAAATTGATAAGAGTAAAAAATAGTAGACGAATTATTTACCGGATGCTAAGAAACGAAGTGTAACCATTAATCGATCATTAACAGGAATAGCTTCCCTCATTTTTGTATCCCGCTTTGCAATTTGGTGGCCAATTAAATTCATTAGTTTCTCGAACTCCACAGCAGTCATCCGAATGAAATTTCTAAGTTGAAGGGGATCCTCCAACCTCAATTCGTAAATTAATGTAGAGCAAGCTCCTAACTGTACTCGTCGCTCGACCCATTGCCTGATCCAACACTGTTTCCTTTTTCGTTGCTTACGTTTTTTTATTAATTTATAAGCGACTATAAACGCCAGCAACTGTTCATTATCCATGATGTACACTGCACAATTCCCACCTCACAATTCACTAATTTCGATCGCACAATGACACCCACGAGATCTCCCACGAGATCTCAAGTCGACATGCGAAAGACTACTAGTCACGGAGACTTGTCTCTCGCGATCTCCGAACTAAACTCTCGAGACCGCGCTTAGTCTCATGTCGACTTGATTCCGTGATAAGTCTCGAGACTTTGTCTCGAGACTTAGTCACAAGTGGACACGCGGCTTAATGTTCAATAACATTACCGCGGTAATGTTCAAATTCGGCGAGATGTTCACGTGTAAACGCACGCTTACACAATTACTGTGTGTTCTACATTTGCTAAATGTGCAATATTGCATTGTATTAATGAACGTATTACTTATTGACCTCATCACTGAATTATAGCTTAAAGTCCATGCGAAGTGACCCAGTTAACTGGGTTAACAGAATTGGACTTTGGGTACAATTCGATGATGACAACGAATATATGAGGTTACTTGGGAAGTGAAGTGACCAACTAAAGGGGAATTGAAGAAGGTAACTAGTACTAGTAAGTACGCAAATAAGCGTACAATTAAACATATAATTGGGAAGTTTTACTCGGCAAAGTGCGCAGAGCTAAGCGTACGAGTGAATTGGATTTAAGTGACTAGTACTAGTAAGTACGCAAATAAGCGTACAATTAAACATATAATTGGGAAGTTTTACTCGGCAAAGTGCGCAGAGCTAAGCGTACGAGTGAATTGGATTTAAGTGAAGTTAGAGTTAAATAAATCTAAGTTTACTTGTTACGAGTATAAGAAATAAAGTATTTTTAGTGTTATACATGTCGTGTTTTATGATAAAGCGAACCACCTAACCACAACATTTGGCGCAGCCGGTAAAAAAATTAGTGAAGTTAGTGTTATTAAGTGACTCTAACGAAAGACAATAGTGAAATTGTGAATAGCAAAATAAAAAATTGACAGTAAGAAATAGTGAAAGACAAAGGAAATAGTGACCAAAAGGAACAGTCAATGGTGAAATATAAGAAGAGAAAATTTAATTTATTAATTTAATAGTGGAAATCAACGAAAACGAAAGTCAATAGTGAAATTGTGATTAGCAAAATAAAAAAAATTTACAGCAAGAAATAGTGAAAATAGTGACCAGAAGGAACAGACAATTGTGAAATATAAGAAGGGAAAATTTAATAATATTAGTAAAAACATAAACCAATTTAGAAGTCCCACGACGGTAAGTCCTTGCCAGCTTTAGAGCGAAGGTATTTGGCAAACAGTGGGCAGTGAAATAAAAAGACCCGGATTCCCCAACTATAGGACGTGAAGTCTGCCGGGCATTGAAATAAGGAGTTCAACGAAGTTGATGTCAGCAGATCGAGGACTACCAACGTCACCGCAGCCGTCGACTTCGTGCCTGCTAGAGCTGAGAAGCAGGAAAATCGTTAAAGGAAAGGATTTCAATCTAGGTGAGTACCTTCAGTCGTTAAGTGTAAAAGC
This sequence comes from Chloromyia formosa, assembly GCA_964017055.1. Lineage (NCBI taxonomy): Eukaryota > Metazoa > Arthropoda > Insecta > Diptera > Stratiomyidae > Chloromyia > Chloromyia formosa. Next base: position 56,457,165 of record OZ024817.1, read on the forward strand.
GAGAAAATCGGGCGAATTTGAAATAGGAGATTTGGATAGGCTTAGTAAATTATTGGAAAATACTCGAGAAGAGCGTTTAGTTAAAATTAACGAATCCAGGAAATTTTGTCAAAATTTAAAAGAGGAGTTAGAGCAATTCGCCGGATTTTCAAGTTTTAACCCAGAAGGTACTAGTTTTAATGATAGTATAAGAAACATTAGTGATAGGGATTTTAATTTAAGGTTGTTGAAACTGTCAGTGTGTGAGTCAACGTTTTCTGAGTCGATCGCGAGTGAAAACATTAGTTCAATAATCAATAATAGTGCAAGTGTTTCAAGTGGATCGAAAATGTGTAATTACGAAAAAGTGGTCAAATTAACCTCACAACTTGTGCCAATATTTTCGGGGGAAGATAGTCCCAAAATAATTCCAGAGCTTCATGCGTTTTTGGGATGTTGTACGCAGGTTTTGAATTGTTTGGAAGAACAAGACAAAAGTGTCTTTCTTCAGATTGTTCAAACTCGGTTAAGGGGAGAAGCTTACTTGCTATTTGCTAACAAGCCTGTGTCAAGTTTCCAGGACTTTCAAGACCTCCTTTACCGCAGGTATTTACCGCGGGAAACATACCAGGACTTAATAAACAAGCTGATCACAAGCAAGCAATACCCAAACGAGACATTTCTATCGTTTGCAGTACGACTCCAACAATTATTGGGCGACTGCAAAGACGCGGCTAAAAGTAAGTACGCAAAGGAGTTACTCCCAGGTATAAACCAGCAACTGGAGGATTTTGCAATGTCCTCAATCATGAGCGGCGCATACAATCCGCACCTGGGTTCTTATTTACTGACGCTGAAAGAGAGTACTTTGGATGACCTTATAAAGAAGGCCTTGGACATGGAGAGACTCCAACAAGGTTCCGCCTTCTGGCAACAAGGTCAATTTCGAAATTTCCTTTTACCCGGGCAAAATAATGCAAGCAATTGTAGGACACCCACACACGGGATCTATCCATTGGGAACAGGTAACCTCCAATTTGCAAAAGCATATGCCAGTGACATGGGATTAAAACCCATGCAAATACATGCACTAATGCCAAGCGAGAATATGGCTTTTGTTGCACCCCACATACCAAATGTCCTTACAACATCATCTTCTGGCCCTACACCATTAAATAAATTTTCTCAACAGGGAAACAGTCAGCAGGAAAGTCAGTCTTTCAACAAAATGGCCGATGGTTGTCAGTATGGTAATGTGGGATCGTCCGGATATCAAGGTTTATCCATGAATGAGAGAACAAGCAATTCTCTAAACAAAATAAAATGTAGTTTTTGCAATTGGTCGGGACATACTTATGAAGATTGTTTAAAGCGGAAAAATACACCAATATGCCTTCTTTGTAAGACATATGGGCATGATATAAAATCTTGTAAACGAGATGTGCCTGGAAATGTTGTTACGGACAGCCATTATCGGGTAAATAACATGCCAGCGAATTGTGACTTCTGTGGTCGCAAGAACCATCAGGCGAAAGATTGTGAGCACAAGAAGAAATGGGAAACGAACCCTAGAAAGCAGGGAAACTAATGACGGCCGATCAAAATCAACCCCGGTCGGCCGCCAACCTTGTACCACCACATTTAGATCTAAGGGGAAAAACCAGAAACGCGGGAAACCATGCGTTTACTCCTGTCGTAAAACTACCTTTAAATATAGCCAACAATTCGGAAGTAAGATTATTAGTAGACACGGGAGCGGAGATAAGTCTGATAAAACAAAATGTAATTAAACAGGCAACTCCGACCCATCAGGCTACTATCACACTCAGCACCGCTTTTGGTAAAGGGGAAACGCTGGGAACATGTAAGGGTGTGTTCGACCTACCAACTCAAGTGGAAAGCGAATTTCACATTGTTGGGGATGAAGCATCCATACCTGCAGATGGCTTATTGGGCAATGATTTCCTTGGTAAATATTGCTGCATAGATGGGCCAAATAGATTACTAAGATTCGGAAATCGAGATATAAAGAATGAATTTTCGGTTCCATTAGTTAGCTGGAAGGATTTGCATTCGGAGTCAAGGAGCCAAATGCCTCAACAGCATGAACAAGGTATTCCTTCGATATCAGAAGACTTAACGGATGTAGACCCTCGGGCATATAAGGTATATTTAAGTCAACCAATAACAGTTCCTTCGAGGTGTCAAATGGTGGTTAGCATCCCGTTACGCCTAACAGAAGATATGATCTGTTCTTCGAAACAACTTGAAGATGGGGTTTATTTGGCAAGCGGAATACTGCGCGAAAACGCAGATTTTACCCATTTGGGTATTTTAAATGCGAATAAAAAGGAATTTGTGCTACGAAATATTAGTCTAGAGTTGTTTCCTCTGAATAAATTTCAAATTCAACAACTCACCGGGCCTTCGGTTGAAAATAGGATGGATCGCATTGAGCAGATTGAAGGTCTATTAAGGCTGGATGTTGATCTGAACGATGGGGAAAGGGAATTCGTGCTAAGAATTTGCAGCGAATTCAGCGATGTTTTTTATTTAGATGGAGATAAACTAACGTGCACGAATGCTATCAGTCATTCAATTCCCATCCATAGTGATACAGCGCCTATAAATCAAAAGGGATATCGGTTGCCCGAGGCACAAAAAGCAGAAATCAATTCTCAAATACGCGAAATGTTGAAAAACGACATTATAAGGCCCAGCCAAAGTCCTTGGAATTCACCACTCCTTGTGGTCCCTAAGAAATTGGGTCCCGACGGAGAAAAACGCTGGTGAGTTGTCGTAGATTTCCGTAAATTGAATGAGAAAACGATTGGAGATGCATTTCCGTTACCTCGCATTGAGGACATACTCGATCAGCTAGGGAATTCACGATATTTTTCAACACTTGACTTGGCGAGTGGTTACCACCTGATGATTGTGCGAAAACTGCTTTTAGTACGGCCCATGGGCATTTTGAGTTCAAACGAATGCCTTTCGGACTCAAAGGAGCCCCCGCCACTTTCCAGCGGATGATGAATTATATCCTCACAGGTCTGCAAGGATTGGAATGCTTCGTTTACCTGGACGATATCGTCATTCACGGAAAGAACCTGTTAGATCATAACAGGAAGCTGGAGGCTGTGTTACAACGGCTGAGGGAAAACAATCTAAAACTACAACCTTCCAAGTGCCAGTTCCTTAGGAAAGAAGTAGTCTATATGGGACACAAATGTTCAAGAGACGGAGCGGTTCCTGATCCCTCCAAAACATCTTGCGTCCAAAATTTCCCGACACCTCGTACTATAAGGCAAGTTCAATCATTTTTGGGGTTGGCAAACTATTACAGGAAGTTTATCCCAAATTTTGCCGAGGTTTCGAAGCCAATTACGAACCTTCTCCGTAAGGGAAAGAAATTTGCGTGGTCAACTACCTGTCAAGAGGCGTTTGATCATATTAAGGAAGCTTTGGTTACGCCACCAATTTTAATTTATCCTGACTTTAACGCGCCGTTTCTTCTGTCTACAGACGCTAGTGGAGAAGCTTTGGGAGCCGTTCTTTCGCAGGGGGAACTAGGCGAAGACAAACCAATTGCCTACGCCAGTCGGATGCTCGGCAAAGCGGAAAAGAACTATTCCACTACAGAGAAAGAATTATTAGCGATTGTCTGGGCGGTACGAAATTTCCGTAGTTATTTATTAGGCCGTCAGTTCGTAGTATACACGGACCACAAGCCTTTAAAAGGAGTATACAAGTCCAAGGATGCAAGTTCTCGCATTTTAAGGCTCCAGTTGAAGCTATCCGAGTTCGATTTTGTAATCGAGTATAAGCCTGGCAAATACAACACAAACGCTGATGCACTTAGTCGCATGGACGCTAAGCCAAGCAGTGAAACAAGTTGTGATTCTCACCGGTCGAAAGCAGTCAAGCTCATAAAGGTTAAAAATGTACAAACCAAAAAAATGGGTAAAGCTGTAGAAACGATCAAGGGAGAGACAAATTGTATGGTACTTACTCGAGGACAAGAGAAGGCTCGCCTAGAACTAGAAGCTGAGAACATCGAAGCAGGGCAGACAAACTCCGAAATTGAAGGGAATAATGAGGGCTCAGACATAGGTGAAGTTGGGAAGGAGTTGGCGGCTAAGTCAAAAGAGCTGTTGACCGATCCAAGTGAAATCAAAGTAGTTCTACATGACTACCATGATTCACAATTTGGAGGGCATCAGGGCGTTAGCAAAACCTACAACCGGATTCGCAAGAAATATGTTTGGAGGAATATGCTAAGGGACATTAAGTCTTATATAAAAAGATGCTCGAAATGCCAGAAAAAGAAATCCAGCCGTGAATACCGAATGCCGCTAACCTTAACTGATACGACCACAAGATCTTTCGAAAAGGTATATTTGGACATAGTAGGTCCTTTAAAAACAACGCACCTCGGGAATAATTATATATTGACGTTTCAAGATGATCTCACGAAATTTGTGGACTGGTATGCGTTACCCTGCGTGGACGCCGAAACAGTTGCCAGAGTTTTTTTTCGAGCAAATTATAACACGATACGGGATACCCAGTAAAGTAGTTACCGATCAGGGCAGCAATTTTATAAGCGAATTATTCTGGGATACTTGTAAATTGCTCAAGATTAAAAAACTCAATACTACGGCCTACCATCCCCAGTCAAATGGATCTCTAGAGCGTGCTCATCACCCACTGGGTGACTACCTTCGAACCGTCACCAACGATAATCCTGAGACATGGGATCAATTTTTAAGAACTGCCGCTTTCGTTGCCAACACCAGTGTTCATGAGGGGACAAAATTGACCCCGATGGACTGCCTATATGGATTTTGTGCGAGTGTTCCGTCAAATTTGAAAAGAGATCCGGAACCAGTGTATGAGCACGAGAAATACTACATCATTTTACGCTATAAGTTGCAGCATTTACACCAGCTAGCTCGGAACCACCTAGTCTCTAGCAAAATGCAAGCGAAAAAAATTTACGATAGGAAAATAAGACCCGTAAATTTCGCGATAGGAGACAAAGTGTTACTAAAAAATGAGGCCAAGGAACACAAACTATCTGACATATGGACGGGTCCATATACAGTGACAGCCGTTCCAAGTAGCGTTAACACCGAAATCCAAAGAGGTCGTAAAAAGGTTACGGTTCATAATAACCGCCTAAAACCTTTTTACGAGTAATTGCAAAGAGGCTTATATTTCCCCCCTTTCCTTCTTGCAGGCATGGCTGTAATTGTGATCGTTATTATCAGTATCCTCACGGGAACTGCAGTTTCGAACGACTTGACTTATACCATTCGACCTCTGGACGACACCGGAATAATCTTTGAGGATTTGGGTCAGGCGTTTTTCTACCGTAATACCTGGAATATTTTTACCGAGTATAATGTAAGTGAACTGGAAAGACATATAGACATGATAGAACAGGCTGAAACTAATTTGATTCGACTTTGCAAAGTCTTCAATAATACCCTCCCCTGCACTACTCAGAAACCCATCGTGTACAATTTGATACAGGCAGTACATTCAAGGTCAGAGGCAATCACGCAAATGATGAAGCGAAAAAGGAAGGCTCGATCTCTATTCGATGGAATGGGTGCGGGACTACATTACCTGTTTGGCACTTTAGACCATAAGGATGGGGAGTTCATTTACAGTAAACTTTCAAGGTTACAGCAGGACTCTGATAAACTTCTAGAGCTACAAAAAAATCAGATATCGGTGGTGAGAACAACGTTACATGATCTCGAACTCGAAAGACCTATTGGTATCATGGAGAAAAACCAGAGAGACACTACCATAGCAATAAATAATATCTTGAGCAAGGTTAAAACCGAAGAGGATATCCAGAATATGCAAGAGCTACTCAGTACAATCACTATGCAGGTTTTAGAGGTAGAGGTACGCCAACAACGTTTATTGGATATACTGTTTGCTTTAAAACACAATCAGTTGCATCCACTACTTATATCCGAGGCACAATTGCAAGAGGTATACAAAAAAGCTCATCCTCTCCCGGTAGAGACGGCTTTGATAAGTCAGGCCCATGAAATTAGAACTCTGATGCTCAAAGATGTGATGGTAGTGCGTATTACGTTTCCAGTTATCGACCTGCCACCTTTCAACCTGCAACGCATCCAAGTATTCCCGATTACCTCCCCTTCGAATGTTTCACTCATATTGAACATCAAATCCTCACATGTAGTCAGCCACCTAGAATTAGAAGAATTCGTTCTTTTAAACCCAAGAGAATTCCGAGCTATGACCAAACTCACTAAATCGATGAATTACACTACATATATAGGGCCACTACAGACCCCCATTTTCAAAGGAAAGGTTGCAAACGTTTGTCCCTTAAACTTTATTTCCAATCCCCTTAACGAAAGCCATCCTTGCGAATGGTTGGTGCAAACCCAAATGCGTAACCTCTTGTTTAAATTGGAGAAACCAAATACCTGGCTATATTCCTTCCCTCAACCACGGGAGGTTCACATAAGTTGTGAAAGAAAATTTCAGACCGTATATATTAGTAAGAATGGTATATTAACCCTAAACAAACCCTGTTCCTTAAGGATTTTAAATCAAATTATTTCCTACGAGAACGTAGAAAGTAGCGCTATTAAAATTAAAATGCCTAGGTTAACGGAAATTCCTAAAATAAATTTCAACGTTAGCCACCAAACCCCAAGTAGTAATAAGGAAGACCATATATTATTTTTTAACAAAGGGGATATGGTGGAAGCATTGCACAGAAACACCAAACCCTTGAAAGAACTTGAGGTAAAATTAAAGATTTTCGAAACTGAACGCAATGAAAGGTTTCACCGTAAAGTCCTTCCGATTATATCCACCTCCATGGGTGGCATATCGGTGCTGGTATTATTAGCGTTGGTTGGTTCCATAGTGATAATCAAAACGCAAAAACGACGCAGAAAGAACGCCCAACTGCCAAATGTAAATATTTCCCTCAGTCCAGACCCTAATAATCACCTTGAAACAATGCACAGAGACACTAAGCCCAACGGAAAAATCTCAGAGACCGTTGAGCCTAAATTAAGATTCGCTCAAGTTCTTTAATAGCGAATTTCTCATAAATCGCCCATTCGGAAAGCCGGAAAACGTTGACCGTAACTGCGATTCTTTCGAATTGTTCAATGGAGAAGGCTAGCATAATCATATACATACACAACATAATAAACAAATTAAAAAAAAAAAAAATGTAAATGGATAAACTCCACATAGATAGGCGCCAAGAGAGATATTATGTAACAAAGTACAAATGCTGACAAATATTATTAAGCAGCATAAGTAAAAATGTAAATGGATAGACTCCATAAAGTCCGGCGTCAAGTAAGGAATTAAATAACACAAGAAAATGCTGACATCTCTTAAGGTCAAGGGCAAAAACTCCACTTCCATAGTCCTCCGCGTGGGCGCCCCCTGGAACGGCAGTGGTCACTGACCATTGCCAACCAACGTCAAGCCGCCAGTGATGGCGGTGCGATGATTTGGTTGAGGTACCCCTGTGGTGTGGGGTGTGAAAAAAATACCACGGCCTTTCCCTTTGAGGGCCTGTCGTTAAAACCGGCAATCAAAGGACAGGATGTGTATGCCAGCAACTTGCACTATCCGAAATCTTTATATGCTAACGAAACGTCAACTATGCCTCGGATAAGGACTGACTCAACGGTTACGACTTTTAGCTATCGTACAATGACAAAGATTGGATTCTAGAATGTGCGTACTCTCCTGGACAATGGATCAGAAGGTCCCCAGAACGCACGATTTCTTCAATTAGAGAGTGAATTTCTAAGGTACAAATTAAATATCTTAGGAGTTAGTGAGATAAGATGGTGGAACAGCGGAGAATTCATCTCTCCAACGGGCAGCACTGTAATGTTGTACTCCGGTAAAGCTACCGGTAGTCGCCGTGAGTCAGGTGTGGGGCTCCTTTTAACCAGAGCCGCGCGAAACTGTCTCTTATCCTGGGAACCGGTCTCTGACAGGGTCTTGACCGCCAGGTTCCGGACCAAAATGAGGAACATCTCAATAATACAATGTTATGCCCCTACTGAACCAGACAATGTCTTGGCAAAAGACTCCTTCTACGAAGAACTAAACGCCGTTCAGAGCAGAACACCTAAAGGTGACATTATAATGGTTATGGGTGATTTGAATGCGAAAGTTGGCGCTGATAACTATGGGCTCAGACATGTGATGGGGAGACACGGTCTTGGTGATCGTAATGACAACGGTGAAAGATTTGTGGAGTTCTGCAACTTTCACAGTCTCTTCATCGGTGGTACTATGTTTGAGCATAAGGACCACCACAAAATCAGTTGGTCCTCTGTTGATCGGCGCAGAACACAAAATCAAATCGACCATTTTGCCATTAGTAAAAGATTCAAGAGTTGCCTCCTGGACGTGCGAAACAAGAAGGGTGCCGATATTGGGATGGGAAGAGACCATTATCTTATGATCGCTAATGTTCGATTGCGTATTGCAGCCGTGCGCCGCCCCAGCGACGAAAGATCCAGGCCCCGCAAATTCAACACCGCTCGACTAAAAAATCCAGCTGTTTTACAACAATATAATGACCATCTTGCGCAAAAAGCGGCTGAGATAACTAGTCACCCAGATAGTGACATAAACGAAAACTGGGATGCCATAAAAAATGCGTACATTGATAGCGCAAATACCATCCTTGGCCCAAACCCGGATTGCCGGAATAAGCCCTGGATGTCCGACGCTTCATGGCAGCGGATTGTTGAAAGAAAGGAGCTGAAAGTTCGTTTGGCTGCAGCCTCAGACGACAATCGAAGCAGCATCGAACTCCTTTACCGTCAGAAAGCTCGAGAAGTTCAGCGTAGTGTGCGACGCGATAAAAGAGTTTATGCCAATTCTCTTTTAGCGTCAGCAGAAGAAGCGGCTAGAAGTAACAACTTAAACGCCGTATACGGTGTCATCAAGGAGTTTACAGGTGGTCGTAACTCCTGCCAACATCCGGTGAAAGATTGTGATGGAAAGCTACTTATCTTGGAAGAAGATCAAATGAGGCGGTGGAAAGAACACTTCGCCGCGGTCTTGAACCGTGTAACCTCTGGTGAAGTTCCCCCTCATATAGATAATTTAGCTAACCATCAAAATGTGCGTATACGGTCCACTGCCCCGACTAAAGAGGAAATAGTCACTGCAATTATTGCACTAAAACGAGGAAAGGCCGCCGGACTTGACGGCATCCCTGCCGAACTTTATCAAGCAGCCCCAAGCGTAACTGCCGATTTGCTGCACCCACTTGTTGATAAAGCGTGGAATACAGAGACCTTTCCCACTGAGTGGAAGGAAGGTTTGATCATCAAACTTCCAAAGAAGGGTAGCCTCACAGACTGTAATAATTGGAGAGGCATTTGTGTGCTTCCTGCCGTTGCCAAGATAATAGCTAAAATCGTCCTGGAAAGACTAAAGGCCCACTTAGAAAGCACAATTGATGAAGAGCAGGCTGGCTTTCGATCCGGATTCTCCTGTGTCGATCACATTAACACCTTGCGAATCATCATCGAGCAATGCGCTGAATACGATTCTCCGCTTCACTTGCTTTTCATCGATTTCGAAAAGGCTTTCGATAGTGTGAACCGGGATTCTATATGGGCGGCCTTGCGCAGGAGAGGCATCCCTGAGAAGCTTGTGGCTATTATTAAGGCAACCTATGACGGCGCGAAATGTCGCGTTCTGCATAAAGGTAAGGTGTCGGGGGACTTTGAGATTCGCAGTGGAGTTCGGCAGGGGTGCATCCTTTCACCGATCCTATTCCTCATTGTGATCGGCGATGTGTTGCATGCAGCCCTATCCGGACTCGACAGAGGAATTCAATGGACTTTGACATCTTATCTACAACATCTTGACTACGCTGACGACATATGCCTACTCTCCCACAAAATCATGGATCTGTCCGCAATGGCGTTAGATCTCGAGAGGGAGGCAAGCAAGGTTGGGCTAAAGATTAATACCAACAAGACCAAGGTTCTTAGCCCGCCGTTGCGAAAAAGAAATCCGACACCTATTGCCATCAATATTAATGGGCAGCCTGTGGAGAAGGTGGACAACTTCGTCTACCTGGGTAGCATTGTTGCCGAAAATGGTGGTACGGAGCAGGACATCGCTCGTCGTATCAACCAGGCTAAACGCGCATACGGCATGCTGTCCAAAATCTGGCAGAGCAGTTATCTCAGCATCAAGACCAAGCTGGGCCTGTTTCGCTCCCTGGTACTATCAGTGCTTTTGTATGGGAGCAGTACATGGAAAGTTTCCGTAGGAGTTACCAGAAAGCTGCAAGTTTTCGTCAACTCATGTCTTCGTCGAATTTTAAGAATTTTCTGGCCCGAAACAATATCAAATGAAGAGCTAAGTCGGCGTACGGGTCAGATGCCAATCGACGAATTGATACGCAGGCGAAAATGGCAGTGGATAGGTCAAACATTGCGGAAGAGTGATAACTGCATTGCTATGCATGCCATGAAATGGAACCCCATTTCCAACCAAGGCCGACCAAGAGGGGGTCCTCGAATCACATGGCGTCGATCTGTGGCAAAGGAGTGTCAGGTACTGGGTAAGTCTTTTGGGGAGTTGCGCCCCATTGCCCAGAACAGAGTACGATGGCGCGCAGGAGTAGTTGACGCGCTATGCCCCGCTAGGGGTTAAGGCAAAGTAGTAGTAAGGTAACAAAAAAAAAAAAATTTTATTTACTCAGAACTAGAAGTTAAGTAGAAAGTGCTGACACTAGTAAACAGTGCAGCGTTGATCACTGACCTTCCCTAGGTAATACTTTGTTACTGGGGATTCCGTTACGTCACAGATGTAACGTGAACTGTCCCGTTCACTTCTTTCAAGGGGGGTGGAATGTTATGAGTCAGTAACACTATGCACTGAATGCAATGCATTTATTGAACATTGCAAATGTTACACAATTACTGTGTGTTCTACATTTGATAAATGTGCAATATTGCATTGTATTCATGAACGTATTACTTATTGACCTCATCACTGAATTATAGCTTAAAGTCCATGCGAAGTGACCCAGTTAACTGGGTTAACAGAATTGGACTTTGGGTACAATTCGATGATGACAACGAATATACGAGGTTATTTGGGAAGTGAAGTGACCAACTAAAGGGGAATTGAAGAAGGTAACTAGTACTAGTAAGTACGCAAATAAGCGTACAATTAAACATATAATTGGGAAGTTTTACTCGGCAAAGTGCGCAGAGCTAAGCGTACGAGTGAATTGAATTTAAGTGAAGTTAGAGTTAAATAAATCTAAGTTTACTTGTTACGAGTATAAGAAATAAAGTATTTTTAGTGTTATACATGTCGTGTTTTATGATAAAGCGAACCACCTAACCACAACAGAGAGGTGGATTCCACATCCATAAATGGGTGTCGAATTCAGAGCAGTTCATGGAGGCAATTGATCCAATATCATTCACCCACCGAAAGAAGGCAAGTCTGATCTCAAATGATACTGTTTTGGGCTTACAATGGAATTCCATTGACGACTACCTTTCTTTTCGGTGGCGAGCGGAGAAATTTGGCGACCTAACGACGATGGAAAAGGACACGATGTCCACGAAGCGCGAACTACTCAAGATAGCGATGTCCGTCTATGACCCACTAGGACTGATCAGCTATTTGACGGTACTACCACGTATCATTCTGCGAGACGTCTGGAGGATGGACACTGAATGGGACGAGAATGTGTCTACTGAGTTTTCCTCAAAATTGCGGGATTGGCTAAAGGCCCTCCAAACAATACCTTCCATCCAAATTCCAAGATGGTATGGCATTACCGTGGACGATGTCGATCTACACATATTTGTAGATGCGAGTGAGAATGCGCTTGCGGCCGCGGCGTACGTTGTATCGCACCGATCAGACGGAACAACACGGTCACTGATTATGGCCAAATGCAAGGTGACACCTACAAAGGCCAAGTCAATTCCTAGGCTAGAGTTGGACGCAGCGTTGGTAGGAGTCAGACTAAGGTCGATGGTGGTCGAAGCCAACTGCTGGACCTACAACAGGACTGTAATGTGGAGCGATGCGAAGGATGTTCTCTATTGGCTTCGTTGCCATAAACGCAAATATTCATCGTATGTTGCCAACCGAGTCGGTGAAATATTGCGTCACACACCCGTGGAGTCTTGGCGATGGGTCCCGTCTGCGCTTAATCCAGCTGATTGGGCTACAAAGTGGAGCATACACGAACACGGGCCGATTTGTGGTGGAACGGACCGCAGTTTCTGGACGAGGAGGAGGAACAATGGCCAAATGCGTTCGACGAGCCAACACCGATTCTGGAGGTCAAACATGTTCTGCATATGAAGATGGAGGAATTGCATCCACTTATCCCACCGGTGGAGAATTTCTCTACTTGGGGCGCTTTGGTCCGGAACACTGCGTGCGCTTTTACATTCGTGGAGATTATCAAACGTCATAGAAATCGAGGATCAATCACTGACGACGAGCTGAAGCAAGCGAAATTGGAAATAATACGGCACATTCAAAAGACGTTACCATCCCTACAAGGAAAAACTATGGCCAAATTCTCTCCGTTCAAGGATGAGAATGATATCGTACGAATGCGTGGGCGAACCGAACGAGCAGCACATCTGTCGTACGACGCTAAGTATCCAGTAATCCTTCCGTCAAATAATTATGTAACATCGCTTATAATTGATCACTTTCACCGATTCAACGGTCATTGTCACACAAACCGCACTATCAATGAGTTGAGGCAGAGTTTCGTGGTTCCACATCCGAGGCGAGAAGTCAATCGAGTGATCCGAGAATGCAAGCATTGTCATCTCATATCAACGAATCCTGTCATACCAAGAATGGCCAATCTTCCTTAGGCTCGAGTGACAGCAGGAAATCGACCATTTACGTACACAGGGGTCGACTACTTTGGCCCAATGGACGTGAGGATTGGACGCAGACACGAGAAGAGATGGGGTGTTCTCTTCACCTGCTTATCCACGCGGGCGATATATCTGGAACTGGCATATTCGCTCAGTGCACAGTCGTGCATTACGGCTTTGGACAGTCTGGTGGCTCGACGAGGTATGCCAAGGGAAATACGCTCCGACAACGGCAAGAATTTTGTAGCAGCGAGTCGACTGTTCCGTGGACCGAATGGATATCGACCGAAGTGGCGATTCAATCCTCCTATGACACCACATATGGGAGGCAGTTGGGAGCGATTAATTGGTGTCACGAAGAAAGTCTTGACATCGTTGCGTTTGGAGAGGACACCCACTGAAGAGCGACTACGTTGGTTCCTGTCCCAAGCCGAAAGATTGGTTAACTCCAGGCCATTAACAAACATTATCGTAAATAGATGCCAGTTCAGAAGAGGCATTGACTCCAAACCATTTCCTGTTGGGCACTTCATCGGCAATAAAGGATGGTGACGATCAGCTTCGAGATGCAACACCGGAAGACTTAGTTCATCAGGAGGAGGAGCTGCGACACTTCTGGCAACGATGGACGAGATACTCCTTCGTCCATCGTTGCCAACAACCAACAATTTCCATAAAAGAAAAGTGGCACGAAACGAAGTACGTAGCTCAGATCGGTGATATTGTATATATTTGCGACAATTATCGCTATGGATGGAGGAAAGGCAGAATAGTAGAAGTTATTTCCAGTCTGGAAGATGGCCAAGTGCGACAGGTTGTTGTGCAAACCGCGGACGGCAGCAGATATCGGCGTGGGACGGCACGAGTGGCACCAATATGCCGGTCAAACAGCTGAACAGAAGAAAAGGATAATTCGAACTGAGCAACCTGCGGACGGCGACAGATTCAGTTGGAGAGGAGGAGACTGTTGGAAAAACCTCTCAAAACCTGTTTTTTCGGTCACCTGTTCCTATAAAAGGGCAGCTCAGCATGTATTCGGTCTTCATTCCTGTTACGATCACCCAGTGAACACTAACGAATTACAAGTGCAAGAATTATTTTAATTAAAAGTGTATATCCGTATTTCGAATATCTGCCTTTTCTTTAAAAAATTCGACACTGTCTTTGTTGAAAACTGTCTTTTGTTGGAAAGAATCTCGCCTTGGGAAAATATCTTTTGACGTGATAACGTCTTTGAGGAGTATGTCGAAAAAGCTCGGGACGGAAGTAGAAATGCTTTAAAATCTGTTTGGAGATCTCAGCGCCCATGTGATAAATTTTCCTTTGAAAGCTTATTGTATATTCTAACCAAGCTTTATCCTAAATCCCATCCAATAAATGTTGTCAAAGATAAACTGGGTTGCCGCTACAGTACCCGACGGGAGGAGCGAGCGTTCTCTGTTTGTATTACGAAGGTAATGAGTCGTGGAAATGAGTCCTCGTTTGGACGCGGCCAAACTGTCAGCAGCAGTTCGATTCTTTGTACCGCTCGCCGCGCCGGTCGTTGTAAGCTTTAGCCGAGCCCCCATCCAATAAATGTTGCTATTACCACCGCATCATTGACAGGAAGCGCTGCAATCGTGTTAATTAACAGCCGCTAATTTCCGTTGGGATGACGGCGCAGGCGCAAGATCAAGAATTAATAGCCGTCGATTTCTGTTGAGATGGCGACGCAGGCGCAGGATCAATCACTAACAGCCACTGATTTCCGATGGGATGACGGCGCAGGCGCAGGATCTATAACTCATGCCGGAATTTCAATGCCAGCATCAGCAGCAGCAGCGGCATCGCCTGTGTCTAGGCTAATTAGAATGCACGCCGAATTAGGCCCGACCCAGATTGAACGCTGAAAGCAGCAGCAGCCGCAACGAACAATAACAACAACATGTAGATCTGATTTAGCCACTGTCGCTCTGACAGCATGAAATCAGATCAGCAGATCTGCATGTTGTTGTTATTGTTCGCTGCCTTGCTGCTGCTTTCTGCGTTCAATTTGGTTCGGGCCTTACATTGGAGCAGCAGCAGCGGCAGTAGCATCGCCAGTGCTGGTTTTTTTAGGTCAATTTATAAAATGCTGCTTTAGTGGTAGGATCTATCGGCATGCTGGAGAAACTTTTGAAATATCAGAAAGAAAAAAAGAGATTTTAAGAATTAAGGTGTCGAACGCAACATTGACATCAAGAGCAATTCCGACTTTATACCATCTATGAAGCGGAATTTTAATCTCGACTGCGTCTCCGACACCTCAACAACATTGGGAAATACTTGTCTGGATACAACATTAACCAGACATATTACTGTTGAAATATTATGATTCGTATCGTATTTTTCATATCAACGGCCAATACTGAATCGCTTGTACACTCCAGCGAGTTAAAATTGGAATTACCCTAATAAAAAATAATACAAAGTAAAAAAAAATTGTTTAATTTAAATTGCATCGATTCAATGACGTTATCACGCAAATACCCAAGGCACTGCCCGTCGATTTTTTTCACAATCGCAAACGCAAGTCGCTCAGTCGCGGCCTTGGAACTCACAACTTTAATACCGACGAAAAGTATCGCAGTGCAATTGGAATTGGGTGCAACATGTCGCTTACAGTTGATGTTCAAACTCGCTGAAGGTACTTTGGCTCAATGCACTTGTAGTAACCGCACCACAACGGGCTCCCGTTCAACAACCGCAGCCGGCGCCTACAATCGCCGCACAGTGTTTCATGCTTTCAAATATGTTTGATCCGGCCGGTGAGACGATTCCCAGCTAGGATATCGAGATTCAGAACAACAGAGAGTGACTTTGTGAAATGTCCGAGCATTGAAAACATTTTTTTCTTCTAGCGGTATCTTTCCATTTGCTTAAATTCTAATATTAATTATAATGATTAATTATTATTCTGCATTGAATAAAAGATCCAAAAATAAAAAAGCGCGCGTTTATTGTGTGTGCATGTGCTGCTTAACTTCCAAAGACAATAATCTAAAAGTAAAATGTACGTTTCCGACGAAAAAATACAAAAATTAGTGTTTTTTCTTCACAGAAATTATTACGAAAAATATGATGAACATGATAAATTTAAAAGTAGTTGTAGTTTCCGTCGTCACTCCACTGAGAATAGCCACTACTGTAACTACTGCCGTACTATTGTTGCCTATGAGGTAACTGTAACTATCGTAGCGCTGATAGTATTGGCTGTCTCCGTAGTAACTTGAATTCGTCGAAGAGGTGCCGTAACCACAACTTCCATTGTTTTATGGTACCGTGGTGGTGGGCGTAGTGGCTTGCAAGGTACTTTCCTTTGACGCTGTCTTTTGCTAGGGCTAATTCCACTAAACAGAAAATGAATTTTAATTTATCAATTTTTTAATATTTTAATGCTGAGTTATGGGGGGGGGGGGGGGAATTGGCCACGTTTATGCCGTGGAACTAAAAGGCGATTTAGCTAAATCATTTTAGTGCTAGTACTTGTTCGTGGTGTGTTTATACCGGCCATACGGAGAAGTACTTAATATGAAAGATATCAGTTGTTGGATTGTGACTTTGGTTTGGGAAATGTCAAGAGGCAAAAGCCTCTCAATAAAAACGCATTTATACGGCTACAATCAAATGATGAAACGAATGCAGAGTTTCAGGAAATGATGAGGTATTTATATAACTTATAAAATACAATTTTCACCAACAACGCCATTAGCGAAGAAAGCAACATCATCTAGTCCAAAATTTTCGGTTCAGTTCTGCATGGCAAGTGCATCTAAAATCAGACCGAAGCTTCGCTTCCGAAGCGTATATAAGTTAAGTTTTTGTTTAGCGACGGTAGCCAAAAAAAACACAAATGTTTTATTATTTTCGTCTTTATTGCTCGGATTCTAAAAATCTGACTGTTTTACAAACTACAATAGAATCAATTATTTCCTTAGCCTAATTCCGCTGCGTCTGCAGATTGCATTTTACTCATTCTTGGAAAATATGTCGGTGCATAATTATGATGTATTTTGCTGATGCACGTGTTGGGCCGGATGCGCGTGGCTAACTTTACCCTCTTTCAGATTCGATCGTCCTCGATCGCTAGAAAAATGGGATGTCGTTGAACTTCAGCGGTGGTTTTGCTGACGGGCTCTTAGGTGTGGATGTTTTAGAATTTCTTCCTTCCATGATATTTCCTGTCTCGATGGTGATTTTATTTTTTTGTTTTTCGCAGGTACGCCGGATAACTAAGAAGGACAGAATAAGTCCCATGGATGCAATAAGGCCATAAGTAGTGACCAGATGTTTGTCCTTTTCCGAGTTCATTAGATTGATTGTCCTGGTATTGTTAATTTGGATCTCATGCATCGTTTCCATGGAGATAATTTCTCTAAACTTGTTGTTTTCGGTCGCTCGTTGAAGGATGGGCGGTAGTTCTTGTAAAAATGATGTTTCGATAGAGATGAATTGTTTTCCGTTTATAGATATGGTCGAATTTTGGAATTTAATCAGGAATGTGCCGTTCAGCTCGTGCGTCCCCTCTTGTGTAGTTAGATTGTCGGAAAATTGATTGAGGAGTATTGTGCAGAAAGAGATTTGGTCGATAGTTGGAATGTGTTGACTGCTGGTCCTCGAACATGAAGCGCTTGTACTTTTCAGAAGGTTTGGAATACAGGGTGTTTTGCTAATGTCTACTAAGTTATTTTGTTTACAAATAGATATGAAATTTATGGTTTTACATTCTTTTTCGATGCCGAAAATCTTTGTATCTGATTTAGCAATTCTGTTATAAGGAATTTCATTGACAAAATTGTTTCTTTTAATTGGTTTGATTAACAATGTTTGATAAATTTCTGGCGTGGCTAACGGAATATTTATAATATACAGGATTGAAGATGAATTTGCTATTATTTTAATTTCGGAAAAATTTAGGGCCTCTTCTATTGTTGAATATGGTAACATATCTTTATCTATTACATCTTTAGCAATTTTAATTTCGGATTTTAACAATACTAGTGAATTTATGATCCCAATTTTGGCCCAGTGAATGGCATGGCTGATATTTTCTAACTCTTCCCTGATTATTTTAAGTTTGAATTCTAGATCTAACACTGTGGTAAGACTCATTTGGCTATTTTCCCTTAATAAATTTTGAATGTCGTTAGTGATTCTCGTGATGTTATTAATCCGTTCGTTATAGAGGCGGTTTATGACGACCTGTCTATTGTTGTTTTGCAGGACGTCCGTGATTTTCTCTTTGATGGTAACGAAGTCTTCATGGTCGGGATTGCCTGCAATCCATTTTCATGCCGATCCAATGAAATTTAGCGACCTTCGAATTTTTCTCGGTTTCAGATTTTGGATAAGTTGGTGAATTCGCTGGATCTCGTTTATTGGGTATGAGGAAAGGGAATTGTGTTGGAATGTAGAGAGGTTAAGGATTGGTTCAATTTGTGATATCAATCGTTCGTACTGGTCAAGTTCGATTACATGTATAATCTTAAAGTTACCGTCCTGTAGTCGAGTCTGTCCTGTGTGGAAAGTCACTATGTGCGCGTTGGAGTAGTCCAATATTTGAACGTTAGCGTAAATAGGCGTTAAACTGGATCTGAAATGGAAGATTAGTTGCGGATGTTACTCTTGTGAACTATTTTTCCGGTTTCTGTTAGTATGGTCGTGTTGTGATTTTCTTTGACGACTTCTTGTCTGTACCTAGGTGTTAGTTTGGATCCTTTTCGTTTGTTCAGTTTCACGTCAAGTCTTTGTCGTTTGTCTAGTCTTGTTGTATGTCTTAAGGTCTGTCTCCTGTTTCTTCTTTAGCCTTTCGATGTTGCTCAATCGGATGTTCTCAAATTGTTCGGGATTAATTCCGGGGACTCGACCGAGGTAAAGTTCGACTGGCTTTTTACCCGTGGTCGAGTGGATGGTAAAGTTGTACTCGTTTACGGTACGTTGTAAAAGCTCTTCGAAATTACGCGGAGCGTCGTCCCTTTTAAGGCATCTCATGATCTCTCCGAGCGTGGAGTGCCATCGCTCCACCTGTCCATTTACCTCGCTTTTGTACGGCGGTGTAGTATAGACAGACATCTTTAGTTCATCTTCCATAAGGGATCTTATTGAGGCTGACCTGAGAGAACCCTCGTTGTCGATGACGATTCTCTAGGGGATACAGAAAAAGAATAACAAACCGAGTAACGGTTGCCTTATATCTTCAGCGGACTTGGACGCGATTATTTTAGCCTGGCCAAATTTCGTGAACTTGTCCACAGCTGTCAATACACGATGTTTTTCTGTTGAGAATAGATCAAGGTGAACCGTATGACCTGGGTAAGAAGGTATTGGTGTTGGACACAGGGAGGGTTTGTTGGGGTGCCTATCATATTTGTTTTCCTTACAGGTTTGGCACCGTTTCGCAATGGCTTTAATTTTGGCTGACATTCTCGGAAAATAGAAGTTCTCTAAGAGCTGCATCCTATTTTCCTCGGCATTGCGGTGTGCTCTCCGGTGTACTTGGAGGATTCTTTCGTTTTGCAAGGCCTCGCTGGGAATATCCTCGACGAGTTTTCGGGAGAATCTGGTTCGATAGTTTCTAAAGTGATGAGGATAAATCTCCTGGATTTTTCCCATCACTTCTTCGGAGGTGTAAATTCCATTTAGGATAGTTGGGCTCAGATATCTCTTGAGAATACTTGTGAGCTGTTCCTCGGTGTAAGTAGGCCTTGTTATAATGTGCCGGTAGTAATTGTCGAAGGGATTAGTAATCTGGTAACTATCTTCTTCACCTACTTGCAATAAGAGTTGGTTGCGAAAGGCGTTGATTGGTGTTTCTACAGTGGTTATCAGCTCTTGTGGTGAACTGTCGTCACTGTGCTCGGTGGGTTTTAGCGAATTTACAGGAGTCTTTTGCGGTGGTCTTGACAATGAATCCGCAACCAAATTCGTCCTGCCTGGCTTGTACTTAAGCTCATAGTTAAACTCTTCCAAAAAGGATTTCCACCTTTTGAGTTTACTATTTGTGTTCCTATTGCTAAGAGCAAAAGTCAAAGGCTGGTGGTCTGTGAAGATGGTAACCCGTTGAGGGCCATAAAGATAGTTCCTAAGAGAAGTCAGAGCCCACACAATAGCGAGCATTTCCTTCTCGTTCGTTGCGTAACTTTCTTCTGTTTTCGTCAACATTCGAGAAAGGAAAGTTATTGGCCGCTTGCCTTGTGAGAGGACCGCACCGATTGCGTATTCGGAAGCGTCGGTCGTGAGCTCGAATTTTTCTTGAAAATTTGGATGTGCGAGAACGACATCCTTTGAAATAAGACAGTTTTTTAATTTATCGAAGGCCATTAAAGCTTGTGAATCCAAATGAATGATCTTATTTTTAGAGTGTTTGGTGGATATGCGTCCGTCTTCGCCTCGTAGGAGTGTTGTCAGCGGCTTTGCTATCTTCGCATAATCTTGGATAAAACAGCGGTAGTAGCCGGACATTCCCAGGAATGATCTCAATTCCTTGAGGGTTTTAGGTGGCGGCATGTTGGCAATCGCCAGTACTTTTTTAGTGTTGATCTTAATTCCCTCTTCGCTGACGACGTATCCTAGGAACTCTACTTCTTTCCGAAGGAATTCGCACTTGTCCGATTGGATTTTGAAATTTGCGGCCTCTAGGGTACTGAAAATTTTGTCCAAATTCTCAAGATGTTGTTTCTCGTCCTTACCGAAGACGATAATATCGTCAATATAGACGTAACAGCGCGTGCCGATATGCTCTCGGAGCACGTCGTCAAGAGTCCTCTGAAATATTGAGGGCGCGTTTTTCAGGCCGAAGGGGAGTCGAGTGAACTCGAACTTCCCGTTGTTGACAGGAAAGGCCGTTTTTTCAACGTCAGATTCTTTTAGCGGAATCTGATGAAAACCGCTCTTAAGGTCGAGTACTGAGAAAATGCTGTTTTCACCGAGATTGGCGAGAACTTCATTTATTTCGGGTATTGGGTAGGTATCTGCAATTGTAACCGTGTTGAGTTTTCGGTAGTCTATGACTAACCGATACTTCCTTTCGCCCGAGGCGTCAGGTTTTTTTCCGACAACCCAGATTGGAGAATTGTAGGGCGATTTGGAAGGCCTAATGATGCCATCTTTGAGCATCTTGTTAATTTGCTTTTCCACTTCGTGTTTTAAAGCTCTCGGATAAGGGTAGGATTTACTGTATATTGGGTCGTCCGTTGTTGTCCTGATTTCGCCTTTAACTCGTGTAGAGTAGGTTAACTTCTCGTCTGATTCAGATAAAAGGTTATGGTGTCTGTGAATTATGTATTTGAGGTTGCGAGTCTGGTCGTCCTAAGGTTTATGGAGTTGACTGTTTCAGATAGGTGTTCCTTCAGGGGAATTTTCAGATTGGAATCTAAAATCATATGTCCTTTGTTCGTGTGAATAACGGCATTCAAACACTTAAGAGTGTCGTTACCAATTATCCCGTTAAAGGATATAAGTGACGGGAGAATAAAAAATTTCAATTTAGGTATGTCGGGTCCGAATAGTTGTACATAAGTGTGGTGGGTGATGCTAACGTTACCACCGACGGAATTTGCAAGAAATTCGAAGTATGGTAGCGAAGAGCGTTTTAATCTAAAAAATATATGTCTTCCCATTGTTCTGGTTGTTCTTGTTCGGAATAATCTGTTAAAGGTTGGTCGTCTTCGTCCTTGTATGTCTGTTCGTATTCGTCTTTGAATGTCCGTTCGTATTCGTCTTAGGGTTGGTTCGTCATCGTTGTTTGAGTCGGTGTGAAAGATTCGTTGGAATTTCTGTCCTGCATAGTATTGTTGAGGTTGCGTGCGTTTCTGGGGTCTGTCGTTAGGTCGTGGTCTGTTGGTGTAATTTACTATGCGAGTTCTTATGGACTCGTCGACGTCCATTGGCTCCGGTCGTCCTTGGGGTTTCGGAGGAGGTATTGGTGCGGCTCTTTGTTGGTGATAATTATTTTGCCAAGGCTGCCGACTGAATTGAGGTCCTTGCGGAGCACGAGGGTTGTGAACTAGTTCCGGGAAGAACGTACCTCTTGGAGCTGGAATGGGATTGGGGTGCGATCTTGGCGTTGGAGTGGGATTCGTTCTAGGAGGCAGATTCACTCTTCTGGGAGGAACGGGAGGTGGTTGGTAATGTTGATTTCTGGCTGGGATGTGAGAGGAATTGGCGTGCTGCGTGCGGTAATTGACGTTTTGTAGTTTCAAACAATAATGAAGGGCCTGTGGCAGATCGGCGGGATCACGCATGCTCAAAAGTTTTGGCAAATCGCCTTCGAGTCCCCTAACGAATGTGTCTAGGGCCTTTGCTCTGTATGACTGAGTAATGACGTTTAGAGCATCTTGGCTCAGTTCCATAGAACCTAGTTTGTTAAGGATCAAGGACAACTGATGGTAAACTGCCTGGTAGAATTCGGGTATAGTGTTCCGACCTTGGACGAGGGTAGTCATCTGGTACTCTAAGGTACCGATGTCCCTTTTGTCGGTATAATGTAGGGACAGACATTTCGAGATGCGATCCCAGTTGAGGAGAGTATTGTACGATTCAAGCGCCACATCTGCTTGGCCGACAATTTTATTTCGTATTACCGAAAGTATTCCGTAATACTTGGGCGTTCCTTTGAGGTGTTGATAAATCCTCAGGATACGCTCCACACTCTTCTTCCATGAATTAAATTCTCCGGCATGTCCTGAGAACTCCCTAAGGCTCTTCACGACATCCGGGATTTTGTCCATGTCGGATAGCACTCTATCGACTCCAATGTTGATTGGCACGTCATAGTCTTCGCTATTATCCGACGCAGGATTCATGAGCGAATTAAACAGCTCTCTTCCTTGGACACATAACGCTTCACGCACGATATTGGTTATCATCGAGACGAGTTGTTCGTTATTCGACCGCGCGGTCGGGCCTTCATTATTTGCGTTAGACGCGGAGGCGGCGTTGGCGGCGGCTTCGTTTAATATGGCAGGTCTAATGAGATTCGATGGGTTTGACATCGTTTGACACGAGATAAATTCGATTTGGGTGTTCGAAAAAATTTAGGTATGTGCACAACTTAAAGATACACGAAATTTAGGTGTTCGAAAAGTTTAGATGAAAAGTGATCGGAATTGATATGGAAATGGATCGATGTCCTAACAACTGAATTTCTCGCGGAGTTCAACAGAACGACTATTCACTGCCTTTTTGGTTGAGTCGAGACACGGAATTAACAAAATCACAAGCACTAGACACTTTAGTTTTAGTATCCGGAAGATATTTGGGGAAAATAAAGAAATGGCTTACTTACATTAGAATAAAAATGTATGGCGTCGCTAGCATATTCGGGTTCTGGACCATTCGTATCGAAGGGGCGGCTAGAAGTTGGTTGTCCTTCGCTTTCCTTTTTGTTACTCTTGAACTACTCGGGGGCCACTTCCTTCTTCCGTTGTCGGGCTGGTGACTTGGTTGATCACTTGTGTAAATCGCGACGATGCGTTTTGGTTAATCGCGTAACTCACGATAATTAACACTCCCGTTTTACAAACGTTGTGAATGGTCCCTGCTCGGGCGCCAGTTAAGTTTTTGTTAGCGACGGTAGCCAAAAAAAACACAAATGTTTTATTATTTTCGTCTTTATTGCTCGGATTCTAAAAATCGACTGACTGTTTTACAAACTACATTAGAATCGATTTTTTCCTTAGCCTAATTCCGCTGCGTCTGCAGATTGCATTTTACTCATTCTTGGAAAATATGTCGGTGCATAATTATGATGTATTTTGCTGATGCACGTGTTGGGCCGGATGCGCGTGGCTAACTTATACCCTAGACTTGTACAGACCTAGTGGTGATACCAAAATTGGCAACGACCATTTGCATTAAAAGTGAGTTTCCTATATGACCAGTTTATAGGGGAGGTTGGCACTTCAGGAGGATGTTGACCATTCTCAAAATCAATTATCTAACCCATTCTACAAATATTTATCGAACTTTTCAAGTCGCTAGCTGCATTCTACGTAAAGTTATCGCTTATTTGAAGTCTCACATGTAGGATAGGTAGAGGTTTCTTTTGTCGAATCTTGCGCATTTTTAATAACAACCAACTAGATCCCAGTACAAACATTTGACCGAAATTTCAAGTCGTTAGCTTCATTTTATTGAAATTTATCGCTTATTTGAAGTTTCGTTTGTAAGAGAGGTAGGGGTTTCTTGGGTCATATCTTGCCCATCATTGCAACCAACTAATTAGATCATGCTACAAACATTTAAGCAAAATTTCAAATCTCTAGCTTCATTCTATCGTAAGTTATCGCTTATTTTAAGTTCCATTTGTAGGGGAGGTAGGGGTTTCTTGGGTTGGATGTGGCCCAATACCAACTAAATCAATCTTACTTTAAATATTTGACCAAAATTTCAAGTTGCTGGCTTCCTTCTATCAAAAGTTATCGTTTATTTGAAGTTTCATCTGTAGGGGAGGTGGGGGTTCCTTGGGTCGGATCTTGTTAATTTTTAATACCAACCAAATAGCTCTTACTAACAACATTCGAACAAATTTTCAAATTGCTAGTGTCATTCTATCGAAAGTTATCGTAATTAAAGGAATATTTAATTTTTTGAAATTTGTAAGGGAGGTAGGCGTTCCTTTGATCTGATTATGCCCAACTTACTAAAACTCAAGCAACTTCTTACCTCAGGGTTACATGCCAAAAATCAGGTGTCTACGTCAATTGATTCAAGAGTTATAGGCAAAAAACCTGAAAAGTAGGGTAGTACGGGGATCTTTGTAAGAAAATTACCGTTAGTTTTCAACTGATCGATTTTATTTTTCCAGTAGAGTATAAAATTACCCTCACGAGCAATCTACCAAAGCCAGAGCTTTTCATGGTTTATTTAATCGGGAGTTATAAATACATTTATGTATTTTGCATATGTAGGGGAGGTAGGCGTTCTCTTGGCCTGATCATGCCCAACTTCAATACCATCCAACTAGATCATACTTCCAACATGTGACCAATTTCAAGGCTCTAGCTTCATTCTATCGAAAGTTATCGTGCAAACGGACAGACAGACAGACGGACGGACAGACAGACATGGCTAAATCGAATCAGGAGGTGACCCTGATCATTTATAGATATACATTGCTATACCTCCGGAGCCTCCTTTAAGGTGTTACATATTTCCGTCGTGACAAAAACAATATACCCTATACTAAAAGTCTAGGGTATAATGAGTACCAAAACTAACTAATTTGAAATCTGCAAGTTTCGTTGCGCATCCTGCAATCCGCTGTGCGAATAGCACTTTTGGTCGGGATCCACTCCTCGCGCGCCGTAATATCAATTTATACTTACAATTTCGTTCTGGTTCAATGTGTCTCGCTGCAATGCCAAAATTGTCATCTGCAAAGCCACCCGCGCCTGGGACGAGTGTTGTCTAGAGCAGTGCTTATATAGGTACATAGTTGGGACGGTAAGCGATTTGACCTTGCAAAATAAAATATGATAGTGAAATGCCGTTTGGCGTGATTTTTGGTGGTGTCTATACTTTCATTTTAAGGAATAGAGCCAACTTGGAGCCCACGGCAGAGCGCCTGTGCGGATGAAACCGAAAAATTTTAGCCTTTTTTTTAATATTCTCCTCATAATTTGTAAATGGTGCCTTGGATCGAAAAACTTAATAGGATTTAAATTAAAGAGTGTCAAATTTTATATCCAATGTAATGCTCAAAGTTGGAATTCGGTTTAGGCGTATAGTCAAAACCGATAGTCGAAAAACGTCACATTTTGAGGCTTTGAAGAAAATGGCACTGTATCGCTTTTCAAGCTCACATATCTCTGAAACCCATGCTACAAATGAAAAAACTTTCTGGACAAAAGTTGAAGATATTTCTATTTTAAGTTTAACTAGCCCAATACTTTTCAAATCGACCCGTTTTTAGTGTAGTTGTGAGCGAAAATGCAGAAATGGTTTTTAAGCGATTTGAGCCGTAAAAGCTCTATGTCGATAAATATAACAGCTAAAAGTTTTGGTTTAGCCTTAATCCATAGATATTGTAACCTTGTTTATAAAAATTTTGCTAAGTTTTTTTGGCAAACTAATTTAATTAATTAAATAACTAGTTAATTAAATGATTTAATTTCTTCCATAATTTCAAAGTTCAAGTAACTTATATGACACTTTAGGTTGGTTCCTAATGTAGTTGGTCATTCTGAGTCAAATGAAAGCAATCGCTATTCCATACGGCTATAAGTGCAAAAGATATTCACATTTTGCTATTAATTAAATAAGCTTTTTTATCAAGTACGTTGAAAATAAAAGCTTTTGTGTCAGTTTTAGGATAGCTCCTAAGGCATTTGGTAATTTTGAGTCGAATTAAACTAACCGCAATTCCATACGATGATTAGTTCAGAAGATATTCACATTTTTTCGATTTTTTTATTAGTTAAGTGATTATTTTTGTTAAGTAAGTTAAAAATAAAAGGCTTTGGTGCCAGTTTTAGGCTATTTCTTAATGTATTTGGTCATTCTTAGTCAAATGAAACTAAAGGTAATTCCGTACAACCGTTAGTTCTAAAGATATTCACAATTTCCCGATTTTTTGTAAAATAGTTTTTTTATTAAATAAGTTGGAAATAAAAGGTTTTTACTTCACTTTCAGGTTACTACAATACTTTGCCTTAACCCCTAGCGGGGCATAGCGCGTCAACTACTCCTACGCGCCATATAACTCTGTTCTGGGCAATGGGGCGCAACTCCCCAAAAGACTTACCCAGTGCCTGACACTCCTTTGCCAGAGATCGACGCCATGTGATTCGAGCGAAACAGGCCCAGCTTGGTCTTGATGCTGAGATAACTGCTCTGCCAGATTTTGGACAGCACACCGTATGCGTGTTTAGCCTGGTTGATACAACGAGCGATGTCCTGCTCGGTACCACCATTTTCGGCAACAATGCTACCCAGGTAGACGAAGTTGTCCACCTTCTCCACAGGCTGCCCATTAATATTGATGGCAATAGGTTTCAGATTTCTTTTTCGCAATGGCGGGCTAAGAACCTTGGTCTTGTTGGTATTAATCTTTAGCCCAACCTTGCTTGCCTCCCTCTCGAGATCTAACGCCATTGCGGACAGATCCATGATTTTGTGGGAGAGTAGGCATATGTCGTCAGCGTAGTCAAGATGTTGTAGATAAGATGTCAAAGTTCATTGAATTCCTCTTTCGAGTCCGGATAGGGCTGCATGCAACACATCGCCGATCACAATGAGGAATCCCAGCAAACAATTACGTATCATTTGGAAGATAAATTGCCCAGATAATACGATGGCGATTCTTCCATGCGATAAATTTATAGATTATTTGTCGCCTTCTCAATAATTAGGGGATATCCCTCAGGCGAAAGAATCGCAATACGATGGCGATTCTTCCTTACGATAAATTTATAGATTATTTGTCGCCTTCTCAATAATTAGGGGATATCCCTCAGGCGAAAGAATGGCGATAGGATTTCAATTCGCCAATTTATCGCCAAGATGATATTTCGCCAATTCACAATAAATACGAAACGACGACTGTGTCATTGTCATTGTTTGTAGTCTAGATAGCGCAACGGTTAGCAAACTATGAACTTTCAAACATGGGAACCTGGTTCGAATTCTACAAATATCAATTGTGAAAAAGGATGAAATATGAATTATGAGCGTCAAAGAATGTGTAAGATAAATACAAAGTATCTACACTGCATGCAGATACATCGAAACATGAATATGTCTTATGCCTACCGAAAGCGTGGGATGTGCTTTGTCGAATGATTTCATCCAGTATAACTATACTGGGATCTTTATAAAACTTACGTTGATATCTTCAACACAACAGGTTACACGCAGTCGGTAGCCAAAGACATATCCATGTTTCGATGTATCTGCATGACGTGTATATACTTTGTATCATTTCCCACCAAAAGCCAATAACCTGTCTTCCAAGAACCAATTCCCGATAAACACGCCCCAAATCAAACTTAACACCCCCTTTAAGAGACAGAGAGACATACCCCATTGAAAACTAACGTCCCCATATGAACCGGATACACCCGTTCTAATGAGATTGAACACCCAACCACATGAGACAGATAGACACGCCCTATTGAAAGTCAACATTTATGCTGCTAATACATCGTACCGTATGTGGAGCTTTTGTTCTATGTTTATAGCACGTAGTATAAATCCGCCATTTTGTTCTATTTGTTTATTGCACGTGTGGTGGGGGCCCACATTGTGAACCAGTCAGACCTCAAATCGCCGCCATTGCAAATGCACAACCACAGTCGCTGGATCACCCGATTTGGCTCGAATTAACTTCATCCCCTCTAGCTCATCTTCGGGGGGCGGGAACTATGTACACTCTCTCAAATTGCGTCTGCGCATGTCCAAGTGTTAGTCGAACTGACTACTTGCTACTTTTTCTGGGATCCTAGTGATTCAGATAGTAAAATGGGTGCTATTTTAAATCGGCCACTACATTCATTCTTGCCGTCCACAACGTCAATAAACATCTCAACATGTACACACAAGATCCCCGCAGGCGCGCCGCCTGCGCGGATCCACATGCAACAGCCATGCACAATGACCACTTCACTCAAACGACATGCACAACCAGAATAGAAAAAATTTCAATGGGCTTGTTTCCTCTTCTGACCCCCGAGTAGAAAAACAGGCATTTCGTGTGACGGACAGATTTTTAGGATGACCCCCAGCTATAAGACATTTCCATGTCAAAAAAAACAAGATTAATCTAATAAAAAAAGCGATAATAATTTTTGTTTTTGTTGACTCTCATCGCGTCATTTTGTCAATTCGTAAATTTATCCCCGCAGCGATTCGCTTTCTTGTTGCCAACTCGTTTCGCCAAAGTTTCTCCAGGAAGTTTCGCTTTCGGTAACTATTTTCTCCCGAAGGGGGTGACTCCCGCGATAAGACGGCGATATCCCCGTCTATAAATTTATCTTCCAAGGCGAATCGCAGTCTTATCGCGGAACATAGAAATTGTTTGCTGGGATAGGATCGGTGAGAGGATGCACCCCTGCCGAACTCCACTGCAAATCTCAAAGTCCCCCGACACCTTACCTTTATGCAGAACGCGACATTTCGCGCCGTCATAGGTTGCCTTAATAATAGCCACAAGCTTCTCAGGGATGCCTCTCCTGCGCAAGGCCGCCCATAAAGATTCCCGGTTCACACTATCGAAAGCCTTTTCGAAATCGATGAAAAGCAAGTGAAGCGGAGAATCGTATTCGGCGCATTGCTCGATGATGATTCGCAAGGTGTTAATGTGATCGACACTGGAGAATCCGGATCGAAAACCAGCCTGCTCTTCATCAATTGTGAATTCTAAGTGGGCCTTTAGTCTTTCCACTATGATTTTAGCTATTATCTTGGCAACAGCAGGAAGCACACAAATGCCTCTCCAATTTGATGATCAAACCTTCCTTCCACTCAGTGGGAAAGGTCTCTGTATTCCACGCTTTATCAACAAGTGAGTGCAGCAAATCGGCAGTTACGCTTGGCGCTGCTTGATAAAGTTCGGCAGGGGCACCGTCGAGTCCGGTGGCCTTTCCTCGTTTCAGTGCAATAATTGCAGTGACTATTTCCTCTTTAGTCGGGGCAGTGGACCGTATACGCACATTTTGATGGTTAGCTAAATTATCTATATGAGTGGGAAGTGTTCTTTCCACCGCCTCATTGTCATTTGATCTTCTTCCAAGATAAGTAGCTTTCCATCACTATCCTTCACTGGATGTTGGCAGGAGTTACGACCACCTGTAAACTCCTTGATGACACTGTATACGGCGATATGTATAAACTCTTTTATCGCGTCGCACACTACGCTGAACTTCTCGAGCTTTCTGACGGTAAAGGAGTTCGATGCTGCTTCGATTGTCGCCTGATGATGCAGACAAACGAACATTCAGCTCCTTTCTTTCAATAATCCGCTGCCATGAAGCGTCGGACATCCAGGGCTTATTCCGGCAATCCGGGTTTGTGCCAAGGATGGTATCTGCGCTATCAATGGGTGCGTTCCTAAAAGTATCGTAAATGCGCTACTTATCCATTGTCCCTTCACCGATACGTGATTTCTCCGGTGAACGACACGATTCCCTTGCCGCCATGAATATATTTCACACAAACATACGCCACTTAATAAGGGATATTTCCACTTTCAAACACAGTTTTCAAATAAAATTACGAGCGGGGACAGACTTTCCGGTCACTATACGCACTTTGAGGCCAACAAACAGTTATTTACAAATGGAGTGACAGAACTTGTCAAAAGCGAACTGTCAAAGCCCTTAGGAATCATGAAAGGGAAAATTTGATCGGAAAAAATTCGCGATACATTTCTCCTTCTCAAAAATTATAGTATCGGTGTCTGAAATCGTACCGTTCTCGCAAAGGATCTATGAAACCGTGTCGACGCGCTTCCAACACGGTCCAAAATAGGAACGCAGCCACTATACGCATTTTTTATGGCATCCCAGTTTTCGTTTGTGTCACTATCTGGGTGACTAGTTATCTTAGCTGCTTTTTTCGCAAGATGGTCATTATATTGTTGTAAGACAGCTGGATTTCTTAATCGAGCTGTGTTGAATTTGCGGGGCCTGAATCTTTCGTCGCTGGGGCGGCGCACGGCTGCAATACGCAATCGAACATTTGCGATCATATGATAATGGTCTCTTCCCATCCCAATATCGGCTGGCACCCTTCTTGTTTCGCACGTCCAGGAGGCAACTCCTGAATCTTTTACTAATGGCAAAATGGTCTATCTGATTTTGTGTTCTGCGCCGATCAACAGAGGACCAACTGATTTTGTGATGGTCCTTATGCTCAAACATAGTACCACCGATGAATAGACTGTGAAAGTTGCACAACTCTACAAATCTTTCACCGTTGTCATTACGATCACCAAGACCGTGTCTCCCCATCACCTGTCTGAGCCCATAGTTTTCAGCGCCAACTTTCGCATTCAAATCACCCATAACCATTATAATGTCAGCTTTAGGTGTTCTGCTCTGAACGTTTAGTTCTTCGTAGAAGAAGTCTTTTGCCAAGACATTGTCGGGTTTAGATTAAATTAATTAATTAAAAAAAGTAACTTTTTTATTGAATAAGTTTAAAATAATTCTTTTTTTTTGCAAAACTTTTATAAACAAGGTTAAAATATCAAACTTTTTTCTGTTATATTTATCGAGATAGAGCTATTACGGCTCAAATCGCTCAGAAGCCTTTTCTGAATTCGCTCACAACTACACTAAAAAGGCCGATTTGAAAAGTTTTGGGCTAGTTAAACTTGAAATATAAATATCTTCAACTTTTGTCTAGTGAGTTTTTCAATTTGTAGCATCGGTTTCAGAGATATGTGAGCTTGAAAGGCGATAGTGTGATTTTCCTCCAAAGCCTCAAAAGTGGACGTTTTTCGATTATCGGTTTTGACTATACTACTAAACCGAATTTCAGCTTTGAGCAATGCATTGGATGTGGAACTTAATACCTTAGACAGACGACGCACTCGAATGATCATTCCCATTCGAATGATAATTCGATTTCATATGTGTCTTGCGAATGATCATTCGAACATCGTCCAAATGATAATACGCGAATTACAATTGGCATAGTAAACGTAATTCCTTCTTTGTGTATGCAGTGCCACCTATCCGACAAATTGTCAGTGAGTAGGAAAAATATTCACTGGTTGCTATGCAATAAAAATAATATTCACTCGTTGCTAAGCGATATATTCGTTGCTAACCGAAATAAACATTATTTATTCGAAAAAATCAGTGCTAAGCCGATTTCGCAATGACAGTTGGAATGACGTTCACAGTAAAGCGTGTATGTCCAGTTCGCCATTACCAGCAATTCATCATTCGCGGAATGACCATTCGGGCACAATGTGTGTCAAAGGTATTACGTGATACCAAATTGCTTTCGAATCGAGTTCAGTTGCCGAAATACGTTTCGATTTGAATCGAATTACATGAAGCGGCCCCAGGCTGACGCCTCAAGGCACTAACTTAGCGGCCTCTCCCAATGTATTCTTTAGAAGCTACAAAATATAAATATTTTAATAAAAATTAAAGTGACTCAATCAATTTTTCAATTTACGTTTTATTTTCAGATTATGTCTGCCTTAAACATTAGAAGCCTGAAAGGATTCAACTAAGGCTTTTGAAATTATAAGACCATTTTAAAAAAAGGAGCTCTAGCAATAAAAATAATAAAATAAATTTTTAACAGATTTTATCATAAAAATATAATTTATACACAGTTCCTAGTTATGCTAAAAACGTAACAAGTTCGGAGAAGAAACTGATGGATCTTAGAAATTAATTCTGAATGTCACATCAATAATTCGAAATTTGTTTTATATATACATATATATAATATATATTATTTACATTAAATCTGAAGTACATAAAGCATTTAGCTTGCTAATTACAGTTTTAGCAACAATTCATCATGTTTCGCAAGTTCTCTTTACTGTTTAAAACAATTTTAGGTATTTTACATTCCTGTTTCGCAATAATTATGAGAATTCTCTCTATTCGATTTGAGAGAACTTTCACAAAACTCGAGGAATTTGCTCTTTGGGACCTGCAAATCCCCACGTATGGGTTCTATGTTCCTACCACCTAAAGTCGAAATGAACTACCTAAAGCGGAAATCCCGCAATTAAGGAATTTTAAAAATTCTCCCTAAATGCAATAGATAGAATTCTCCTAATATTCGCGAAACAGGAATGTTCCCAATTTTAGTCGCTTGTTTTTTTTATATTTAAGTCAATCATTTGTATAATACTGTTCTTATGTACACATATTCAATTACAACTATTATCTTATCCTAGATGAAATCCAGTTTTACTTTACAACAGATTCCGTAGTCAATAAACTAGATCTCCTACTTGAACTATGAGTAAACAGTGTTGCTGTGGTTGTACTAGAGCATAGTTTTTGAAGCCTGGGGATTTCCCACCAAATGCGATGAAAATAATGTCGGAACTCTCTGGCGTCCTTGCAGTGAGTCCCTGTATTCAGCTTTGAGGTCTTAGGTCTAAAGCTATATGGTTTACCTCCACTGCTGAACGTACTGCTTTTGTATGGATGACCGTCTTCAGACTTGCTGCAGCCATTAATTATACTATTTAATTGAAATAGAACTAAGGAAATGAAATAAGTGGGTAATGTTAAAATCCATCTTAGTATACACAGTGTCACATTTGTTTTATGCATAGAAAATGTTGTGTAGTAAATGCTAAAGTAGATAAAAATATTGACATATAGACTAAAAGGTAGTGATGTGGCGACATGCGATGATGAGCTTGGGCCGCGCGCTGCATTGCTGCTGGGAATTCCCCTGGAAACAGAATGAGAAACACCTGTTTAATTATTATCTTTTGACTGCCCTATAATTCAATCGTCAAAATTTATTTGGGCTTGGCCATTTCTAGAAGTTTTTATTTAAAAATTCATCATATAGTAAAAACTAATAAGAACCAGCCCTTTATTAATTCTTAAAAGTAAAATTTTTAAATTGAACAATCTGATTTTCAGATGAGTTTGTTTGTTGTTTCATTAGCCAAAAAGGCAAATTACTTTAACAACCCATTTCAATAAATTTCATTATTTTTAGTGTTGAATCTTGCGTAGTTTTTCAGTTACTGCGTTTTGGAATTGTGGCAAATTAAAAAAAAAAAAAAACAAAGTAAATGTTTGCAGCTGCTAAAAGTTAAGAAATCGAAAAAAAAAACACTTCTTAAGGTTACTCTCCTTGTTCGGAATTATAAGTGGAATCGTTAGACGGGAAAAAGCACGTTAGATGGAAAAAACGGTGCCTTCCAGACATCCTATACACAGAGTGTCCCAAAATTAGCGGACAAGACCTTCACCATGTAATTCATAATGCAAATCTAAGCCAAAAATATTATTTTTTCTCGATTTCCTAACCCTCGCCGGTCCACCACAAAACTTAACTCGTGCGCACGTCCCGCTGCTCTTTTTGGTATGAGCCACTGATGTTATTTTTTTTGCCAATATTTTTTTTTTCTTTTTCTTTTAGGGTTTTGTAGTAAAAACAAAACCCTTATGAAATCGGTCATGCGTCCGTCTGTCCGTATGTCTCTGTCTGTCCATGAAATATCTCATGAGCCGCTGAAGCTACATATATGAAATTTTGTGGGAATATGTAGAATTATTATAATTCGCCGGAGAAAGCGATTCGTTGTAATAGACTGACTTTAAGGGGAGGTCCCCATAGAGGGGAAATGAAGGTCAAATTTTTTTTTTTCATCTGGTATAGGCAAGTGGGGTATCATGAGAAAGATAACACCGAGTACATTCCATTTTTGGTATTTTCATCAAATTTGAAAAAAGGGGAAAAGAGGTAGAGGGGAAAATATGTGATCCGAGTTGGTCGCGCCCCCTTGCATTTCGTGACCGTTATACTTAGAAATATGAAAATTTGCAGGAAGGCGGAATTTCACTAGCATAGAAAACTAAAAATCGTAGAATTTCGATATCTTATCAAAAAAGGTTAGTAATAGTACATTTCTATAGTTGCAGTTAGCACACCCTTGCACCCTTTAAACGCATTACAGGTTAAAAATATTGATGGCCAATGATAACCAACACTATAAGCAATAATGTTTCGAAGTTTCATTACAATCACGTAATATTTAATAATAGTACATTCATTTAAAGTTAAGCTGGACCTGATGGCATCTCCCCCTTAGTTCTCAGACACTGCGCTTCCTCGCTAGCCAAACTTCTGCGAAAACTCTTTTACCTGTCCTACGTAACAGGAGTGTTCCCATCATCGTGGAAACTAGCTCATGTCCAACCAATCCCCAAGAAAGGAGAAGCATGTGATCCATCTAACTACCAACCAATAGCACTAACTTCGACCCTATCAAAAGTTTTCGAAACCCTGGTTAACAACCAACTAATGAGCTACCTTGACTCACACCATCTCATCAATGATCGGCAATATGGTTTCCGTTCTTCGCGCTCCACCGGTGACCTAATGACATACCTCACCGAAAGATGGAATCGCTGTATCCACCAATTTGGCGAAGCTAAAATCATTGCCCTCGACATTTCGAAAGCTTTTGATAGAGTCTGGCATCCGGCTCTTCTAGCTAAGCTCCAGGCTTTTGGTTTAGACCCAAAATTAGTTAAATGGATCGAAAGTTTCCTTCACGACCGTTCGCTTCAGGTCGTCCTCGATGGAGTTAAATCAAATTGCCATACCACCAACGCAGGGGTCCCCCAAGGTACTGTCCTTTCACCAACACTCTTCCTTCTCTTCATCAACGATCTTCTCAGCGTGACTTCCAACACAATCCATAGCTTTGCAGACGATAGCACCCTTGACTACACTTACTCTTTCAACTCTGTAGCTGACTCTCGCCGAAATTCAACATCTATCAACAGAGATCGCATGTTTGACTCACTAAATGAAGACATTTCAAAAATTATTGCATGGGGGAAAGTGAATCGAGTAGAGTTTAACGCCTCAAAAACTCAATGTTGTCTACTTTCCAATAAGCGATGTGCTCCACCTACCGCCCAACCCATTCTTGTCGATGGGGTCAGCATTCCTGATTCGCCCATACTGAACATACTAGGTATTAACATCTCCAGTAAACTAAATTGGTCCGACCACATTTTTTGCGTTGCAAAAAACGCAATGAAGTGTCTGGGCTTTCTGAATCGCTGTAAAAGATACTTTTCACCATCTGATCTGGCTCAAATTTACAAGGCTCATATAAGACCGAGACTTGAATTTAATTCCCACATATGGGCAGGTGCAGGTAGAACCACATTATCCGCGTTAGACAAAGTTCAACGGAAAGCCTTCAAGCTTATTGGCGAGGAACCCATAACATCTAAAATCGAACCGCTTGAACACCGGCGAAGTTTCGGCTGTCTCTCACTCTTCTATCGCTACTACAATCGCCGTTGCTCTGATGAAATAGCCAACCTCATTCCTGAGCGTACTTTTCCTTTACGTAACACCCGACTAGCCAGTCGTTCCCATCCTCATCTTCTAGAACTCAGCAATAGTCGCACCGCCAAATTCCATGACTCGTTTGTATCTAGGACAACACGAATGTCGAACGATCTACCATCTTTTGTTTTCCCCCGCAACTATGACCTACAAAAATTTAAACGGAATGTACACCGTCACCTTATTCAAACTCAACCCATCTCCCCACTACCTTAATCCCTTACCGCCAACGCTGTGCTCTCGCATCAAAGGGTTACCCCCTAAGCTTTGGTATAAACATAAAAAAAAGCATTTTGACACTATCCACACAAAAAATACACCTACCGGCCTCATACGAGTACTATAGGTTTGAGTACTACTTTCATGTTGTTTTTCGTAGTGCAAATTGCAGTTATTTAATTAATCATTTTTGAAAGAGTAAAGATTGGTTGGGGGTGCTGACTAATACAACTTTAGCGGGTGGAAGGGGGGTGTGTCCACATAGAGGCGAAATAAATGTCAATTTTTTTTTTATCGACTGGTATAGGCAAGTGAGGTGTCGTGAGAAAGGTAATGTTGAGTACAAATTTTTTCGCATTTTCTTGAAATTTGTAGAAAGGGGAACATTGGGGGAGGAGAAAATATTAGTTCGTAATTTGTCCCCTTCCCCTTGCAGTTCGAGACCGTTATACTTAGAATTATGAAAACTTACATAAGGTGGGTTCGGGAAAAAATGGAAAATAATGGAATCTGTATATCTTCTCAGAATTGGCCAATAATTGTTTATTTCTATAGTTACAGTTAGCACACCCCTGCATGTCTTAAACACGTTCGAGGTCAAAAGTACTGATGGCCAACGATAACCAACACCTTAGACAATAATTTGTTCTAAGTTTCGTTACAATCACGTAATATGAATTGGTATGTAAAATGTAAGTGGGTAAGACATTTCAATTATGTTTTTTTATCCATCTGAGTGGTATCAAAAAGAGCAAGGTTCCGATATTTATATACCAAAATAAGCGCTTGCTACAAAACCCTCGGATTGCGGGCGTAGCCCTCTATATTCCGGTTTCATTTTTTTTTGTATCCGCCCAGCAGACCAACAAAACTACAGCTTAACCGGAGTAGGGTAAGCCTGTTGCTATAATTGTGTGCTGTTAGCCTGCACTATCTGAATAGTGACGCCAAAAATCATCATCATCATCGTGGCGCGACAGCCCGACGTCGGGCCTTGGCCGCCTGGATCATTGTCCTCCAATTATCTCGGTCACGTGACCGCGTCCTCCAATTTTGGGAGCCCAGCAGCTGCGCGGCGTCCACACCTACTGAGCTCTCCCAACGAGATCTCGGTCGTCCTCGCAGTCTCGCTCCGTCGACTCGTTCTGCATTCATTACTCTCTTAGGCATGCGATCATCGTCCATTCTTTGTACATGCCCTGCCCATTGAAGTCGTTGTAGTTTGACGATTTTCGAGACTTGCAGCTCATCGTACATTTCATACAACTCATGGTTGTACCGGATGCGCCATCCATCTCGATCGCAAACAGCCCCGAAAATTCGCCGTAGAACCTTACGTTCGAAAGTGTCTAGCATGTTTTCGGAGGCTTGAGTTAGGGTCCATGCTTCGCAGCCATAGCATAGCACTGGTCGTATAATGGTTTTGTACACGCGGAGCTTCGTGTTTCTGTGCACATGCTTCGATTTCATTATGGGGAGAACCGAGAAAAAAGTCTTATTAGCTAACTGTATCCGTCGCTTGATTTCGTCAGTTTCGTTGGCGTCCCTTGACAGGTTGCAACCCAGGTAGATGAGGTTGTTCACGAACTCGATGTTGAGGTCCCCCACGTTGATGCTCGGTTGTGCAGGAGTCCTTGTCACCGATTGCATCATTATTTTAGTTTTACCCTCGTTAATACGTAATCCAACTTCCTTTGCAGCGGTATCGAGCGTATGCAGAAGTTCTTCTGCGTCAGCCAATCTTCGGGACATGATGTTGATGTCGTCGGCGTACGCTGCTAATTGTGTCGACTTGATGAGCAGCGTCTTGCTGTTGTCCATATTCATGGCCCGAATAACGTATTCCAGTGCTAGGTTGAAGAGCGTCGGTGCCAGTCCATCGCCCTGTTTCAAACCAGTGCGTGTTTCAAATAGATCAGTAAGTCTATTCTGGATCCTGACTTGTGAGACGGAGTTGGTCATCGTCATCTTTGTCAGTCGCACTAATTTTGCTGGTATACCAAATTGCAGCATGATGTTGTACAGTACTCCACGATCGATACTGTCGTATGCCTGCTTGAAGTCGACAAAGATTTGGTATACGTTTACGTTGTATTCCCAGCACCTCTGGAGTATCAGTTTGACTGAGAAGAGCTGATCGGTTGTGGAGCGACCAGGTCTGAAACCGCTTTGATATTCGCCAATGACTCGTTCTGCGTACGGTTTTATTCTATTTTCCAGAATTTTCGTCAAAATTTTATAGGACGTACAAACTAGTGAAAAATGCACCTAATATATTCCTAATTTATATTTACCATTGAGAACATGTACGGATACACTTTTGCTTCGTGCATTAGAAGGATTGCACTGATATTGCCCGGAATCTGATGCTCTTGCATTTTTAATTAGCAAAAATGATGTTGTAGTCTCTCCCTTGTTGGTTACCACCGAGACGCCACCCCGGGGAGAATCATAATTGATAATCTGGAACGAGATAAAATTATTAAAAATCTCAGTTCTCACTTAATCATATTTATCAACTTTTATTTAATTAAAAAAAATGTATGCATTATTCCAACGAATCTTATTAAGAAATGAAAAATGGATAATTAAAAATCAATGTTTCAATACATTTCACTTTCGGGAAATTAGTTTGAAAATCGTGGTGAAAAGGACATGATCATATTATATTTATTGTCGACAAAAAAAAAAAATAAGGTTTACTCACTGCATTATTATGATTCCAAAATATGTAGGCTGGAGGCTCCGGAGAATTCAGAATCACACACGTTAAATTTATAGTCGAACCGGCCTCAATATACAAATCTGGTGCACCTATAATTTCAGTCGTTGGCTCTGAAAATGGAAATGGAGGAAAATTA
The DNA here is from genome assembly GCA_964017055.1 of Chloromyia formosa. Taxonomy (NCBI): domain Eukaryota; kingdom Metazoa; phylum Arthropoda; class Insecta; order Diptera; family Stratiomyidae; genus Chloromyia; species Chloromyia formosa. The sequence goes on from OZ024817.1 coordinate 56,496,205, forward strand.
AACCAAATTTAAATTACATACACCAAATTTGCCGTGGGAGTGTTCCACTTTCATTAATTAAATTTGCTTGTAATGTAATTGAGAAAAATGAATAAGAGCGAAACAAGTTCAGTTGACTTAGCATTCTGAATGAATTTAAACACAACACATAGTACTTCAGTCGTTTAGATTGTAATACTATATTTAAATATAAAGATTTGGGAACATTTCTGTTTCGCAAAAATTAGGAGAATTCTCTCTATTCGATTAGAGAGAATTTTCACAAAACTTAAGAAATGTCCGTTTTATGACTTACAAATCCCCCCGCGTGGGTTCTAGGTTCTTACCACCTAAAGCGGAAATGGACTACCTAAGGCTACGGTTACTATGAATGCGTATTCTGACGAAAATTTGTTCTGACGAGTACGTCCGAAATTCTCATCAGAACAAGGTGGTTACACTATACGCGTTTTCTGATAGTCAGTACGTTTCTGCTTCCCGAAAATGGACGAACTGGATGAGTTTTATTGCCTTGAAAGTCCGTTAGTTAAGTTATTGCTGATAGGTGATGGGAAACAGAGCATGTTAGTTAACCACTTATTTTCCACAAGAGACGATAAGGGAGAGTTCCAAATGTTATTTCAGGATTTGTGGGGCAATCCGCAAAAGTTTTTTGAGTATTTCAGTGTGAGACCAACGACATTTGAATTGAAAAGTACTCAAAATTTTCAGGAATGAAAATTTTTTCATACTGCTAGTGTTGATTTCTTGAGAAACTTTCTCCCACTTTTGCCAAGAAATATCTCTGTTGTGATAATTTTTATCCTTCATATCCCACAAACACCTATTCTCGAACGCAAAACATATTATTTTTTCGATATCCATGATGAAAAAACCAACACGCGTGAAAATGAACGTCAGAACGCACGAAAAAATCAAACTCATTTGAACGCTCAAATGATTCTGACGACAACGTACGTGTTCTGACGAACACGTCGCTGCCAGAGTAAACACTCTCATTGGAAAGCAGGTGTTTGTTTTTTCGGACGAACTCATCAGAATTCGTCAGAACAAAAGTTCGTCAGAATACGCATGCATAGTAACCGTAGCCTAAAGCGGAAATGTTGCAATTAAGGATTCTCTCTAAATGCAATAGAGAGAATTCTCCCATAATTCGCGAAACAGGAATGTTCCAAGATTTGTATGCATTGGATTGCTATCACTCGCACGAGTGTTTTTTAAATCTGCCAACACTCCAATGAGAACCGACAACCAGCCCGGCCTAATTAGGCAAATCGGGAGAAACACTCAATCAATACGAACATATGTATATCGTGGTTCGGTGGGTGTCTCGAAAACAATATACGACTATATCTAGGGACGCAGGAGCGGGACGCAAAAGAAAAACGAAAAAATCGAAAAAAAAAATTAAAAATGGAAAAGTGACCAAGACTATGTTTATGCGACACAACAAGTACGGGTTTTTCCGATACAAGGAAAAACACCCGAGATATGATAATTTGAAAATGGCTATTTTTCAAATTTTTCTTGTTCTCGTTGTTCTCGTCGTTCTGGTTGTTCTTTGACAAGGCTACAGCCTCGTAGGGAGCGTATCGAGGTCTGCTTTCTTTTCTCACGGATTGCCTGTGTCCCAAGGGTGTGCATAGGCTATCATTTGCTCTGATCCGTGCAGTAGATAAAAAGATACATCCAAGAATGTGAAATTTTATAGTAGAGTTTCTGGCTTAAGTATTTTTGATAATTTGAATGCGACACAGAAAATCACTCGCAGAGATCGCATGCCGACGGGGAGAGACGCAAACACTTGATTATGTGAGTAGTGACGACGACGGATGCAAAAGTCCGTGCGCTCGTCGGGTGAGGAGAACCATACGAGTTCATGGTTGTGGGCGTGGTTTGTGGCAAGTGCATGAATGAAAAGTGTGTCATGGAAAAATTTAAACTGAATGTTTATGGCTGCATCTTAGAATGTCCGGAAAGAAAAAAAAACATGCTGTGTGGTCTTTGAAGAGAGAATCAGAGGAAATGAAAAAGAGCGAGAGAAACGAAGCAATTCGGCATAAGTGAGGAAGTAGGAAGGGGGATAGAAATTTGACATCTCTTTTGCTTCTATGTGATCGGGCGGGTGTTCCGCGGCAGAGAGACAGACTGGAATGTTATTGTTCCAATAGGAGAAGTAGGAGAGGGGATGACATTTCATTTGCTTTATGTGCTTCTATATAGACTGCGCGGGTGTTGCGCAGTTTAGGGCGTGTGTCTCTCTAGGAAGCGATTTCTAGGCAAGATGAGTATTATACGATTGGGGGTGATGAGGCGAATGCACTAAACTACTGTTAAAGGCACTTTGAGTCCTTTGAACTAGAAAAATGATATTCTTGGCAAGAAAACTATTTACCCTAAATGGGTAACCTGAGTGGACTCATAGTCCGGTACGTTAATCCCCATTTTATCGAAGACTACCGCATTCAGTAGGAATCAAACCGGAGCCCAATGTATAGAAGGCGAACGTGCTTACCGTTGCGCCATCTGTATTACTACTACTACTATGCAAAAAGATATGATATCTCCCAAAAACAACTCTTTTGTAAAAAATTCCCCGCCAAGAAAAACGTTTCAACCGCAAAAAGGATTGATATGAATACAATACCGCCAAAGTACTCGTAGCTTCGCGCCCCACTCTAGGGTTGGCATATTGAACGCTGATTGAATTAGTAAATTTCTTTCAAAGCCGATTGGCGAAGACTTGTACAGACCTAGTTGTGATACCAAAAGTACAAATAGGCAATGACTATATGCATTAAAAGTGAGTTTCTTATATGTCCAGCTTATAGGGAAGGTTGGCACTCATTCAGGAGGATCTTGACCATTCTCAAAATCAATCCACTAACCCATTCTACAAATATTTGTCGAATTTTTCAAGTCACTAGCTTCATTCTATCGAAAGTTATTGCTTATTTGAAGTCTCACTTGTAGGGGAGGTAGAGGTTTCGTTTATCGAATCTTGCGCATTTTTAATAACAACCAACTAGATCCCAGTACAAATCTTTTACCTAAATTTCAAGTCACTTGCTTCATTTTATCGAAAGTTATCGCTTATTTGAAGTTTCATTTGTAGGGGAGGTAGGGGTTACTTCTGTCGGATCTTGCCCATTTTCCAACCAAGTAGATCTTATTAGCAACATTCTTAGTAAATTTTCAACTTGCTAGTGTCATTCTATCGAAAGTTATCGTAATTAAATGAATATTTAATTTTTTAAATTTGTAGGGGAGGTAGGCGTTCCTTTGATCTGATTATGCCCAACTTACTAGAACTCAAGCAGCTTCTCACCTCAGTGTTACATGCCAAAAATCAGGTGTCTACCTCTATTGGTTCAAGATTTATAGACGAAAAACCTGAAAATTAGGGTAGTACAGGGCTCTTTGTAAGAAAAGTACCATTAGTTTTCAGCTGATCGATTTTATTTTTCCAGGAGAATATGAGATTACCCTAGCAAACAATCTATCAAAGATAGAGCTTTCCACGTTTATTTAATCGGGAGTTATGGATACATTTAATTATTTTACATTTGTAGGGGAGGTAGGCGTCCTCTTGGCCTGATCATACCCATTTTCAATAACAACCAACTAGATCACACTACCAACATTTGACCGAAATTTCAAGGCTCTAGCTTCATTCAATCGAAAGTTATCGTGCGAACGGACAGACAGACAGACGGACAGAGGGACAGACAGACAGACATGGCTAAATCGAATCAGGAGGTGACCCTGATCATTTATATATTTACAATGCTATACCTCCGGAGCCTCCTTTAAGGTGTTACATATTTTCGTCGTGACAAAAATAATATACCCTATACTATAAGTCTAGGGTATAAAAAATATGAACATCGTAAATTTAAACCCTAATAAATGACCACAGAAAAGACTTGTACATACCAAGTGGTGATACCAAAAGTACCAATTGGCAACGGCCATATGCATTAAAAGTGAGTTTCCTATTTGGCTTATTTATAGGGGAGGTTGGCGATCATTCAGAAGGATCTTGACCATTCTCAAAATCAACTAACTAGCCCACACTACAAATATTCGTCAAATTTTTCAAGTCGCTAGCTTCATTTTATCGAAGGTTATCGCTTATTTGAAGCCCCACACGTAGGGGAGGTGGAGGTTTCCTTTGTCGGATTTTGTGAATTTTCAATAATAATCAACTAGATCCTAGTACATATATTTGACGAAAATTTCAAGTCACTAGTTTCATTTTATCGAAAGTTATTGCTTATTTGAAGCGCCATTTGTAGGGGAAGTAGGGGTTTCGTTCGTCGGATTTTACGTATTTTCAATATTAGCCAACTGGATCCTACTACAAACATGTGGCCAAAATTTCAAGTCGCTGGCTTCATTCTATCAAAAGTTATCGTTTATTTGAAGTTTCATTTGTAGGGTAGGTAGGGGTTCCTTGGATCAGATCTCACCCATTTTTAACACCAACTAACTAGATCTTACTACCAACATTTTTCCAAATTTTCAACTCGCTAGCGTCATTCTATCGAAAGTTATCGTAATCAAAGGAATATTTCATTTTTTGAAATTTGTAGGGGAGGTAGGCGTTCCTTTGATCTGATTATACCCAACTTACTAAAACTCAAGGAGCTTCTCACCTCAGAGTTACATGCTAAAAATCAGGTGTCTACGTCAATTGGTTCAAGAGTTATAGACACAAAACGTGAAAAGTAGAGTAGCACGGGGCTCTTTGTAAGAAAATTACCGTTAGTTTTCAATTGATCGATTTTATTTTTCCAGGAGAGGATGAGACTACTCTCACAAACGATCTTCCAAAGCTAGAGCTTTTCGTGTTTATTTAATCGGGAGTTATAGATACATTTAATTTTTTTTACTTATGTAGGGGAAGTAGGCGTTCTCTTGGCCTGATCATGCCCATTTTCAATATCAACCAACTAAATCATACTACCAACATTTGCCAAAAATTTCAAAACTCTAGCTTCATTATATCGAAAGTTATCGTGCGAACGGACAGGTAGAGAGACATAGCTAAATCGAATCAGGAGGTGACCCTGATCATTTGTACTATATATGTATATACATTACTATACATCCGGAGCCTCCGTTAAGGTGTTTCATATTTTCATCGTAACAGAAACAATATACCCTATACTAAAAGTCTAGGGTATAAATATAAATCAAATAAATGAAGTCAAATGGAGAACTTAGTAGAGTAGAAGATGGAATTGTGCGGGCCCTAGAAGTCGTCAGAATTGAGTAGGAGGGGAAATGCGCTCCGAAAATCAATCGTAACTCGAAAATCTCTCATAGTTGAAAATAAAATGCAATTATGGTCAGTTCGCACTGACATTCCTAGTGTCCTGATTCGAACACCATGCGAATCAAGACTGTGCACTTGAGTAGCGTCGATTTATTCATACGTACACAAATCGTTGTTACTTAGCGGGCCGCACAAAAACTTATAGAGAGCCGGTATGATTGTAAATAAACATATCAGGACCTTGGAATAGAAACGGCGAATCCCGAAATTGAGGTGTTGGGAAGTTGAGCTCAAAGTTTTGAAAGTACTTCAAAATATCAAGGGCCAATGTTTTAATTTTAATTTATTCAGTTTTTCATTATTTTAACGATTTCTAAATTTTGATAGGTACATTTCAAAATGTTGAGATTAGTGAATTTAGTGAAGAAAAAATCACAAAACAGTCAGTAGCGAAACAAGCACTTTTCACAGAAGAGCAAGGGTGAATACGAATGATTTGTGGCTTTTCATAATGCTTGGATGAGGTTTCAGACCCGGGGTTTTGCCCTTGCTCCACTAAGTGAATCGAACAGTGAGATTTTGATAGCAAATGATATTACTCACATTTGATTGAAACTATGAGAATACTAAGGTCTTACCAGGGCAAAACGAGGTATCTACGCGTTGTCTATAATATGTATATCTTATACCAAGGAGAGAATAAAAAAAAATCCATTTTTCGGGTTCGCCCTTTCTATTCCAAGCTCCTGATATGCAGTATACGGAAAAGTCTTTATTAATTTATTTGATTTACAAATTGCAAAGTAAAGCATGGACTTGGTGTCTAATCAATACATACATAAATAAAAGAAAGGCAAATTATTATGATTAAAAATGTGCTTTAGGAAACTTTTTCTCCAAATCTTTTGTGAATTCAATATCGTAGCAAGGAGTTTCTGTAAATCTGTAAGATATCCTTTGAATCGGAGAATACTTTTTAAGGTTTCTACAAGGAATGAATCAATTTCTAATCTTTGTCTTTCTAAAACTGCAAAAGAATTCGGTAAACTTAATATTTCAAAAATAAATGTACCAATGAAAGGAACGTTTATAATCGGAAATCGTCTAACAAAATTGTTCTATTTCAATATCCTTGAACTTCCCAATTGAACTCCCCAAACATTTATTTTTTAATCCAAATTTATAATTTCTCGAAATCCTACATATCCTGGGATTCATCGATTCGAACTAAATTTGGGAAGAAATGTCGTTTTCTGGACAAAGCAATTGTGACATTCAAGATTGTGTAGCCATCCGAGTAGAATTGAAACCATTTGAAAGTGGATTCACAGTGATAGATGGAAAAAACTAAACTAGCAAATCGTAAAAATCGTATTCTCAGTTTTTCAAACTCGTAAAATTTGTAATAGGCCCCGAGAAAAATCGTATTTGAAGTTGAAAACAGTAAAAAAACATAAAAGAACTACGATTGGGGTAAACCCCAATCATGCAATACTCTAGATGAATTTGAACCTGGTTAAAGCCAATAAATAATTTTGGTTGCAATCTCGGATATTGTATAGGAGGGGGTAGACGGAGTAAGGGTAATCGACTATTTTTTTTTGAATCTAACTGATATTGTTAATTAAGTGTTAAGTACAAAATTTCAGCCCGATAAATTGTATACGTACTGAGTAAATAGGCTTAACGTATTTCATGAAATAGTGCAGTTTGTATGGGAGGGGGTAGAAGGAGGGTGAGAATTACAATAAATTTTATAATGTAGGTTACAATTATCATAAAAGTGATATATTCAAAATTTCAAAGCAATATGTTTTATAGTTTCTGAGAAAATCTGATTATTGTAAATTATCAAAAATGTGTCATTTTGTATGGGAGGGGGTAGACGGAGTAAGGGTAATCGATTACTTTTTTTGAATCTAACTGATATTGTTAATTAAGTGTTAAGTACAAAATTTCAGCCCGATAAATTGTATAGGTAATGAGTAAATTGGCTTAACGTATTTCATGAAATAGTACAGTTTGTATGGGAGGGGGTAGAAGGAGGGTGAGGATTACAATAAATTTTATAATGTAGGTTACAATTATCATAAAAGTGATATATTCAAAATTTCAAAGCAAGATGTTTTATAGTTTCTGAGAAAATCTGATTATTGTAAATTATCAAAAATGTGTCATTTTGTATGGGAGGGGGTAGACGGAGTAAGGGTAATCGATTACTTTTTTTGAATCTAACTGATATTGTTAATTAAGTGTTAAGTACAAAATTTCAGCCCGATAAATTGTATACGTACTGAGTAAATTGGCTTAACGTATTTCATGAAATAGTGCAGTTTGTATGGGAGGGGGTAGAAGGAGGGTGAGGATTACAATAAGTTTTATAGCATAGGTTACAATTATCATAAAAGTGATATATTAAAAATTTCAAAGCAAGATGTTTTATAGTTTCTGAGAAAATCTGATTATTGTAAATTTTCAAAAATGTGTCATTTTGTATGGGAGGGGGTAGAAGGGGTGGAGCGATTTAGCCCGTTCACGAACTTAGCCTTCATTTTTTGTCAAAAATAACGTGTGCAAAATTTGAACTTCATAGCTCAACGCGTTCTCGAGCTAGAGAGGTCACGGACGGACGGACGGACAGACGGACAGACGGACAGACGGACATCCGGTTTTGAGATATTCGAGTGATAATATGAACTTCTGTATCATTCATTTTTTTCTGCGAGCCTTATTTCTTAGCGTTACAAACTTTGTGGCAAACTTATAATACTCTCAGATTTCATCTAGAGTATAAATACGGATAAATCGTACTACTTGGCATCGCTTCATAATCATTATCGTGGCGCGGCGCGACAGCCCGACGTCGGGTCTTGGCCGCCTGGATCGTTGTCCTCCAATTATCTCGGTCACCTGACCGTGTCCTCCAATTTTGGAAGCCCAGTAGTTGCGCGGCGTCCACACCTACTGAGCTCGGTCGTCTAGGCAGTCTCGCTCCGTCAACTCGTTCTGCATTCATTACTCTCTTTAGCATGCGATCATCGTCCATTCGTTGTACTAACCCTGCTCACTGAAGTCGTTATAGTTTGACGATTTTCGAGACTTCCAGCTCATCGTACAGTTCATACAACTCATGGTTGTACCGGATGCGCCATCCATCTCGATCGCAAACAACCCCGAAAATTCGCCCTAGAACTTTACGTTCAAATGTATCTAGCATGTTTCCGGAGGCTTGAGTTACACCACGTCCAGCGTAAATACGGGCATGCGGTGCGTGCGTTGAATACGAGCAAATTTCAAAATCAAACCTATGATGTCAAATGTGCATGTCCAACGTAAGCACGAAATGCGTGCGATGCGACGTCCTCGCATCGCACGCATTGTTTGAAAATCAAACTCGTTTGATTTTGCCCGCATTATCGTGCGGAAAAACGACGATGAACATTCGGATTTCGGAAGTTCAAAAGCGGAGTGTGCTTTGGAATAAGAGCCACCGTGGTTGTAAAGATAGAATGGCGGCGGATATTGAAGAAAAATCGTATTATTTTGAAATTTGGCACAACTTATGTGAAGAGTCCGCTGAATATATGCTCCAAAGTCCCCGTTGATAGGGGGTCCAGTACTGTAGGAAAAGCGGGCCGAAGTCGATTTTGAAATTTTTCATGAATATTAACATACCAGGACCACTTTGTGTGGAAAGTAGCCTTGGTTTTCAACCGATTGAACTAATTTTATCAGAGGAGTATAGAAAGGTCCTAAGCGTTTGCATATATTCACGAAATTTACTTTCATCCGCTCGCAATTGCGGGTATAGATAGCCTGTTTCTGTATATAACACTTGTTTTAAGTCGATTGTTTTTTTCGATTTCTCAATATTTTTATTTTTATTTTTTTCCGTCAAGAAAATCTTTCGCGCTGAAACGAGCCATTTTTACACAGAATGACAATTGTCAACGCAACCCTCATTAACGCATTGTCGTATTGTTGTTGGACACTCTCCGCGTTCTCCGCAAATTAATGCGTTGCGTGCGTGTCCCGCAACGCACGCACCGTACACACCGTATTTACGCTGGACGTGGCGTTAGCGTCCATGCTTCCCAGCCATAGCATAGCACTGGTCGTATAATGGTTTTGTACACGCGGAGCTTCGTGTTTCTGTGTCAGTTTAGTTGGCGTCCCTTGACAAGTTGCAACCCACGTTTATGAAGTTGTTCACGAACTCGATGTTGAGGTCCCCCACATTGATGCTCGGTTGTGCAGGTGTCCTTGTCGTCGATTGCATCATTATTTTAGTTTTACCCTCGTTAATACGTAGTCCAACTTCTTTTGCAGCGGTATCGAGCGTATGCAGAAGATCTTCTGCGTCGGCCAATCTTCGGGATATGATGTTGATGTCGTCGGCGTACGCTGCTAATTGTGTCGACTTGATGAGTAGCGTCTTGCTCTTGTCCATATTCATAGTCGGAATAGCGTATTCCAGTGCTAGGTTGAAGAGCGACGGTGCTAGTCCATCGCCCTGTTTCAGAGCAGTGCGTGTTTCAAATGACATCGCTGCTTGCTTATAACACAATTAACACTCAATACCCTATAATTATAATTTGAGTAAATTTCTATACGTATTCAATGTTCTTGCAATGTGCAAGTGCAAATTATATTTTTCAGTGAAATTGGAATTTTTGTCACACTTGGTTTCATTTTGCACACCAAGTCAGTATGCAATGTGCGTACACGGATAGCTGCAAGAATGCAAGACTGATGCTATAAAACACGCTTTCCTTTATCCCCTTGTTTACTGCGTTCAGAAACGATCTCATTTTAGAGCGATGGTAGATCAAATTATCGGTTTTAAACAAAAGTATGTAATTAAGTAGTATTCAGTACTTAGTAATTTTTAAAAGTGTTAAATATAATACATTCTCTACTCATTACTTTTTCAGCTTATCCAAAACTATTGATTTTATACTCATTACATCTAGTGATTTTGAAAAAAATTAAAAAAAGTACTCATTACATTTAAAAGCAAGCTAGCCGAAGGTATGAAGCGTATCTTCGTTATGACTTATGGTGCATTTGCCACTTTGAAATTAGTAGTGAAACTTGTTCCGATTTCACTGTTCCTATGAGAGGTATATGAAATGGTGGGTTGATTTCAACCAAATTTAGAAACGTGGTTTGGCAGTCAATATGATTGAATAATATGAAATTTGGTAAAGGTATCTTCAGAAATAAAAAAAGTTTTTCTAACAAAAACTTGCTTTTTGAACGGTCGTTCCTATGACAGCTGTGTGATAGAGTAGTCCGATTTCAACCAAATTCAAAAAATATGATTTGTTTAACTACAGTAAGAAATAGTGTGAAATTTGAGAAAGCCATCTTCAGAAATAATAAACTTTTTCTCACAAAGACGAACTTTTGTACCGGTCGTTCCGATGGCAGCCATATGACGTAGTGGTCCGATTCCATATTTTCAGCGTGCAGCAGAAAGAAAGTTCTGTGCAAAATTTCAGCTCAATAGCTTCGAAACTGAGACACTAGTTTGCATAGAACCAGACGGACACACAGACAGACGGACAAAGCTTAATCGACTCGCCTCATCATACAGATCAAGAATATATATAGTTTATATGGTCGGAGATGCTTACTTCTGTGCGTTGCAAACTTCATGACAAAGGTAATATACCCCATCACATCCGTGAAGGGTATAAAAAACATTTGCCATGCTCTGAACGGCACATTATTGACTTCAAACCTATAAATGAACGGCTGTGTGTGATTCGCATTAAAACTCGATTATTTAACATCTCATCAATTTTGAAGTTAAAGAAGACGCAGTAAAAGACGAGTTTTACGCCCGCCTTGAGACTCTCTTCGACTCACTTCCAACAAGCGACATCAAACTGCTGCTGGGAGACTTTAACACGAAAGTCGGAAATGAAAGTTGGCACCGGGGGACCACTGAAGGCCACAGTCTCCATGAAACGACAACGGCCAGTGACTTATCGACTTCGCCTGCATCAGGAATTTGGTCGCAAGCTTTACGTGTTTCCCGCATCGAAGCGATCACAAGCAGACCTAGAAGTCTCCAGACGCACGTACCGTCAACCAAATTGATCACGTCCTTATTTGCAAGAGATGGGCGTCTAGTGTAATGGATGTCCGCTCCTACCGAGGAGCAAACTACGACTGAGATCATGATACAAGGAATATGTATTCCTTGTATCATGGACTGAGATGATCACTTGGTGAAGACGACCTACAGACGTAGAATTTCTTCAGTGCACCAATCCGGAATCAGCCCTCCAAAAATCTATGCGGTTGATAAACTTCTGAGCGACGCTACGGCGGTGGCGTTTACTGCCGCCCTTGAGGAAAGACTATCACCTATGCTACACAACATCAGCAACACAGGCGTTCATGGGTTCTGAGAAGAACTCAAGGGTACCTTCGAAGAGAACGCAGAGAAGGTCGTGGGATATAAAGCCCGGCGAGCGCGTAATAACTGGCTCGACGAAGAATTCACTTGACGCGAAAAACGAAGCGAATAAACAACGGATTCAACGAGCAACCAAGGCCAAAAGAGAAAAATATGACGAGCTACGGCGAATATCGAATAGAATAATTAGACGTAGAAACACCAGACAGGCGTACAAACTAGTAAATACAATTAAGAACGGCCATCAACCCAGGACTAGCCTCTATAATACTCAATTGCCCTAACGCCTTGTGGGGCATAGCGCGTCAACGGCTCCATGTGGCCCAGCTGACTTTTCGTTGGCATAAACTGGTTTCGTAGAATGCAGTTGCCAGCATGCACCTCCTGCACATCCATGGCCACGAACATCGTCGTGGACCCGAAACACCGGTAGTCAAACATAAGACTGATGTCTCAACATACTGCGCTACCGGTCGCCGCGACACCGATAGTTTTAACAATTGTATGTATTATTTTGAAGAGCTTCTGAATCTACCATCTAACATTCCCGCACAAGAAGGTCTTCACGATATTAGGCGTGTTTTTTGCGTAACCGTGTAGGGTCCCTGCCCTGGTTGCGCAATAAAACGCTTTAGGGTAGCATCCAGGTTAAATTTCGAATCGTCAAGTTGTATACCCTGATGTTTGTTGTGGGGGTGCCAGCTTAACGGACGTGCGCCTCATGTGTGGTGAAAATAAATTACAAATTCGGATGAAATATCAGTTTGATTATCGGATTGTTTATTTATTGCGAAGGTAGACGTTTATAAACTCGGCGTACTGCTCTAACTTAACAAACATCATTGAAACGAGTTTTTTATCAGTGACAGCTACAAGTGCAACTCTATCCAAATGGGCCGCGGGTTCGATCCCCAGCAAATTTTTTTTTGCCTTTTTATTTTGTTCTATTGATATTTTTAGTAATCCTATTGAAAATACTAAATATTATTTAATAATAGACATGGGCCCATTAGAGCAAGACATGCTATCAGTGGCGGATCTAGAAATAGATTTGGGGGGGGGGGGCAAGATTTTTTTCAATATGCCTGTAAACGTTTTTGTCGGTAATATATGTACATATGTCTGCATGTATGTCTGTATACAGGGTGTCCCAAACCGCAACGTCAACCCGGAAACCGGTGATAGGCCAAGTGGTGGCAGTTATCAGAAAAGTATTTAAAAAAATCTCCGTCAATTATTTTTTGACTTAAAAGACAAAAAAGAATTGGAAAAATTCATACACTGTGATGTTTTTTCAAGTACTGTTATTACAAATTTTCATTTTTTTATTTTTTTTTTATGAAGCAACCCTGACTAACTGTTCTATAAATCACAATCTGAAAGTAAAAAATTACTGTATTGGTTTTAAATAAAATATGACTTTTTTCCCCAATTTTGTACTCAAAATTATCACTTATCCCAACTTCAACTGACTGCACTGTAAAAAAAATATACCACGCGGTTTTGGCAAGTAACTGTAAAAGATGGCGCATTTTGTCCAGATTCCAAAATGGTACGACACTTCCTATATTATCTCTTAATTGAGGTGAAAAGAAGTAATAATCTTATTTAGGCAAAAGTGTAATTTATTGAACAAAAAAATCAATTTAAAATACAATTAAACGTTAGAACTTCAATTTACAACAAATGTTCAAAATGTTTGCTTCAGCTGCAATGCAAGCACGACATCTTATTAAAAAGGATCGAGTTATAAGCCGGGCGAGTCTTCCGGAACTAATGGCTTCAGCGATTTCTTTCGTGTAAACCTTTTCTTTTACCGCTCCCCAGTAAAAAAAATCGAGGGGATTTAGGTCAGGTGAACGTGCCGGCCACGAAACTGTACCAGACCGCCCTATCCACCTCTCGGGATATTCTCGATCGAGGAACTCTCTTACTGTACGGGCATAATGCGCTGGACAGCCATCGTGCTGATACCACATATTTGCAAAAGTACTGAGTGGCACGTCTTTCAATAAATTGGGTAAATGATTCATTAAAAAATCTAAATATGTCTCGGCACTTAAGTTCTCCGAAAGTTCGAATGGTCCAACAATTTGGTCATTTAAAATTCCAGCCCACATGTTCACTTTAAAGCGATGCTGCGCTCTATTTTGCCGCATTAAATGTGGATTTTCAATGTGCCACTCGTGTAAATTGTGGAGGTTAATGTAACCATCTTTAGAAAATGTGGATTTATCGGTCCATAGAGTTTTGTCAAAGAATCGGGGATCTTCTCTGTACTCACGCAACATCGTTTGACAAAATTGTACTCTCTGCGGATAATCTCGAGGTAGCAGACTTTGGACTCGTTGAACATGGTACGGATGCATCTTGTTTCTCCGTAGAATTCGTTAAACTGTACTTTTGGGTACTCCTGTGCTACATTCAGTTGCACGTACTGAGGCACTGGGGTCTTGTTCGACTGCTTGTAAGACTTCCTCCTCGTAGGGCATGATGGAATTTGGCTCTCCTGTCATGTGGTGTGGAATTCGACCCTCTGAGAATGACTGCGTTTATAAATATTCGGTGATCCGGATAACGTTCAGCATTTGGATATCTCTCACGATAAAGTCTGGCTGCAGCACTAGCATTGCATTTGCATTCATCATAAATAAGATGCATGATAGCATATTCCCGCGCACTGTATCTGTATGGCATAATGGCAGTTAAATGCGTCCTATAATCAAATTGTTACTGAATCACTAAATCATTCATAAGGTTACATGTGCTACACATGTCGTACCATTTTGGAATCTGGACAAAATGCGCCATCTTTTACAGTTACTTGCCAAAACCGCGTGGTATATTTTTTTTTACAGTGCAGTCAGTTGAAGTTGGGATAAGTGATAATTTTGAGTACAAAATTGGGAAAAAAGTCATATTTTATTTAAAACCAATACAGTAATTTTTTACTTTAAGATTGTGATTTATAGAACAGTTAGTCAGGGTTGTGTAATATTTACCTTTTTGCGTATATATACGTACATATATCAATACAGGTGATGTACGAGTATATTCACATATATGGTTATTGTTGCCATGATTTCCTGCATCTTGTCCATTTAATACTTCGAGTCACTGTAACCGCAATTATTATGATAGTGGGTGCAGTTACAACTGATAAAAATGGCCAAGATGCAGAAAATTATGATAACAGGCTATGAACAATAGAGGTAGGCATAGAAACAGGTATTGGGATGGGTTCCGTTGTCTCGATATAAATGAAAAAGCGAGAGTGAGTTGCGAGACCTGATTGAAGGAGTCGAGTTGTAGCGAACGTGATCGTCGGACGGCGCTTTTTGTGTGTTGCGGGAAATTTTTTGCATTTCTCTTCTTTGCGACACTTTTTCGTGCATTTTGTGAATTTTCATCCGAAGATCTGTGTCGCGTTCTAGAGCATTCGAGGCGCAACGAAAAGTGCAAAATTCGCTGAAGTTGTTTTTTTCCCTTTTAGGAGCAGCCCGGTGTGACGATAAGGGAGAAACCGCCGCAGCGCCAAAACAACAACAAAAATCATCGTGTGTGCCGATTACGATAACGAACCGACGCGACACCTTCCGATCTGGAAACAGTCCATTTCGTTCAGATTGGTTGGAATTTCTCCCTTTCGAGTGGATTACAGTGGATTTACTAGGATAATTATTGTGGGCATTCTTTTCGAGTGAATAAATCCAGAAAAAAAATGTGATTGTGATTTTAAAAGTTGATCTAACAATCAACCGAGGACAGTGAGGAAGCTTGTCGGGGGGATTGGATACAAGTCGCTCGAAAGAAATCGATAGCGCGGATTTGCACTTTTTAAAAATTAGCTTGGATTTTGGATTTCTGTTCACCCACGGACGACTGTTTGGAGCGGGAAGTTTTTTTGTGTTTTTTTTTCGGAGTAGCACCAGCAGCGACCATTTATTTCGGGAATATTTTCGAGCGTGCAATTTTCGTCAAATTTGTCGTGGAAATCCTTTTTTTTGTTTTTTGTGGTATTTTCGCAGAATAAACGGCAGATGTGGAGGAAAGCAATCAAACGGAAAAACGGTGCGATCTTTTCGGGAGTGTGTGTTTTTTGTTCCACTATTTGCGGAAGGACGGAAAGAAGGACGGCGTCGTGAGGCTATCACCCCCTCTGGCCCATCGCTCTGCCCCATGTACCGGATAGAAGGGCTCCGCCTAAAGCGCGGGGCTCCAGGTGAGTTGTATCGATCCTTTTCCTTTTTTCTTTCTGTCCTGAAGCTGGCATATGTTCCTTGAACGTCTGCAGGGCAAAGAGCCCCGATCTCGGGGTCAGTATGTTTAGCTCGACCGAGTTGGCTTCGTGGTAAAATAACAAACTGAGGCACAGTTCAGCAGTGCAGTTCTCATATCCAGAGGCCCTACGTTTCAACGTCCAAGAAAGCCTAAAAACCGATCGAGATTTCACTCCCGACAAATTTCCAAATAGTTCCAACTATTTTAATAAATAGTATAAATTAGTAGACAGCAATATGGATAGTGCGATAAAATACATTAAAAAGAACACTAGCTACTGGGAAAAAAAATTAGCATATGAAAAATATTTAACATTATTGGTGAGCTTCAGTGCGATTGCCTACGAGTTGATTGACTGCTTCAACTCGTAGGCAATCGCAATCTATTGAAATTGAAGGGCAAAATACAGGATTGAATAAGAGAGATATTATTGTGTTTATTACTTAGCGTTGCGCTTTAAGCTTCTTTTTTTCATTTTCCATAATTTATTATTAGACAAATGCTATTAACCTACTACGGATATTTCCCTCTTCTCTTTAGTACTTGGGGTGAATTAACTTGGGCACAACAAAAATTGTACCAGTGTAAATATTTTTCTTTTCTCCCTCAATTGTAATGAAATTGAATTTGTCCTAATGCTTACTAATATGTAAGCCGATAATACACCAAAAGCAAATGAAAATCGAGTTTCAATCGAAATTAGCGTTAAAACGAAAGTTTGATTTGGTGGTTAAGCGAAAAAATGTGAGGATTGAGTTTCTTAGGAAGAAAAAACTTGATTATTGCATAATTGAAATAAATAATAATAAAAATAAAAAAAATGGAAAAAATAAATATAAAAAAAAAAAAATAAAAATAAAAAAAAAAAAAAAAAATTTTAATAATAAATATACGAAAATTTTTAATTTGGATATTAGGCTGTTCCTCGACCTGGATTTAAAATGAGGAGCTAGGCTATCATTTATTTTCTATCCCTCTCCCTCCCTCTGATGTGAATTTTTGCTTAAATTGGGGGATTTCCCAATATGCGCCCGAAGTCCCACGGTAGGGAGGGTAAAGACGCGCTGGGGCCATACCATCAGGGGCCCGTAGCTTGAGCCGTTCGTCATCAGAAGGCTCTGTACCTGAGAGGGAAAAGGATCTGTCCTGATTGGACGGTATTCCCGTTCTAATTATATTTTCGGCCCTGTGCAATTAGTAGTTTGGCTGATGCAGCCCTGTATCCCTTCACGGGTTTTTGTATCGATTTCGTCTTTTGGGAGTTTGACGTTCGTCGTCACCACTAGCGTTCTCTTTTGTTTATCTCTTTTAGCCTGTAGTATATTTCGCTTTTCTTTTGTTGTTTGGTTTACCGGGCAGACGTGCGATTCCTTCGTTGTACGTGAATGGAGGAGGCCGATGACTGCCGTGTTCTACTCACCCCACCACTCCCGACAGCTGAGCTGGTCTGCCAGCGCACGTCACGGGTAGTTATCGGAGAGGGTTTTTGTCACTTTAGGTGTACAGAGGCCTTTACGGCCAATCCATACCCTCGCCCTCCATTGCTACAGTTGCTTCATAAAAAAAAAATTAAAAAAAAAAATTAAAATTTGTAATAACAGTACTTAAAAAATCATCACAGGGTATGAATTTTTCCAATTCTTTTTTGAATGTCTATAAGTCAAAAAATAATTGACGGAGACTTTTTTAAATACTTTCCTGATAACTGCCACCACTTGGCCTATCACCGGTTTCCGGGTTGACGTTGGGGTTTGGGACACCCTGTATATGGTAGTTTTAAATAAGAATTTGAATATCTTATTTAATATTTTCTATAGCTTACTTAGCCATATTAGCCCCGTTTGATTCACTCGATCTCGGTCCGACACCGAAAAGAACGGTCTGGATCTCAAATGTCAGTTCGTGTCTCCGAAGTCTTACAGTTGGCAAGTTGGAAACAATTTGACGGTGTTGTGTGCCGTTTGGTTGGCCGTGCATGGCGACCTTCACTTGCACTTCGTGAAAACCGTGCCATCAATTTAACAAAATGCAATGTCGCAACATTATCACGAGATCCCATACGAGACCAGTTCATAGACTTGTCTACCGGTTTGTATGAAAGCGTTTTTTGATCTGGTGAATCGAACGTGACTATTATTATTGTACATACTATACAGTGGGTTGCCATATTATTAGGGACAGTACACAAAATAATGTATTTTTCGATTAAAAATCTTTTTTTGAGTAAAACAATTAGCTTTCATAAGCTTATTTTATTTAATTTTGCTGCTGGTACTATTACTAATATATTTGACAAGTTGTTTCCAAATTTTAACGCTGGAAATCTATATTTTCTATTAAATTAGTAAGGTAAGTGTTCATTTGGTTGTCGTTTGTTGACAAGTGCTGTGCAGTGACTTCGCCTAAAATGGCTTTAAATAATTTTTTTCGCAATTTTTTTCTTTTTTGCCATTGTTAAAACGTGAGTAATATCTCGTATTGAATAACTTTTTTTCAACCTAGTATGGGTAAGACTTCAGACACGTCTCCACGCAAATGTCGAGAAATTCAGACATAAATATTGCACTTCACACGTTCTCACCGCCAGATAGCAGCTATAACGGGTGTTTCGAAGCCGGTTATTTTGTGGCGATCTAGCGTCAGATCGGTCTGACGATAGATCGCACCGTCTATGGCGGGTCTAAAATCGGTGAATTTAGTGTTCGTTTTTGCATTTGAAGTGAATGTGGAAGTGGTTTGTTTACTTTTTGTGTCGTGTGTGGCAAGTGCGGACAAAAAGCAATATGGCGATTTGTGCGGGTGAATTAATTTGTTTCGCACCAAATACATTTTTTTGTTTCTGTCCTTAATTTTACTTGTGACAGTGAAATGAGAAGTGCAGAAACGGATTATACGAATCAAATTGAAGTTTCGGGCATGCCATCTTTTGGCTGTGATAAATAATAATCAATCAATAGATGTACATGCTTGAACAATTTCAATTTGAGACACCACCATATTCGTGCCGAAGTGAAGTCGGAGCCATTCGGCACTTGGTCATCGGAGGTTGAGAAGAGGCCGACTCACACACTCTCAGCGACCTGCTTTCAGGCTATGTTCTCGTATATGGTTTTGTAATTGCGCAATTTATTTATGTACTTACCTATTACATTCAAATGAACGAAATGACTCATATGAGGCGTTGTGGAAACCTGGCACTCATATATGCCTGAGTCCCTGTGCTGCGGGTACTTTATTTGCAGGATCCAGTCTTCAGTTTGGGGGTGATGAATGGCTCGAAACCTTTGGTCCGATGTATACGTATACCGTCCTACAGTTAACAAATGGATATCGCGATGTCTGACCCAGGATACTTGTAATAACATCTGCAATGAAAAGCAATAAAAAAAGTGTTAACAATAACTTCATTTTAGATTCAGACAAATAGCTTTTCACACGACCTGGGGTTCAGTCCAGCGTCATTCTAAAAAAAATAATGATGTTTGGCATTGTAGCTCCAAATCTATCGACTGCAGAATTAAATTACACAATACGATTTGCAAAAGCAAGGAGTTTTGTTCGATTGCATAAAATGGTACATTTGTCTTTAAATAAAATTCTGGTATCATTGTGTTGCCACTCCGCCAGATTTTCAACAATAACCCAAGGTAGATTCCCATCACATTTCAAGCATGCTTTAATAGTCCTGTTACATAAAGGCGGAAATAGAACGGACCTAGACAATTACCGACCGATCTCGTTGGTATATCATATTGCTAAGATATTAGAAAAATGCCTGAAGAGGCATGGATTTAAATCCGACATTAGTACGGGCGTCCTATATGACGTTACAGAATACATTTATATTATATAAGGCAAAAGATAACAAAGTGGTTGAACAGTGCAACCTTCGAAAAGCCTTTGACACCGTAGATCATCAAATATTGCTTAAAAAATTAAGATCGATAGGTTTAGACAGAAATGCTCTGTCTCTATTCCGCTCTTGTCTCACAAACAGAATACATGCGGTTAAAATCGGCGACACTATCAGCCGAAATCTGGAGGTGTTATATGGTGTTCCGCAAGGGATTTTCTTAGTACCTATCGTATTCCTTATTTACGTAAATAATTTGTGTTAAATGGATGGAACATACATTAACGGACACCTGATCGCTTAGGCAGACGATACTGTGCTTTTATTTAAAGGACAATGCTGGACGAATACCTTTGCAAAATCAAATTATGGCTTGGCGATTGTCAGCAATTGGCTTGCTAATCTCAAAATGAGCCTGAATTTGAGCAAAAAAAGATTCATAACATTTGGACTCATTGATCCCTCCTCTATTCATCACCAATCACTTTAATTTCGCGACGAAAATGTTGAAAGAGTTGCTGAAATCAAATACCTTGGGATCATCGTTGACGAAAAACTGAAGTGGGATTGACATGTTGCATGATGTGAAAAACATTCCACTTATTTCTTTTATTACGTAGTATCTTGGAAACTAAACTTATTAAAATGGTTTACTTTGCACAAGTACCCTACAATATGGTATAATTATTTTGGGGATCTGCAAATTCCAGTGCATTAGCTCCTCTAAGGACCTACAAAGTAAACTAATTAAATTATGCTCGAAACAAACTAAATCTTACTCCACAACTAAATACTTTCTCGATTTCAATGTCATGAACATCCGGCAACTGTTTGTTTTCGTCCTCCTGAAGTTTAGTTTCCGAAACGAATCTAAATTTGCGTTGTACTGCTCAGAGTATACTACAAGAGGTCAGAGAAAATCACTCATGAAATTTGAAAAATGCAAATTAGGACTAATGCAAAAACATTTATGTAACTTAGGGCCGAAAGCTTTTAATAAGTTACCATTTTATATAAAGAACAAATCAACTCCGCTTAATTACAAGTTAATAATCAAGCGTTTCTGTTTTGCCAACCCGTCAATTTTTGGTGGAATTTCTTTAATAATAGTTCAATTTTATTTAATTCTTTTTCCTTCTTTTGTAAAAAAAAAATTAATAATTCCCTGCAGTTATAATTCTACCTTATTTTTCTGACAGTTTTTCTTACGGATACTATTAGCAAATAGATGAATTTAATCTAATTTCCGAATGAATACTCGATTTTCACACTCAAGCCAATAATGGCTTATGATAGATAGATAGATAGATAAATTCATTTATTAAATGCCAAAAATAACATATAAAAATAAATCAAATAGATAAATACAAATGAATAAAAGTACATGAGCATACTGCTCGTCTGCAGAGTATTGAACATGTGTATTCAAACATAATCCTTTCTGTACTTAAGAGCATAATTACAATAATTATAAAGTTTGAGCCAATTGCTTCCGTTTAATTCATGGATTGCTTCTTCTAAAGTTAAACAAGATTTATTAAAATAAAAGTTCCTGATTTCGTTTAATATAGGGCATATTGCCAGAAAATGAAATGAATCTTCACGCTGCCCCAGGTTACAAAGTTGACAAGTTGACGCTAAATCTGAATATGTGTTAAGTACAAATGTACAAACATGCACTATGTGCATTTAATACTAGACTTAAGTGAAGTTGTCAAAGTATAGTATGTTAAATAAAGACAGTCCAATACTGAACATGGCGCAGCCAGGTAGTAAAATCCGAACCCAAAAACTAAAAAGTATTAAAATGTACGTGTGAATTAATATAAATATATAAAAGTATAATCGCAGTTATGAATTAATTAAAAGCAAAATTAAAAGTAAAAAGCTATAGTGAAAAAAGATTCGGGCGATGTTCTACGATTAAAATCTTGCCACGTGATAGTTCACAAAACGTACATATATATTTTGAGGTTGAGGTGCTAAAAAATTCAATACGAGATGGGATTTAAAAGACCACCGCCTCTAATACTATCGCAACATAAGTGAAGCGTGGAAAAATTTTAGGCAATTATGTATATGAAATATATGCCATTGTCATGAAAACAGATAAAGAAGATGATCGAGTTCAGGTAGCGAGATTTCTCAGCTGTGCAGGCGAAGAAGCCATGCATTTTTACAATAACCTGAAAATAAAAACCGAGGAGCAAAACAAAATCAAAATAGTACTCCAGAAATTTGAAGAGTATTGCAATCCTCGTAAAAATATAATTTTTGAGAGGTTCAAGTTTTACACTCGCAAACAAAGCGAAAATGAACCCTTTGACCACTTTATGGCCGACATCGTTAAATTGGCAAAAAATTGCGTGTTCGGAAGTACAGAAGATGACATGATTAGAGATCGCATCGTACTGGGGATTTCGGATCAAAACTACAATCACAGCTGGTAAAAATGGACAGTCTAGATCAAGCCAAAGCAGTGGAAATGTGCCGCATAGCAGAAATTACGTCGACTCAAACAAAAGAAATGCAGGGACAACAACAAAACATTTTAAGTATCAATAACAAATCACAAAAGAACAATATATTTAGTAGTCAAAATTCCAGGTCAAAGAATAATTCGAAATTCAGCTGTAAAAAATGTGGCAACAAGTACGGGAAGAAGAGCTGTCCTGCATTTGGAAAAAAGTGCAATAAATGCGGGAAATCCAATCATTTTGCAGCATAATGTAGAAGTCAATCGCAAAATACTAAAAACGTGAGTAATATTGCATCCAAATCTGATAGTGATATTAGTTTAAACCAGTTTTATATAGATGGCATTAAAAGTGGAAAAAACGTAGACTCGTGGTTCGAAGAAATAAAAATAAAAAACGAATGGGTTAGGTTTAAATTAGATAAAGGAGCAGAAATAAACACATTGCCCGTAGATATTTGCCAAAAAATTAACGTGTGTACAGAAATTAAAAAAGTTCCTATTAGGCTGGAGGCCTATGGGGGATACACAGTAAGAAGCTTCCGGGTGTCGTGAAAATTAACATTGATTATAAAGGTATTGAGAAAAATATTGAGTTCATGGTAGTTGAAGAAGGTTCTAAGTAGTGATGTGCCAAAGGGCTAATTTTAGTTAGCTGTTAAATCTGTTAATGCTACTATCGATTAGTAGCTAAAAATAACAGCTAAATCTGCTATCTGTTAATTTTGTTCAGGATATATTTAAACCGGACTAAATAACTTAATTTAATGTTAGATATATGCAGGGATCCACATTAAATTTATTTAAATTTTGAAAGTTCGTCTTTTTGTCATAAGGACCTAGACATCTAATCCATCATATTGACACATTAGGATTCTTGGTGTATTCGTAAAAAACATAATATACCTATAGATGGTCTATCTATTCCGACCAATCCAGGCTTGGCCTGTCTTCCCAAGTAACGGTACGTCAGGCTTCTTAAACTAGGTGGAATAAAACAGACAGATCTCTACTTGAATCCCCTGTTTTATTTCACTAATGTGAAATTGCATAATTGAATCACATACATATGTATAAATGTATATGTGTATACACATATATGTGATCGAATTTGGGGATTATGATTGTATCCAAGCGTAAAAACTGCAGAATAGTATCATTACACAATTCTCAATCTTGGACAACAGTACCAAATTCAATTCATCAGTGGTCTTTGGTTTTATTATTATATGTTATTAATTATATTGCCAATTAATTAGAAAAAGGTACCTATCGAATGATATCTCAATCCTACTTCACCCTAAATTCACTTTATATCATTATCTCTCTTCATTATGCAGACCTTTGTCTAAGCTTATAAAACACTAAACTTCACCTACAATCATAAAATCCTTCTACAAAAACACCCAATCTACCTACTACCCAAGTCTACCTTACCGAAGAATCCCTCAATTTAAAAATCTCTCAATCTCACTTCTTCCTAAAAGACCATATCCTAT
Source organism: Chloromyia formosa (assembly GCA_964017055.1). Lineage (NCBI taxonomy): Eukaryota > Metazoa > Arthropoda > Insecta > Diptera > Stratiomyidae > Chloromyia > Chloromyia formosa. The sequence goes on from OZ024817.1 coordinate 56,520,025, forward strand.
CATCCAGCGAATCTAAAGACATAATCTCTTTATTTCTGCTGCTAATTGCAAACGAAACATCTACGTGCAGATACAAGTAGCCACCAACAAATGCCAACTGCTGTTTTTATCAACCGTACCATTCAACTGCTGTTTTTATCAACCGTACCATTCAACTGCTGTTTTGACATGGATATGTCTTATAGCTGGGGGTCATCCTAAAAATCAGTCCGTCACACGAAATGTCTGTTTTTCTACTCGGGGGTCAGAAGAGGAAACAAGCCCATCGAAATTTTTTCTTTTCTGGTTGTGCATGTCGTTTGAGTGAAGTGGTCATTGTGCATGGCTGTTGCTTGTAGATCCGCGCGGGCGGTGCACTTGCGGGGATCCTGTGTGTACATGTTGGGATGTTGATTTGATAGCGATAAAGGTTGGCGTTGTGGACGGCAAGAAATAACATAGTGTACGGGTGAACGGGCGGACTTTCAATGAACTTCAATTTCCGCCAATTCCCATTCATCATTTAATAAAATAGCCCGTGTTGTACTATCTGAATCACTAGGGTCCCAGAAAAGGTAGCAAGTAGTCAGTTCGACTAACATTTGGACATGCGCAGACGCAATTTGAGAGAGTGTACATAGTTCCCGCCCCCCGAAGATGAGCAAGAGCGGATGAAGTTCATTCGAGCCAAATCGGGTGATCCAGCGACTGTGTTTGTGCATTTGCAATGGCGGCGATTTGAGGTCTGACTGGTCCACCATGGGGGCCCCCACCCCACGTGCAATAAACATGTAGAACAAAATGGCGGATTTATACTAGGCGAGTTAGAATCTCTCAAGTCCCGAAATAAAGAAATATTCGTCGCAGGATGTTATATGTTATGATCTACATTCAGAGGTCTGCAGAAGATCAAATGCCCCCCTTCCGCAAAAATTCCAAAATGTTCAAAATGGCTGGAATCCAAACAAATAAAATAGCGCACGTTGTACTACTTATCTGAATCAATAGGGTCCCAGAAAAGGTAGCAAGTAGTCAGTTCGACTAACATTTGGACATGCGCAGACGCAATTTGAGAGTGTGTACATTACATAGCTCCCGCCCCCCGAAGATATAGATAGAGCGAGAGCCATCGCGGATGAAGTTCATTCTATCCAAATGGTTGTGCATTTGCAATGGCGGCGATTTGAGGTCTGACTGGCCCACAATGTGGCCTCCACCACACATGCAATAAACGTATCATAAAACAAAATGGCCGATTCGTACTGCGCGAGTTAAAATCTCCCAAGCCCCGAAATAGAGAAATATTCGTCGCAGAATGTTATAGTTCCAAGCAGCTCATCGTGACATGATGTATATTCAGAGGTCTGCAGAAGATCAAATGCCCCCCTCCCCCCTTCTGCAAAAATTCCAAAATTTTTCTTGTGCATTCTCTTTGTGCGTGTGTTGGAATGTTTTGTTTACTTTTGTTAGTTTCCCTTTCTGTTTGCTGGACACAATCGCATAGAGTGGCACGCGTTACTTGAGAAACGGATTGTGTGTGCCGGACTCGGACTGTTGATTAAAGGGGCGGGATGAGACGGATAGTGTGGGAGCGATTTTGCAATAGATACACAAACACAATACACGTCCGATTGGGAAAAGATGGTGGGAAGCGTGATTGCGATTAGCAGAAACGTACACAGCGAAATGTTGATAGGCTGCAGTCTGCAAACTGTACCGAACGGGTAGATGGAACAGGGTGCACGAGAGGAGGTGAATATTGCACACACGCGATGCAAACGAAAACGAAACGATCCCGCGAGAGAAAGGAGCCCAAGCGGACAGGACAAAGCAAAGCAGAATTTATGACGAGTATCTACACTGCCACCAGATACATGGGTACATGGATATGTCTTATGCCTACCGAAAGCGTGGGACGTGTTTTCTCGAATGATATCATCCAGTATAACTATACTGGGATCTTTACAAAACTTACGTCGATATCTTCAACACAACAGGTTCCACGCAGTCGGTAGTCATAGACATATCCATGTTCCGATGTATCTGCATGCAGTGTAGATACTTTGTATCTTTTTATCAACCGTATCATTCAACTGCTGTTTTTATACCCTAGACTTTTAGTATAGGGTATATTGTTTTTGTCACGACGGAAATATGTAACACCTTAAAGGAGGCTCCGGAGGTATAGCAATGTATATATATAAATGATCAGGGTCACCTCCTGATTCGATTTAGCCATGTCTGTCTGTCTGTCTGTCTGTCTGTCCGTCTGTCCGTCTGTCCGTCTGTCCGTCTGTCCGTCTGTCCGTCTGTCCGTCTGTCTGTCTGTCTGTCCGTTCGCACGATAACTTTCGATAGAATGAAGCTAGAGCCTTGAAATTTTGGTCAGATGTTGGAAGTATGATCTAGTTGGTTGGTATTGAAAATGGGCATGATCAGGCCAAGAGAACGCCTACCTCCCCTACATATGTACAATAGTATTAATAACTCCCGATTAAACAAGCATGAAAAGCTCTAACTTTGACAGATTGCTCACGAGGATAATTTTTTACTCTTCTGAAAAAATCAAGTTGATCAGTTGAAAACTAACGGTAATTTTCTTGCAAAGAGCCTCGTACTACCCTACTTTTCGGGTTTTTGTCTATAACTCTTGAACCAATTGACGTAGACACCTGATTTTTGGCATGTAACCCTGGGGTGGGAAGCTGCTTGAGTTCTAGTAAGTTGGGCGTAATCAGATCAAAGGAACGCCTACCTCCCCTACAAAATTTAAAAAAATTAAATATTCTTTTAATTACGATAACTTTCGATAGAATGACACTAGCGAGTTGAAAATTTGGTGGAATGTTGTTAGTAAGATCTACTTAGTTGGTACTGAAAATGGGCAAGATCCGACCCAAGCAACCCCTACCTCCCCTACAAAATGCAACTTCAAATAAGCGATAGCTTTTCACAGAATCAAGCCAGCGACTTGAAGTTTTGGTCAAATGTTTGAAATGAGATTGGGTTAGTTGGTATTCAAGATGGGTTAGATCCTACCTAAGGAACCCATACCTCCCCTAGAAATGAAACTTAAAATAAGCGATAACTTATGATAAAATAATGCTAGCGGCTTAAAATTTTGGTCAAATGTTTGTAATAAAATCCAGTTGGCTAATATTGAAAATACGTAAAATCCGACCTGTGAAACCCCTACTTCCCCTACAAATGAAACTTCAAATAAGCGATAACTTTCGATAGAGTGAAGCTAGAGACTTGAAATTGTGTTTAAATGTTTGTAGCATGATCTTATTTGTTGGTGGCAATAATGAGCAAGATCCGACCCAAGGAACCCCTACCTCCCCTATAAGTGAAACTTCAAATAAGCAATAACTTTCGATAGAATGAAGCTAGCGACTTGAAAAATTCGACAAATATTTGTAGAATGGGTTAGTTAATTGATTTTAATAATGGTCAAGATCCTTCTGAATGATTGCCAACCTCCCCTATAAACTGGCCATATAGAAAACTCACTTTTTATGCATATGGTCGTTACCAATTAGTACTTTTGGTATCACCACTAGGTCTGTACAAGTCTAGGGTATATACGCTTCGGCCTGGTTTCAACTGCTTCTGTACTAGCAGATTTTGCAAAACGAGCAAGTAGCGAAAAAGTAGCTGGTAGCGGAAAAGTACCTCGTTTCGAAATTCAGTGAATATCGCTAATATCAGCTGAAACTCTAACTAGCAGCTAGTGGAAGTGGACTGTTACTTGAATTTCAAATTCGGTTCCACTTTTCGTTACTGCTGCTATTTTTTAACTTTTGCCAAATTTTGATACTTTTACTACTGCTGATGCTACTGTGCTGCTGATTCATATGAGAATTCGAATTTAACCGTGAACGATGGAGGTGGAGCAGACAGCAGAGTATTCGTTTGATTTGATCTAAACTTAGCTTGAGTTGAGATGTATAGAGTCAGTATGTATAGACGAATACGATCTTTGTTGTGTACATACATATTCTTGTCTATTGTAAAATCTGTATACGAGTTCGAGTGAGTGAACTGCCTTGCATGATTGATTTGATAGTAATGAATGATAAGATTATGAGGTTTAGTATTGTGGGATAAGTGAGATGTGGGTGAATGAATACACATGTCATATATACATACATGTAATGCGTTGTGCGTAGTATTTCTGCTTTCTTTATGCGATTTCGGAGCATTTGCAGATACACATAAATTTTTGATGAATGAGGGAATGATTTTTGTTTGGGGTTTAAGAAGTTGAGTTGTATTTGTTATTTTTTGGTGTTAGCAGTTACCTGCTAATGTTAAAAGTAAGAAGCTGCTAAAAATAGCAAATACGCTAATAGCAACCCATCTCTAGTTCTAAGCCTATCTTGGGCCTTAGGAGTTGTGTTAGCCTAGGACTAATAGCTAGAGTGAAAGAAATTAGCATATCCAACAAGGAAGAGTTCGTGAAAATATACAAAGACGTGTTTACTGGTAAGGGGAGTTTTCCCGAAAAGTGTACTCTCAAATTAGTTGAGAATGCAGTGCCATCTCACAAACCCCCACGACGTATCCCATTAGCTTTGAGGGATACTGTAAAGAAAACGCTAGATGATATGGAAAAAAGAAGCATTATTTCAAAGCAAACAACTCCTACCTCGTGGACTCATAATATAGTAGTCATAGAGAAGCCAAACAAAACTTTACGTATTTGTTTGGATCCACGAGATCTGAATCGATATATCCAATATGAACATTACCAAATTCCTAAAATAGATGATTTCATGCTTGCAATGAATGGATTTGAGTACTTTACAGTTATCGATTTAAAGGAGGGATTTTGGCAAATGGAATTAAGTGAGGAGAGCAAGGATTTAACGACTTTTAGCACACCTTGGGGAACATATCGATTTAATGTTTTACCGTTTGGCATAAACATTGCACCTGAGCGATTTCAAAAGCTCAATTCAAAGTATTTCGGTAACTTGCCGGGTACATTTGTCTATATTGACGACATTATTGTAAGAGGCATCACTTTGGAAGAGCATAATAAGAATTTGAGTAATATTATCAATCGGACAAGGGAGATCAACGTTAAATTCAATCCAGACAAACTCCAATATTGCGTGAAAAAAGTTAGATACTTAGGACATATTGTCACTAAATCAGGAATAGAGCCAGATCCGGATCGAGTTAAGGATATAGAGGGTATTAAAAATTCAAAAGATAGAAAAGATCTTGAGAAGATTTTAGGGACAACAAACTATTTAAGAGCGTTCATACCTAATTTATCAAGCTTAAATGCACCCTTACGGGCACTATTAAGAAAAAGTGTGGAATTTGTATGGACTCCATCACATACTGAAATTTTAAATAATATAAAGCATAAAATAAAAGACTATACTGTATTACACACTTTCGATCCAGAGAAAGAAATCGTAGTTCAGACCGATGCCTCTAAAGATGGGCTAGGATGTTGTCTATTACAAGAAAATAAACCTATTTGTTATGCATCGAAAAGCCTCACGAGTAGTGAAACTAATTACTCTCAAATAGAGAAGGAGCTGCTTGGTATTGTATATGCATGCAACAAATTCCATAACTATATTTACGGTCAAGTTGTGACTATCCATACGGATCACAAGCCCCTGGTTTCTTTAATCGAAAAGGAGATATCACAAGTTCATTCAAATAGGTTACAACGAATGAAAATAAAACTACTTAAGTACAAACTTAAAATTAAATATATACCAGGTAAAGATCTGCATATAGCTGACCTTCTATCTAGAAATGCTACTGTTGATAATACAGTGAGTACAGAATCACTTGGTACAGATGTGATTCATGAGATTAGCATGAATGCAGAGAAAAAGCAACAACTTCAAGATGCTACAAAAAATGATGTCGATTACCAAGAGATACGTAGATATATTCAAAATGGTTGGCCGAATTCTAAAAATAAAATATCGGATCCAGTCAAATCGTATTGGTTCATTCGTGATAAAATTTTCTTTGAAGATGGATTGTTGTTTTGTGACAACAGACTCTGTGTTCCTAAAAGTTTAAGGTATATGACGATTAAATTATTACATAGAGTTCATTTGGGTATTACAAAAACCAAAGCGGGGGCTAAAATACTCTTTTATTGGCCTAAAATGAACAATGACATTGAGCTCATTATAAGTAAGTGTAGAACTTGTGAGAAATTCATGGCGGCAAATCGCCATCATACAATGGTTAAGTATCCAATACCGAAATATCCCTTTCAAAGAGTCGCTTGCGATATTGCTGAGTTTGGTGGAAAATCATACTTAGTGCTTCAAGACTACTATTCGAAATGGATTGAATTGGAACTAATACCAGGTAAAACAGCACATAATGTCATAAAAGCGCTAAAAAACATTTTTAGTGTCCATGGAATACCAGAAATGGTAGTTTCATATAATCAACCATTCAACTTCTTTGAATGCAAAAACTTTGCAAAAGAGTGGAATTTCACATTTGTATACACAAGTCCTAGATATCCTCAAGCAAATGGATTGACAGAAAAAGCTGTTCATATAGTTAAAACATTAATGAAAAAAGCTAGAGAAGAAAATCGTAGTATTGAACTTATGCTTATGGAATATCGAGCAACACCAATTACACGGCGGAACAGCATTTTGTTTATTTCGATTTGATACTCATTTCTAGCTAATTTTTGGTCGTAGAATCCGGAAATGCTAACCGTTTTTCTCCTATACGTCCAGTTTTTGAGATACAGGGGGCTCAAATTTTGGCCCCCATACAAAGCTTTCCTTCATTGAAATCAAAACAAACGAAACTCGTTACAATTTTTTTATTTATAAATTTTGATTTTACATCTTAACAATATTACCTAAGAACTAAAAAAAAAATTATGGCGAAAATTTTCGTTTGTACAATAGCTTTTCCTGGAGTGTTCAATTTCAGGACAGTCCCGTTTTATGCTCCAACAATAGTCCGCCATCATATTCGCATTCCATCTGCCTTGATATCGAGTTTCCATGATTTTTAAATCTTGATGAAATCGCTCTCCCTGCTCATCACTCACAGCTCCAAGATTTTCCGGAAATTCATCTTCATGACTGTGTAAAAAGTGGACTTTGATGCTCATATTGCAGCCAAGCCTTTGAAAACTGTCCAATAGTTGCTCGACTACTATCGCATAATTCGATGCACGTATATTGCCTAGAAAGTTGTTCACTATATTCTTAAATGCCAGCCATGCTGTCTTTTCATTTTCTTCCATTGATTCAATAAAATTTGTATCTCTAAGAAGCTGTCGAATTTGTGGACCGTCAAATACACCAGCTTTTATTTTTTCGAATGATAGCGCAGGAAGTGCCGACAGAATATACTTAAAACAATAGCCTTCTGATGGTAAGGCTTTCACAAATTGTTTCATCAGGCCTAGTTTTATATGCAACGGCGGGAAAATGATTTTTTGTCGATCCACAAGCGGTTCATGAACAATATTCGGATCACCAGCCTTCAGATCAGATCTCGGGAGCCAATTCCTTTGTGTCCAGTGTTTATCACGAGCTCTGCTATCCCACATACACAAAAAGCACGGATATTTTGTATATCCACGTTGCTGACCGAGAAGGAAGCAAACCATCTTGAGGTCTACACATATGATCCATTTATGCTGGTTATAATTAATTATGTCCATTACCGTTTTAATGTCGTTGTATTCCTCGCGTAAAAAAACGGAGTGACCTATTGGAACGGAACCAAATACGTTTCCATTGTTAAGCAGAACACATTTCAGGCTTCTTTTGGAACTGTCGATAAACAATCGCCAATCTGCCGGTATGTAGGAATTAATTCCCAGCTCTTTCATCAATCCCGAGATATTGTGGCAATAGACAAATGCTTTTTCGGTTCGGAAGTACTGCAGAAAAGAGGCCTCCCTGGAACGATAGAAGGATACTTTGGCTTCTGGTTCCAGGAGATGCTTTTCCTGTAGCCTAGACGCTAACAGTTCTGAAGCTTTTTTAGAAAGCCCCAGATCGCGCACTAGATCGTTCAGCTCGTTCTGTTTAAATCCTTTAGGTTGGTTCCTAGCGCTGAGTTCGGAGAGTGATGATGTCGACGGACTTAAAAGCATATTTCCGTCCACGTCCAAAGAAGGCGAAGGAGATACTTGATATACTGGCACTGGAACTTCAGGAGAATGAGCAACTGGTCTTTTCGCCGATTCTAAATTGGGATACTGTATCTTATTTTTGTTTTTGTGTGTTTACCCTGTTGTTTTAGTACAACAAAAGTAACAATCACTTGTGTGGTTTGAGGTCTCTCGCCATATCATTGGCACACCAAATGGCAACTGAAGTCGTTCTGCTTTCGTCCAGGACCTCAAATGTGTGACACAGCACCTGCACACTTTATGAGGGACCCACCATTTATCCTGATTGCAAATTGGAGTTTTGAAGTAGGCAAGATATGCCTGGTGAACAAAGGGGCCTATTTTTGTCCTCTGACTTAGAAATGTATAACTGCCACATATATAGCAAAATGAGTCCGGAGCGTTGAGACACTTTCGACGAGGGATAGTAGAGGCTTCCATTACACAAGTTAAGAGCACAATAATAGAGTAATATACTGGAACAGAGGCTTTTAAATACATTTTTTTACATAAAAGAGCCTTAAAAATGGCCGAAGAATTTCACAACTTTTAACAAACAATCCAGGTAGCGAGAAATTACTTTTTTTGATTGCTTTTAATTTTATTGTATGCAGGTACTAGAAGGTCCTGCACAAGGATGCAGCCCCGTAGCTTTTAAAAAAAGTTGTTTTTAAGGGGGCCTTTTGTAATTTTCCGTAAAATTAAAAAACAAACGATATCTCGAAAACCTGACGTATAGGGGAAAAACGGACTGCATTTTTGGAATCAGCGAGGCCGTTTTACTATAAATTAGGTGCAAAATTCAAAAAATAGAAAAAAGTGTCAAAATTGTTCTCCCGTGTTATTGGACTCGGTTATTCACCAGCACAACTCGCAATGAGTAGAAATATTAGGACATACCTTCCAATCAATTCTGATTTATGTACTTTTACCGAAATGTTGTGAAGATGTTGAAAACAAGCTGAGGGATAGGCAAAATCAAATAAAAAATTTATATGATCAAAGAGCCAAAAGAAAGGAATTAAATTTAAAAATAGTTTAAAATGTAGTATACAGGCATAATAATAAATGGGAACCAGCACAGATAGTAGGCGAGCATAGCAATCCTAGATCTTATTTAATTAGAAATGAATTTAATAATATCCTCCGACGAAATACAACACATTTAAGGCCATCATATAATAAAGCTAATATCAATATTCAATCAGATGACAATATTTTGCGACAGACTCCAAATGAAAGTAGTCAGAACAATAATAATGAAAATGTAAATAATTCAATGATAAATTGTAGTGAAAATTACGTGACTAGATATGGTCGTAAAGTAAAGCCACCAGAATATTTTAGAAGTGATAAAAACTAAAACAAAAGCACAGTTCTTCTTTCAAGCTTGCTAGGCCTTTTATTTTATTTTATTTTTTATTTTTTCCTTTTGAAAAGAGAGATAGTAAATGAATTATATATTCTGAAAAATTATTACAGTTTTCAAATAAATTAAATAAAAAGAGTTGTTATACATTTGTGAATCAACAATAGAATTACGAATGTATACTAGAATACATGAACTAAATATAATAAGGCATCGAATCATTGTATTCAGGTTGAATCATAATAACACAAATGAATTTTAATAAACATAAAAAGAATTGTAAAACTATCGAAGTAGAATAATCATAGATGATAATGTTAAAATGTAAAAGAATTATAAATATGTAGATATTATTTTGTTTATCATTTTACACTTGATATTAAACTAATTTAAGTTCCTTTGGAAAGGGAAGATGTTAAGTACAAATGTACAAACATGCACTATGTGCATTTAGTACTAGACTTAATTGAAGTTGTCAAAGTATAGTATGTTAAATAAAGACAGTCCAATACTGAACAGTTAAGCCGCAATAAATCTCCACTAAGCCTGAAAATGGTCGAAATCGCTTCCCCAGATTGTTCATCTTGAAAGTAGTTCCGTTCTTGCAGATCATATGTTAACTGCGGATAGACAAATCTGGATTGGCTAGATACAGCTTTTTCAACGAAACATGAGTATTGCAGTTCATCAATATTCTGCAATATAGAATATAGCAAATTTCGTGATAAATCCTCGTATGAAGAAACTTCCGTTCTAATTCCATATGCAAGCTCTATGATTGAGTTCCACCAGTCAACAACGTCCTCCATTGAAATAAGCGTTACCTGCCTGACTAGTCGGCTTTCTTCCATGTTGACAATCTTCATCAGAAAATCATAATGCAGTTTTAGAGTGCTGATATGCAAAGTTGATAGCCCAGTTTCGAGTGGAATCATATAGTTCGGAGTGTTCTTAGGTAGCCGAAAGGTTTTCTTAATATAGAATCTAAGCAACTTCTCCACCGTTTCGTGCTGCGCATAGCCCCAAGCTTGAGCTCCATAGAACATAATCGACCTAGCTACCGAGATAAACACTTTATATTTTATGCTATGCGCAATGTGCTGGTTCCCAAGTATGCTTTTCCAGGTGTAATTGATTGCACGCATCGAGGATTTTAGTTTCCTTTCCAAATGTCGCGACATGGTGAGATTTGGCAAGAGTGTTATTCCTAGATACTGATATTCTTTCACGACTTCGACTGCAGCTCCATTAAAGTTCCATATTTCATCTCTACTGGCGGGTCTAGATCGTCTTCCAAAAATAAGTATCTTCGATTTGCTTATTAAGTTGACGTCAAGTGACCGTAGCGTACAATATTATTCCAGCTTGGTGAGCATGGCTTGTAGACCGCAGGGTGAATCGCTCAAAATGACGATGTCATCGGCATACAGCAAAATTTTAATGGTGATATCACCAAAAATTAAACCGCCAGGCAAAAATTCAACAATATCATTTATATATAACGTGAATAACAGAGGGCTTAGAACTTCTCCTTGAGGAACTCCTGAATTCGAATCAAACCATTCTGAGAGTGATGAATCATCCCAAACAGCAGCCTTCGTTCCCGAGTAAAATTCAGTCAGGAAATTCAGAATTTTTGTTGATATACATACCATAGAGACTAAGTGCCCGCCGATTGATATTGTCAAATGCTGATCGAAAATCGATGAATGCGGCGTAGACTTTTTTGTTTCTCTTTTGGAAGTATTTTACTATGTTAAACAAAGTGAATATGTGGTGTTCGGTGGAGAATCCTGGGCGAAATCCGGCTTGACATTCAGTTAAAATGCCTTTCTCGTTGTAATATACTTCCAATCGGTGTAAAATCACTCCTGTTAACAGCTTACATACTGTATTGATGAAAGTTATTCCACGGTAGTTCTCAGCTACTCTAGGGTCTCCCTTTTTAACCCTAGATTACCGCATGGGGTGCATTTGCACCCCAAGCCTACTTTGACCATCTGTTAAATTTCAGTATCTATTTTTTTTTCTATCTGGGGTCTTTAGTACCTTTAAGTTCAACTATTTTCTATTGTTTTTTGGTATTCTCTTGGCAATGGGATTTTTTTTGAAGTTTTCAGAATTTTTTGAAAATTTTTGGTCACTTATTCATCTTGGGGTGCATTTGCACCCCAAAAGATTAATTTCTTTTTTTTTAGTAAGATCATATATGGGTAGTAAGTGGGTATATATCATATAGAGTAATTGGGAAGATTTTTAATAAAAGTTGATTAGGATCTATCGTAAAAGCTAAGAAAGTTTGATGAATAAATTTTGTGGTGAAGGTGGTTCTGGCTGGCATATGACCAGGGAAAGGCATTTTTGAACAAGTATCACATGCATTTCTGGCTTTTCTCTCTTCACTTATTGGACACATGTGGCATCTGGCCTGCCGATTACTTGGTGATTCGAAGGATCTGAACGATTTTCTACTTCCGACTCAATCAATTCCTTTGCGAACTGTTTCAATTTATCATTTCAATACCAAGAGTTTCTATTTTCAATTGATCTATCAAAATTTTTATAAATGATGACAAATGCCAGGGCAACTACGTCCAATAAGTTATAAAATAAGATCATCGGCCATCGTCGATTTTGGCGAGCACAGGAATAAGTTGATATAGTTTGATCAAAAACATCAACTCCTCCTTTATTTTTGTTATAGTCGCATATGACTTCGGGTTTCGCTTTAGCCCCAATTGTATTTTTCTCGTGTGGTGTGTTGACAATAAAACAACCTGTTTATTCATTTTCGGAACATACATACGACATCAAAGCCATTTTATCAGAGAACTCAAACATTGAATCATAAACTCGACAATATGCTATTTTGCCATTTTCCCTTTTGGGTTGATCATTTGTTCTATGAAAGGGGCCTTCTTCGTCAACTAATCGCAACAATTGCAGCACTAACTGTTCTCTGTCTCCGCTATCCCCCATCACTGCTACGATTAAAACGTTTCAAGGTTCTATTGAATCAAAAGTAAACCTAAAACCACATACATTTTATTTAAATATATAATTTTTTTTAGCTCTTTTCAAGTTTTTTGATTTTTTTTTTGTTTCAATTGCTCCAATTTGTATTACTTTTCACTGTAAAAATTCACTGCACAACACATAATACTAAACAGTAACTATCAACAAAAAGAATACAATTCACCGAAAGCAAAATAACGGGAAAATATACTTTTCTTGTCACAATATTGTTCGTATTTTGTTGATGGGGTGCAAATGCACCCCATGCCGAAAAAGTAACGTTTTTAGTGTGCGGTAATCTAGGGTTAAGCAATGGAAATATTATTGAGCGCTTGAAAGCATTTGGAACTTTGCCTTCTTCTAAAATCGTGTTGAAAAATTTTGCTAACACTGCGACTAATTTGTTAGGGCCATATTTCCAAAACTCATTTGGGATCCTATCTTCTCCTGGCGCTTTACGATTTTTAGTTCTCACCAACACCCTGATAATGTCATCGTCTGTTATTTCAGCATCTAGAAGGTCAACTGATATATTATTTAAAGCGTAACTGTATGTCAATGAAGTTTGAAGCGGTGTAAGGTATCCGCTGAAATGTGCATACAAATCGTTCATGTTCGCCTTGCATCCTACATTTTCTTGACCTTTTATTTCTTTCGCGCATCTCCGAAAAATCTTACCATCAGACACACCACTAAGAGCAATCGCTTTCTCCTTCCAGTACGTTTTCGACTTCAATTGGCATAGTTTCTTATAATTTTTATTGGCTTCTATATAACAATCCTTGAAGAGATATACGTTGAACTTTCGGAAAAGGTTTAAGTAGGACATAGATCGATGCCTTGCTCGCGGACATTGTTGATCAAACCAAGGCTGTTTTCTGGTGAGGGGATTAGCATTTTGCATGAATTCGCCGGCGCTTTTCACAACTGCATTCAGTCGCGCGTATATGTTGTCAACATCACTATTTTGAGTCCCGGCCAAAGTAGATTCGATTTCCCATGCTTCAAGGTGAGTGTCAATATTTTCCCTATATAGTGCTGCGCCCGCGTTGCACCAATGCAATTTAGGTAGAAACGAAGAAAGTTGACGATCGTTTGAATATGTATAGCTAGCATAAAGTTTAATGGGCAAATGCTTCGAAAAGGGCTTCGAAATAACTTCAAAATTATTGAGGTATCTCATCCAGTCTCCAGAAGCTGCCGCTAAATCGATAACCGATGATCCTTGTGGTCCAATATATGCGAATTCGCCATGCCCGTCCAAGGAATAGCACCCATTCAAAATACCAGTGACGTCCACTCGTAGTAAGCAATTCCAAACTGCTTGACTTACCGAAATAAGCAATTCAATAATAAACTTTGCTTACACCAATACACATATCATCATTTCAGTCAATGTTTTTCTTTAAGCTGAAGAATACATATTATCATTCAAATATTCCTTTACACATTCAAATTCTGATCCGCGCCTTCTTTTGGTTAAAAAACATTCGTTCAATTACTTTAGATAATATTCAAACCTCCCACATTTTGCACACCATAGACACCAAACTTAGAATAGGAAAATGTGCCTAGATCTTTAGATGCATGTACCATGTGTGCATCCAAATACTAGAGACATGTTGATTCCAGAAAATGGGAATCTTGGATTTCGGTAGTACATTGGGCAACGATTTTTTTTTGTTTTGTTCGCAAATTTATATGAGACAAGTCAAGCACTGGCGCGACTGCTTTCATGTGTGGGATAAAGCCCAATGATGCTTGTTAATGAAATGTTGCCAATGCAGGGAATGTTTATGGGAATTTGATTTTTCCAGTAGAGCTTTTGTTTTTGTTATGTAATGGATTTTCCGTTGCAATTTAAAAGAGGAAATCAGTGCAATCGGGTGATCTTGATTAAATTGTGATTTGAAGTTTTTTTGACCGTTTGTAGTGATTTAATTGATTTGATTTGTGATAAAAGTGGTAAGTTTTCTTTTCGCATTATGTCGGAGTATTGCTGCGCGACGGATTTCGTACTAAAAGCGGGATTTTCAACTCTTTCCTTTGCCAAGAAAAGAGAAATTATAGAATCGGATAGACCGAAGCCAGATCTTAGTTTAGAGTTTAAATTAAAAAATATTACGCGAAAATTCCATATCGAAACGTATGAAAAGTACATTTGGTTAACGGGAAGCTGTAAATTAAATAAGTTATTTTGCTGGCCGTGTCTTTTGTTCACAAATGAAAAATCTGTTTTACGGGCTCAGCAGCAAAGCATTCAAGTTCCGAAAAACATCTTCAGTCATTAATTAAATTAGATAATTTTGGTTCTCAGCGTATAGAGTTTATGCTTAGTAACCAGGTGGCAATATCTGTTAGTTTGCATAATGAAAAAGTTGAGCGTAATCGTAATATTTTGAAACGTTTAATCGATACTGTAATTTTTTTGACAAAACAGGAGCTTCCTTTTCGCGGAAATAATGAAGACTTTTCTTCAAATAATCGTGGTAATTTTATCGAAACCGTAAATTTCTTGAGTTTGTACGATCCGATAATTGAGTCCCACATAGATTCTATAAAAGCAAATGCAGCGTTTTCGGGTTTGTCTAATAGAATCCAAAACGATCTTGTTTCCGCTGTAGCTAATGTGGTTCGAAATAAAATCAATTTGGAAATAAAGGAGGCTCCATTTGTAGCTGTAATGGTCGACGAAACGCCAGATGTTAGCGGTCGGGAACAATTAACGATGATTTTTAGATATACAATATCAAATGAGATTGAAGAAAGATTTATCGGATTTTTGGATGTAAGCGCTAATCGTTCAGCTACAGCAATAAGCTCTCACATTTTAAAACAATTGCAAAATTTTAATATCGATAAGAAATTAATTGCACAATGTTACGATGGCGCAGCAGTAATGAGTTCTCAAATTCGTGGAGTTCAGACTTTAATTCGGGAAAAACATAAATCGGCAATTTTCGTTCCATGTTACGCTCATTCACTAAATCTAGTATTGTCTAAAGCAGTTGAGTTTATTCCGGAAATTAAATTATTTTTCGCGCACATCAATAAAATCGCATCATTTTTAAATACATCCACTAAAAGGTCGGACCTTTTTGCAAATATAGTAAATCGTCGTTTACCATCGGTTTCCAAAACGCGTTGGCATTATCATTCGCGTATTATTAACGTTATATTTGAACATAAGCATGAAATTTGTACAGTTTTTGAGACAATTTCGAATGGTTCTCAACACTGGGATGGCGATTCCTTGACTTTTTCCGATATATACTTACAAAAATTCGCAGAGTCAGATTTTCAATTATATCTGTTAATTTTTTCTGAAATTTTTTCGAAAACTGATATATTATTTAATATTAACATTTCATATGCAAGCCAAAAAATTATTGAATTTGAAAATTGGCTTGAAAATGACTTTTCTAAAAAGTTTGATAATTTCTATTCGACAGTTACAGCAGAATATCAGCCACCACGTAAGAAATGTAGAAATGCGATAGATCCTTTACAAAATTTACGGCGAATATTTCGGGAGATTATAGATGTTATTCTCGGGCAAATTCGAGATCGATTCCATTCGTTTAAAGATCTTTCATTTTTAGAGTTGCTTGAACCGAATTATTTTTCTAAATTCAAGTCAAATTTTCCCGATAAAAATTTTGACTCACTTATTGAATATCACGGTCAATTTTTCGACAGAATAAAGTTGAAAAATGAGCTAAAAGTTATTTATTCTTCAGATGAGTTTAAAAACGCGAATCCTAGTAAAATTCTCGATTATTTTCAAAAACGGCCTTATGTCGCAAACGGTTTTAAGCAAGTTCATATTTTAGCAAAATTATTAACGTCAATTCCAGTCACAGTGGCAACTGCGGAAAGGTCATTTTCAACACTAAAGCGCGTTCACACATTTTTGAGAAATCGCCAATCCCAAGAACGACTTTCGGATCTTGCTTTAATTGCGGTTGAAAAGGATCTTCTTATACTAATGCGAAGAGAAAACGATTTTTTTGATAATGTGATTAAAGAGTTTTTACTTAAAGAACGGCGCATAGATTTGGAATACAAATAAATGGCAATGGCGAAAGAATATTTATTTATTTCAAATACCCCTGAATTTTTCTTAGTCTTAATTAACATAATATTTAATTATCATTTTTTTATTAGTAATATTTTATTTATTTATTTTTTTTTTTTTTGTATTCCGAATATATGTGCCAATATTTTATTTATATCTTTCCTGATTTCTTCTTTAAGGCTTAAAGCCGCTTGGTATAAATGTTTTTGTGACTGTCCATATTCTATTATACAGTCCATTTTTGTTTATGCTAAATTGGCTTTAGGGCGCCCAACTGCTTGACTTTGAAAAATTTCCACTGCACGTCACTGCAAAATACACATCCCATTCTCTTGATATAGTTCAATCAGTTTCCGGCCTTGAGCGTTGAGTTTCACGTCCTTAGATACACGAGAGATACGAAATTTTTCAGTCAATAATGGTTCATCATTTGGCTGCTCCATCGCAATACGTGCAGTAAAATCACCCAGCAACAGAATGTTAGTATTTTTTCGGAGATATTATCAATTAAACTATTTAAATGATAAAAGTCACTTTGCCAATTGTTGCAGTTCAGGTAAACTGGCACGATTAGAAGATTTACGCCTGGCTCGGGGCTAAAGTTCACGATAATGTTTGAGTTGACAGTTACAAATCGCATACACAAACAGTTCTTTTTTATCCCTAGAAGAATACCGCTAGATGCTCTACCGCGATCGCTAACTCGATTTGCCGGAATCCAGTGAAGAATGTGTTGCGTGAAGTACAGTGAAAACTCGCCTCGCAGACACCCCTCTTGAGCGGACACCCCTCTTGGGCGGACATTTTTTCAAAACGCAGCTTTTAGAATGACTTTTCCATACAAAGTAACCCCTCCTGGGCGGACCCCCTCTAACCCGGACGCGGACAACACATTTCCATGAAATCGGTCAAAATACCCCTCTTGGCCGGACACGGACTCCTCTTGAACGGACGAAATTTGGTATTGCCCCTCTTGGCCGGACACGGACTCCTCTTGAACGGACAAAATTTGGTATGTACGTACATACCATATTGGGAATAAAATGGGGGATTTCCCGTATATGGTATTTGTGCTATGTTCGTTTATCTTGTTTCAGTCAGGTTTTCGAAAACTAGTTCAAAAGTTATCACAATGGTCCGAAGAATACTCTCTTTGAAAGAAAAAATGGAAATTATTAATGCAAGTGAGAAAGAAAATCTACCGGTGCGTGAATTAGCAAATAGGTAATGTATTAAAAGACGTTATTATAAACAAAATCACGAGTGAGCATTTTTGAATTTAAAGGTTTAAAATTGGAAAAACACAAGCTGCACTCATCGTTCGCCAAAAAGAGGAAATCCGTTCAAGCTGGATGGCCGGTGGAAACATCAATCGAAAAAGAAGCTTTCTAAATACAGATGGTAGCAAAATTGATTCCATGTGCTTGCGGTTTTCGAAAGTGAGAAATCAGAAAATTCCCGTATCTGGGCCAATCATCCAAGCAAAGGCTAAGGAAATTGCTGACAAAATCGGGATACATGATCTAATGGATGGTTGCAAAGGTGGCGTAAGAGGCACAGCATTACTTTTCGGTGTGTGACTGGCGAAGCGGCCGCAGTAAACCCTTTGGACGTGGAGCAATTTTTGGAGAAGCTGCCATCAATGCTGATAGGCTACAGTCCGAATGACATTTGCACTCAAGAATGAAACGTGTCACGGTGGAAAATTTTACAAGGACAGACTTATAGTCCTTTTTTGCGTAAATATGGCAGGAGAAAAAGAGAAGCCACTGGTTATTGGAAAAGCCGCACGTCCCAGAGCATTTCAGTCTGTTGATATTAAACGGCTTCCAATAGATTGGCAGTCAAACAAAAAGGCGTGGATGACACGCGAAATAATGGCGGAGTGGCTCATGGACTTTGATCGTAGGATTGGCCAGCAAAACAGAAAAATAATATCGTTCTTAGACAACGCCACGTCCCACCCCCGTGACTTACGACTCGAACATATAAAAATTATATTCCTTCCCAGTAACACTACATTAGTTTGCCAGCCTTTGGACCAAGGTGTTATCCGAAACTTTAAAGTCCACTATCGCAGCCATCTTGTCAAACATAGTTTGGTAAATATCGAGACGTGTTTGACAATGACATCATTAAATGTCTTGGAGGCCATTCATTTTATCCAAGCGGCCTGGATTAATGTTCAACCAGAGGTGATAAAAAACTGCTTAAAAAAAGCGGGCTTTAACAAAAACTCCGAGATTGAACCACCTGATTTCGACGCTGAGGACGACTTGCCCCTGGCAACGTTGGCTTCGATATTGCAACTCCCTGGATGTTTTGGTGAATGTTCTACGAATTGTGACGAATTTCTGACGATAGATGCAAATTTGTTAATAGAAAATCCAGAAATTGATTATGGCGATATTGAGGTTATCGAAGAAATTCATGATAGTAATGATAGTGACCCAGAAATTACAACAGAAGAATACCAAGAGGTAGATTCAGTACGAACAGCGTTGATTCATATTGGTCATTTGAAGCGATTTTGCAAGGATGACTTCATCGCTTTTGAGCACCTTAAAAATTTGGAAAGTCATATGCAAGATAGATTATTAAAAGAAAATCAACAAAAACTTCGCCAATCGTCAATTTCAGCTTTCTTCCAGGTTGTTCCATAATAATTTTTGTATTTTTTTACATTTTTGAAATATGCGTGTACACTATTTATTTTATGATAGTTACATACGTACATGTCTAATGAATAACGTGAATTATCAATGTTTCTTTTTGTTTCTTAAATGCAAACATATAATACATATTCAAAATTTGTATATTTGGTATCATTGAAATACAAAAAAAAAAAGCATCCACATCCCCCCCTATTGAGCGGACACCTCTCTTGGGCGGACAAAAACTGGCTGACGGTGAGTGTCCGCCCAAGAGAGTTTTCACTGTATTTTTCAAAGCTTGTCGACTGATCTTCCGTAACAAACGTTTCAATCAGTATAAATAATTCATGTCCATTCAAAAAAGCGAAGAAATCAGGGTACAATAATTTGTTCTTCAATCCTGATACGTTGTAACTTATAAAAATAAATTTTTGTGTACCTCTGCAGACTTGTTGATCCTATACATTTCGCTGTCTGAGTCTCCTTGATGGTACAGTTCTGCCTGGAGTTTGGATGGTTTCTGCATCATTTCTCGAACCACTTTGCACTGCAGTAACCTTCACCAACCTCGACTGTTCCCTCTCTTGCGGCTGTTGATTTGCTGGTGTATGTATGTAATGGCTTATGTAAATTATTAATAAGTTGATTGATGATCACTGGTAAATTATGTTTGTTACCTTTCTATTTTGTAATATGGATATATGAATAAATTTATTATTAAAATACATTATTTAAGTTTCCTCTTGAAATTTGAGTTGACGTTTGAATTCTAACTAAACCAAGACACACTCCCAGAAAAGACATGCCCCATTTTGCTCTGGATCGTTTTTTTTTTTGGCCGCTTATCCTGCCCTCTGTACAAAAAAGCGCAGCTGGTTTTGTACTACTACTCAATTGCCCTAATCCCTTGTGGGACATAGCGCGTCAACTGTTCCATGTGGCCCAGTCAACGTTTCGTTGGCATAAACTGGTTTCGGAGAATGCAGTTGCCAGCATGCATCTCCTGCACTTCCATGGTCACGAGCGTTGTCGTGGACGGGATTCGAACCCGTAACGCCGGTAGTCAAACATAAGACTGATGCCTCAACACACTGCGCTACCGGTCGGTAGTGTTGTACTACTGATTGTATTTATACCCTAGACTTTTAGTATAGGGTATATTGTTTTTGTCACGACGAAAATATGTAACACCTTAAAGGAGGCTCCGGAAGTATAGCAATGTGAATATATAAATGATCAGGGTCACCTCCTGATTCGATTTAGCCATGTCTGTCTGTCTGTCCGTCCGTCTGTGCGTCCGTCTGTCCGTTCGTACGATAACTTTCGATAGAATGAAGCTAGAGCCTTAAAACTTTGGTCAGATGTTGAAAGTATGATCTATTGTAGTTGGCTGGTATTGAAAATGGGCATGATCAGGCCAAGAGAACGCCTACCTCCCCTACATATGTAAAATACATAAATGTATTTATAACTCCCGATTAAATAAACCATGAAAAGCTCTAGCTTTTGTAGATTGCTCGTGAGGGTAATTTTATACTCTACTGGAAAAATAAAATCGATCAGTTGAAAACTAACGGTAATTTTCTTACAAAGAGCCCCATATTACCCTACTTTTTAGGTTTTTTGTCTATAACTCTTGAACCAATTGACGTAGACGTAGTCCGGATGGCGCAATGGTTAGCACGTTCGCCTTCAACGCACTGGGCCCCGGTTCGATTCCGGGGATTTACGTGCCCGACTATGAGCCCACTCAGCTGTTAAATGAGTACCCATTATGGGGTAAATAACTCGGATGAACGTGTTGCTGATCACATACCTCTGCACAAAACCGTCACGATCTTGAAAATGAGATGATGCTAACTCATCTCGAGGCCGTGGTTCAAATTGGACTGTTGCGCCAGTTATTTATTTCTATTTTTTTTTTTTAATTGACGTAGACAGATGATTTTTGGCATGTAACCCTAAAGTGAGAAACTGCTTGGGTTTTTGTAAGTTGGGCATAATCAGATCAAAGGAACGCCTACCTCCTCTACAAAATTAAAAAAATTAAATATTACTTTAATTACGATAACTTTTTATAGAATAACACTAGCGAATTGAAAATTTGGCAGAACGTTCGTGGTAAGATCTAGTTAGTTCGCATTGAAAATGGGCATGATCCGACCCAAGGAACCCCTATCTCCCCTCCCGAATGAAACTTCAAATAAGTGATATCTTTTGATAGAATGAAGCCAGCGACTTGAAATTTTGGTCAAATGTTTGAAGTGAGATTGAGTTTGTTGGCATTAAAGATGGGTTAGATCTGACCTAAGGAGTCCCTACCTCCCCTAGAAAATTAAATTCTAAATAAGCGATAGCTTACGACAAAATAAAGCTAGTGACTTGAAATTTGGGTCAAATGTTTGTAGTAGAATCCAGTTGGCTAATACTGAAAATACGTAAAATCCGACCAATGAAACACCTGCTTCCGCTACAAATGAAACTTCAAATAAGCGATAACTTTCGATAGAGTGAAGCTAGGGACCTGACATTTTTTTTTAAATGTTTGTAGGGTGATCTAATTGGTTGGTGGCAATGATGGGACAGATCCGATCCAAGGAACCTCTAGCACCGCTACAAGTGAAACTTCAAATAAGCGATAACTTTCGATAAAATTAAGCTAGTGACTTGAAATTTTGGTAAAATATTTGTACTGGGATCTAGTTGGTTGTTATTAAAAATGCGCAAGATTCACCAAACGAAACCTCAACCTCGCCCTCCTCGCAAGTGAGACTTCAAATACTTTCGATAGAATGAAGCTAGCGACTTGAAAAATTCGACAAATATTTGTAGAATGGGTTAGTTAATTGATTTTTAGAATGGCCAAGATCCTCCTGAATGTGTGCCAACCTCCCCTATAAACTGGCCATATAGGAAACTCACTTTTAATGCATATGGTCGTTGAAAATTGGTACTCGTATTTTCGGTATCACCACTAGGTCTGTTCAAGTCTAGGGTATATACGCTTTGGACTCCGGGCAGAAGCTTCCCTTCGGCCTGGTTTTCATTTATGTTTTTTTGAGGTTCGCAACGATTTTTTTTAATGTAATTTGAGTTACAACAAAAAACAAAAGCCAGGCCGAAGCGTATATACCTTAAACTTGTACAGACCTAGTGGTGATACCAAAAGTACCAATTGGCAATGACCATTTGCATTAAAAGTGAGTTTCCTATATGGCCAGTCTATAGGGGAGGTTGGCGATCATTCATTCAAAATCAACTAACTAACCCACACTGCAAATATTTGTCGAATTTTTCAAGTCGCTAGGTTCATTCTATCGAAAGTTATCGCTTATTTGAAATCTCACATGTAGAGGAGGTAGAGGCTTCATTTGACGAATCTTGTGCACTTTCAATAACAACCAACAAGATCCTAGTGCAAACATTTGACCAAAATTTCAAGTCACTAGCTTAGCTTCATTTTATCGAAAGCTATTGCTTATTTGAAGTTTCATTTGTAGGGGAGGTGAGGGTTTCTTGGGTCGGCTCTTACCCATTTTTAATACCAACTAACTAAATCTTACCAGTGGCGTGGCGTCCATGGAAGCAAGGGAAGCATTGCTTCCCTTAGATTTGGCGATTGGTGGAAAATTTTCTAAATAATTTTTTCTGAATCGCGCAAAAAAGTCGCGAAAAAAACTCTTCGGCACAGTCTATGTAAATAAAAGTTCCAAAGAAACTAATCGCGAATATCTTACACAGCCGAATTGGTAACACCGCGAAAACCACCACACCACACCAAGAAGAAGACACATGGAAGCATATCAAAATTTGCATCTATGAGCGTTTATTTTTGACATGGATATGTCTTATAGCTGGGGGTCATCCTAAAAATCAGTCCGTCACACGAAATGTCTGTTTTTCTACTCGGGGGTCAGAAGAGGAAACAAGCCCATCGAAATTTTTTCTTTTCTGGTTGTGCATGTCGTTTGAGTGAAGTGGTCATTGTGCATGGCTGTTGCTTGTAGATCCGCGCGGGCGGTGCACTTGCGGGGATCCTGTGTGTACATGTTGGGATGTTGATTTGATAGCGATAAAGGTTGGCGTTGTGGACGGCAAGAAATAACATAGTGTACGGGTGAACGGGCGGACTTTCAATGAACTTCAATTTCCGCCAATTCCCATTCATCATTTAATAAAATAGCCCGTGTTGTACTATCTGAATCACTAGGGTCCCAGAAAAGGTAGCAAGTAGTCAGTTCGACTAACATTTGGACATGCGCAGACGCAATTTGAGAGAGTGTACATAGTTCCCGCCCCCCGAAGATGAGCAAGAGCGGATGAAGTTCATTCGAGCCAAATCGGGTGATCCAGCGACTGTGTTTGTGCATTTGCAATGGCGGCGATTTGAGGTCTGACTGGTCCACCATGTGGGCCCCCACCCCACGTGCAATAAACATGTAGAACAAAATGGCGGATTTATACTAGGCGAGTTAGAATCTCTCAAGTCCCGAAATAAAGAAATATTCGTCGCAGGATGTTATATGTTATGATCTACATTCAGAGGTCTGCAGAAGATCAAATGCCCCCCTTCCGCAAAAATTCCAAAATGTTCAAAATGGCTGGAATCCAAACAAATAAAATAGCGCACGTTGTACTACTTATCTGAATCAATAGGGTCCCAGAAAAGGTAGCAAGTAGTCAGTTCGACTAACATTTGGACATGCGCAGACGCAATTTGAGAGTGTGTACATTACATAGCTCCCGCCCCCCGAAGATATAGATAGAGCGAGAGCCATCGCGGATGAAGTTCATTCTATCCAAATGGTTGTGCATTTGCAATGGCGGCGATTTGAGGTCTGACTGGCCCACAATGTGGCCTCCACCACACATGCAATAAACGTATCATAAAACAAAATGGCCGATTCGTACTGCGCGAGTTAAAATCTCCCAAGCCCCGAAATAGAGAAATATTCGTCGCAGAATGTTATAGTTCCAAGCAGCTCATCGTGACATGATGTATATTCAGAGGTCTGCAGAAGATCAAATGCCCCCCTCCCCCCTTCTGCAAAAATTCCAAAATTTTTCTTGTGCATTCTCTTTGTGCGTGTGTTGGAATGTTTTGTTTACTTTTGTTAGTTTCCCTTTCTGTTTGCTGGACACAATCGCATAGAGTGGCACGCGTTACTTGAGAAACGGATTGTGTGTGCCGGACTCGGACTGTTGATTAAAGGGGCGGGATGAGACGGATAGTGTGGGAGCGATTTTGCAATAGATACACAAACACAATACACGTCCGATTGGGAAAAGATGGTGGGAAGCGTGATTGCGATTAGCAGAAACGTACACAGCGAAATGTTGATAGGCTGCAGTCTGCAAACTGTACCGAACGGGTAGATGGAACAGGGTGCACGAGAGGAGGTGAATATTGCACACACGCGATGCAAACGAAAACGAAACGATCCCGCGAGAGAAAGGAGCCCAAGCGGACAGGACAAAGCAAAGCAGAATTTATGACGAGTATCTACACTGCCACCAGATACATGGGTACATGGATATGTCTTATGCCTACCGAAAGCGTGGGACGTGTTTTCTCGAATGATATCATCCAGTATAACTATACTGGGATCTTTACAAAACTTACGTCGATATCTTCAACACAACAGGTTCCACGCAGTCGGTAGTCATAGACATATCCATGTTCCGATGTATCTGCATGCAGTGTAGATACTTTGTATCTTTTTTTCCCCAGTAAACCTACTGTGTCGCGATAAAAAAAATTCACGTACACGGTAGGTTGGAAGCACTCAGGAATTTGCTTCCAAGTTCCCCTCACATGTAGTAGAGGAAATTCTTGCCTGCAGCGGAGCTGCTGGCGCATGGACGCTGGGGAACTTTTCTTCCCATTTCCTCTTTGTTCGTATTTTCTTGTGGACTGAAAATATTTGCTGTGTTGCAATGCGTATGTGATGTGCTATATGAGTTTCACAAGGGTTACCAGAGTAGGATAGGAATTGAATTGTGGAAAAAGTTTCGATTTGAAATATAATGGCTTCATGGTTAAAAATTATTATTGGTAAATTCGAGAAGAAGTGATTTCGCATAGAATTATTAGTGTATACGAGTATTAGTAAGAGACGAACTCAATTATAGGGATATTTATGCATATTTCAATAACTTATATCTAATCGAAAACCATTTAACGGAAAATTCCAAGAAAAAATAAGTGGGAGATGGTAATACTGCCTCAAGTCATTGACGTCACAAGGAATTGAATGAGCCGTTAAATTTAAAACTCATTTGCTCTAGTGTAGTGCTTTAGTGTAGTGCGATTTGTGTGCTTTTTGTTGGTGAAAAGGTGAAGGGGTTTTTTAATCGGTCTAGGTGCTTATAATTGCTTATAGTGTTTTGATTTGTTTTTAAAGTAGCATGGATCAATATTGTGTTGTTGATGATCTTTTCGATTGTCTTTTGGATCTCGATCTTTCGCAGAAAAAAAAGACATTATCGAAAAGGGTCGACCGAAACCGATTTTGGAAATTGTTTCTAAAACAAAAAGATGTACTAGGCATTTTACTGCTAAGATTTACGGAAGATACGGAATGGATTACCGGTTGTAAGACCAAGCAAAAATTATTTTGTTGGCCATGCTTGTTATTTTCAAATGATTCAAATGTTTGGCGAACTACCGGGTTTTGTGACTTAAATAATTTACATAAAGCTGTGGACAGGCATGGTACGAAAACCGTTGATCATTTAAAGTCAGTACTTCTTCTTTCCAAGTTCGGTTCCGGTCCTAGAATTGAAGAATTATTAAGTAGCCAACATAGATCTTCAATAATATTGCACAATGAGAAAGTTTCGAAAAATCGAGATATACTAAAAATGCTAATTGACGTTGTGTGCCATTTAGGATGTCAAGAACAGGCATTTCGTGGTCACAATGAAAATGTGAATTCTTGCAATAGGGGAAATTACGTTGAACTTTTAAATCTTTTAGCTAAATATAATCCGGACTTGCGAGCTCACTTGGAGCAAGCGACTGTTTTTTCCGGAATATCAAATTATATTCAAAACGATCTCATTAGTAGCATTTCTAAAATTTTATTAAAACAGATTTATAATGAAATTCAGCAAACTAAATTTATAGCAATAATATTAGATGAAACAACCGATGTTTCATGTCGTTCTCAACTCTCAACAACCTTTCGTTACATTACTCCTTCCGGTGAGGTTAAAGAAACTTTCATAACTTTTACAGATATTTCTGATGATCAGACTGCGTCGCGTTTATTTGACCATGTTTTAGATGTTGTTCAAAAATTCAATTGCGGTAACAAACTTATTTGTCAAAGCTATGACGGGGCTTCGGTAATGTCTGGTAAAATAACTGGATTACAAACACGTGTAAAGGATGTGTATAAAAACGCAATATATATTCATTGCTTCGCTCATCGGTTAAATTTAGTTTTATCTAAATCATGCGATCAAATACGCGAATGTCGAATTTTTTTTCAATCTATTACTTGTTTTTCAACATTTTTTAATCATTCAACAAAGAGAACAGTTGCACTAGATTTATTCCTCAAAAAAAGGCTTCCAAAATTAGCTCCAACACGTTGGACTTTTAATGGTCGATTAGTTTTAACCATTTTTGATAATTTAGATCAATTAAAAGAACTCTTTGAATATATCATTGAAAATGAGAGTGGAAAGTGGGATGGCGAGACCGTTAATAGCGCAAGGGGACTTCTTGTTTTACTTACAGATTTTCAGTTTGTTTTCCTGCTCAATGTTTTTTCTAAAAATTTTCCACAAACCGACGTACTTTTCGATATATTTCAAAGTAAACAAACTGATATAATGTACTGCATTCAAAAAATTACAGATTTTGAAAATCAACTTCAATCGTTAAGAAATAGTTTCACGGAAATTTGGACCCTAACCACATCTATTTGCGAAACTCCACAACGCTGGAAAAAAGCCAGGTGCCTTGTTGACAGTAATGAAAATGTTGAACTATTCTTTACACGTATTTATGTCGAAATTATAGATAATATTACCGCAGAAATAAATTCAAGATTTTCATCCTTAGCAAGTTTCACATTTTTAAACCTATTAGATTCTTCTAAATTTAACCAATATTTGAAAACATTTCCGGACAATCTTTTACTAAATTTAACTAAAAGTTATGCTGATATATTTGACCATATTTCATTAAAGACTGAACTCATTGTGCTTTATTCTGATTCTGATTTGCAGGGAAAATCTTTTCAAGGTATTTTTAACTATTTCATTAATAACAAATTAAAAGATAGCTTCACACAATTTTATAAATTAATATGTTTAGTTTTAACATTACCAGTAACCAGTGCGTCCACAGAGCGCAGTTTTTCTTGCTTAAAAAGGATTAAAACGCATCTTAGAAATTGTACAGGCGAACAACGGCTTAGCGACTTGGCAATAATGTCAATTGAAAAGGTTTTCCTTAAATCATGTTTGTGTGAGCAAAGTTTTTATACAGATATTATAGATGAATTCGCAAAAAAAGAAAGACGAATAGAATTAAATTACAAATAATAGTATGTACGGATCTTATTATTTATTTTGACTTGTAATATATTTATTGCCCAATTATTATTATTTTATTTTACTCACTAACTGTGATTTTTTAAATAGTAAATAGTTGAATTATTTTTAATTTTTATTGTATTGTTATTGTTTTTATTATTCAAATTTTGATTCGCTGAACATGATTACTTTCTTTATGAGTGTATGGATATTTATTTTGCAATTTTTTTGCTATTGTTGTTATTGTTATAGTAGTTCTAATAATTCGAATATGCTTTATTTATATACTTATAGTTACAGCTTTGCTTTTTTGATAAGTCTACCAACATATAATTTTTACAATTATTTATTTAAAAGTAAATTATTATATATTGGTAGCATGGGAATTAAAATGCTGATAAAATACAGTATACCTACTCTCACGTCCCCGTTCGTGATTCCTGGGTGTTAAAAGTAGCTAACGAGAGGGGTTCAATTAATACGCAGTGAATTTGTGGAAAGCATAATAATAGTAAATTTTTAATACCAATTGCTTCCCCTAGTTGAATTATCACGCCACGCCACTGAATCTTACTACCAATATTCTACCAAATTTTCAACTCAACTCAACTCAATCAGGTGTCTACGTCAATTGATTCAAGAGTTATAGACAAAAACCTGAATAGTAGGGTAGTACGGGGCTCTTTGTAAGACAATTACCGGTATTCAACTGATCGATTTTATTTTTCCAGGAGAGTATAAGATTACCCTCACGAGCAATCTATCAAAGTAAGAGCTTTTCATGTTTATTTAATCGAGAGTTATAAATACATTTAATTATTTTACATATGTAGGCGAGGCAGGCGTTCTCTTGGCCTGATTATGCCTATTTTCAATACCAACCAACTAGATCATACTGTTAACATTTTACCAAATTTTCAAGGCTCTAGCTTCATTCTATCGAAAGTCATCGTGCGAACGGCCAACAGACAGACATGGCTAAATCGAATCGCTAAATCGACCCTGATCATTTATATACATATGTATATGCATTGCTATACCTCCGAAGCTTCCTTTAAGGTGTTACATATTTTCGTCGTGACAAAAAAAAATACACCCTATACTTATGAATTCCAGGGTAGAAAAAAGAATAAAACATCCTTTTTAACTTTTCAAAAATATTTTTTACACCATCAACCCTACCGACAAAATGAAAGAATGCGAACAAGCAAATAAAAAAGTTTACACCCCTACCTTTTCCGTAACTTCATTAGTTTTCGAGTTATACCTTAGACAGACACAGCAACCGAATGATTATTCGGTGAATGATGAATTGCTGGCAATGACGAATTAGACACACACACTTTGATGTGAACGTCGTCCCAACTGTCACTACAAAATCGACTCAGCACTGATTTTTCGAATAAATATTGTTTATTTCGTTTAGCAACGAACATTTTGCTTAGCAACGAGTGAATATTATTTCTTTTGCATATCAACGGGTGCATATTTTTCCTACTCAATGACAATTTGTCGGAAAGGTGGCACTGCATACACAAAGAAGGAATTACGTTTACTATGCCAATTGTAATTCGCGGATTATCATTCGGACGATGTTCGAATGATCATTCGCAAGACACAAATGAAATCGAATTTATCATTCGAGTGGGAATGATCATTCAAATGCGTCGCCTGTCTAAGGTATTACTCTCACTTGAAAAATACATCAGAAAACTGAAGAAATCTCTTTTCTTAGTCTCTTTCAATTTCAGTATAGAATCTTTTAGGCGTGAGTTCTTAGGCCGTGACTGGGATTTGCAACTTTGAAAAGAAAAACAATCATAACGGAAAAATCTCAGCAGCCTGTGTCACCTGTTTGGAATTATCGTCCGATAAATTTTTAACTGGAGGATGGGTGCCATTTAGCGTTCATATATAGGATATACTCTAACCAGACATTATGAAAGCGGCCTTATAATAGTTCTTGTCATAGTCGCAAACGCAAGTGGCTCAGTCGCGGCGTAGGAGCTCACACCTTTAGAGAAACGATATAGCGAACATGAATCAAAATTGGGGGAGCATTCCAACTTGACCGGGCGAAGAATAGTGGTTCGTGCCATTGCCACTCTCCTTGCGTGGAGGGTTTGCAGCCCTCAGTATACCGCCCTAAAACGCTCGCTCTATATGAAACAGCGGTAAACCCACTGTTAGCCAAGACGCGAACAACGATGCGTCCCCGGTGAAATAGGAATATACCCAAATGTCATATCGAGTTGCCGGCTATGCAGATCGAGCGAAATGAGTGTTTATATTTGTGAGATATTCAGGATTATGATCCCTTACTTGCAGAGCGAGCGGAGCCAACAACAGCGACTATTCCGCTCATCAATTACTCACAAAAGCAACTATTCCAGACAATTATTATTCATAGGGACGATGTCTCCATGTCTGGTTAGATAGTGTTTATCCTATCACGCTAAACTGCACCTACCCTCCAGTTACAGATTTATCGAAACAATAATTTCAAACAGCTGATACGGGCTGAGATTTTGATAGCTAGAACTGTTTACGTTTGCACATTCAAATGAGAGAATTAAACTGTTCATAAAGAACAGAGTTCTGAAAATTAATTCGATAGCAGATGATTTTCCGTGGGGCGACCGGTAGCGCAGTGTGTCCATGTTTGACTACCGGCGTTTCGGGTTCGAATCCCGTCCACGACGACGTTCGTGGCCATGGATGTGCAGGAGGTGCATGCTTGCAACTGCATTCTCCGAAACCAGTTTATGCCGACGAAACGTTAACTGAGCCACATGGAACAGTTGACGCGCTATGCCCCTCAAGGGGTTAGGGCAATTGAGAGAGAGAGATGATTTGAAACCAACTGCTCGCCCCTTCTTGAAGATTTTCTTTCCAAGCATTTCCCGTGGTTAGATTTCAATCAAATTCTTGTAAGTACCATACGATGATATTTTGGTCCCCCTGCATGTGTGCGTAAGAAACAAGGACTCTCTTTATCATGAAATTAAACCGAAACCAAATCTTGTAGAATTGGGCATCTCCAGATTCGGGTGATGTGACCAATGCACTCGAGTACTGTTGAAAGCATTTTGAGTCCTTTCGTCTGGACTGTTACCATTTTGAGTCCTTAGGTGCGGAAAAAGGACATTCTTGGCACAAAACGGACATCCTTGGCAATGAAGCGATGACTAGGGAAGATGGGTATCATACGACTGGGGGTCATGAGGCGAACTCACTAGACTACTGGTGAAAGCATTTTAAAGTCCTTTGGTTTGGGCAAAAAGACATTCATGGCATTGAAGTGATATCTAATCAAGATGGGTATGATGTGACTGGTTATGTTGAGGTGAATGCACTAGATAACTTCTGAAGGCACTTTGAGTCCTTTGGTGTGGAAAAAAAGGCATTTCTGGCAATGAAGTGGTATTTAGGAAAGGTTGTCATGAGGCGCATGCAGTAGCGTAATGATGAAGGCATTTTGAATCCTTTGGTATGGAAAAAAGAACACTGCTCGCAATGAACTGATATCTCGGCAAGATGGGTATCATAAGACTGCCGATGTTAAGGCAAATGCACTAGACTACTTCTGAAGGCATTTTGAGCCCTTTGATGTGAAAAGGACATTCCGGGCAATGAAGTGATAGCTAGGCAAGATGGGTATAAGATGACTGGGAGTCCTGAGGTGAATTTTCTAAACTACTGTTGAAGGCATTTTGAGTTCTTTGGTATGGAGATAAGGACATTCTTGAAAATGAATTGATATCTGGGCAAGATATCATATGGCTGCGGATATAGAGGCGAATGCAATAGCAATAGACTACTGTTGAAGGCATTTTGAATCCTTTGGTGTGGAAAAAAGACATTTTTGGTAATGAAGGGATAACTAAGCAAGATGGGTATCATGGTGGTTATGAGGCGAATGCACTAGTCTATTGTTGATTGCATTTTGAGCAGTGTTAGTTAGGCAAGATGGGTATCATATGACTGGTGGTACTGAATGCATTTCGGGTCCTTTGGTGTGGAAAAAAGGACATTCTTGGCAATGAAGTGATATTTATACTACTACTTTACCTTAACCACTAGTGGGGCATAGTGCGTCAACTACCCCTGCGCGCCATCATACTTTGTTCTGGGCAATGGGGCGTAACTCCCCAGAGGACTTACCCACTACCTTACACTTTTTGCTACAAGTCGCCGCCAGGTGATTTTAGGACCCCCTCTTGGTTTTCCTTGGCTGGAAATGGGGTTCCATTTCATGGCATGTAAAGCCATGCAATTATCCGTCTTCCGCAATGTGTGATCTATCCGCTGTATCAATTCGTCGATAGGTATCTGACCCGTAAGCCGAGTTAACTCTTCATTTGATATTGTTTCGGGCCAGAAAATTCTTAAAATTCGACGAAGACATGAGTTGACGAAAACTTGCAGCTTTCTGGTAACACTAACAGAAACTTTCCATGTACTGCTCCCATACAAAAGCACAGACAGTACTAGGGAGCGAAACAGTCCCAGCTTGGTCTTTTTGCTGAGATAGCTGATTTGTCAAATTTGCACCACGATTTTCGGCAACAGTGCTACCCAGATAGAAGCTGTCCACCTTCCTTACAGGCTGTCCATTAATATTAATTGCAATATGTGTTTTGTTTTTCGCAATCGCGGGCTTAGAACCTTGGTCTTGTTGGTATTAATCTTCAGCCCAACCTTGGTTGCCTCCCTCTTGAGATCTAACGCCATTGCGGACAGATCTATGATTTTGTGGGAGAGTAGGCATATGTCGTCAGCGTAGTCAAGATGTTGTAGATAAGATGTCAAAGTCCATTAAATTCCTCTGTCTAGTCCGGATAGGGCTTCATGCAACACATCGCTGATCACTATGAGGAATAGGATCGGTGAGAGGATGCTCCCTTGCCGAACTCCACTGTGAATCTCAAAGCCCCCCACCACCTTACGTTTATGCAGAAACCGACATTTTGTGCCGTCATAGATTGCCTTACTAATAGCCACAAGCTTCTCAGGAATACTTCTCCTGCGCAAGGCCGTTAATATAGTCCCCGTTCACACTATCGAAAGCGTTACCGAAATCGCTGAAAAGCAAGTAAAGCGGAGAATCGTCTCAGCGCATTGCTCGATGATGATTCGCAAGGTGTTAATGACTCGAGGGATAGAAAATTAGCTCCCTCTATTGGGTTCTCAAACAGCGATCTGGGAGTCAGGTGCGTGGGTGCAGCTGGGCTGTGAAAGATGTGGTCCACTTCATGAGGCGCTCCATTAGAAGCAGGACAGATGTTAGAGACGTCCTGGTCGATGCGGGATAAGTAGGAGTTCAATCGTGAACAGCAGACTGACTGAATTGAGTGTCGATCTCGTTGCTCTCGGAAGTCTTTCCTCTTCCGGAGATATTGTCGGTCGTATGGTCGAGAGAACTGGATTTGGACCTAAACCCGCAATTGATTGAAGAACCTCCTCCGCTGCGATGGCTGACCTGTGTGCGCCGCTATCAAAGGGTACCTTTTTGTACCTCTGAACATCTGATCCGCTAATCTTCCGACTGCTTTATACGTGACCAGTAGAGTTTCTTTGTCCTTGCCCCAGGTACTACCGGCCAAGGCTGTGAGGATCTTATTCCTACTACGCATCCAGTCGCACACGACTGAGGCATAGGGTGATGATGTGGTCATGCTGTCCAGCGTATCTCCTAGGATCTTAGGATTGTTTGTAGTAGGAATTGAATGATTTTCAATCGAGATTTTACGCTGCATCTTGAATTCCTTCGTCCAGGTGGCAAATAGGGTTGCCGAAGATTTAGACGCCAAGATGGTTAGGTTTTTTCTTTTAAAGAACGAGTTAAGTTCATCAAGATAACCGTTGATGTTTTCGCACATTTCCGCTATATTGTTCCCTGTTGCCAGAATGGAGCGTCATCAGCGTAGGAGATGATATCGATTCCCTCAGATGGTGTTGGGAGTCCTGATAAGCCGAGATTGAACAGGGTAGGAGATGTAACTCATCCTTAAGGTACACCTTGTTTAATCTTCCTAGGCGTCCATTTATGCCCCTGAATTCGGTATAGGATTGCCTGCCAGCATATTGCTTAGCAATCCATTTCACTACTTGTGACGGAAGAGGTGAACAGTTGATGACGGACAGAAGTTCTGAATGGCTGCAGTGCCGAAGGCTTTGGACAGGTCAAGCGCCACCAGCATTGTTCATTGACATGGACGGGCCTGGCTGAGACCATTGTGGATGCGGGATGTTATGTCATCCAAGGCCGTGGTCGTACTGTGCATTGGGATCACTCTCCCTTTTTTCCAGATTTCAAGAAAGATCAGCGAGGAGATGGATACATTAAAAGTACCCCTGAGATAGTTGACAGCTAGCAGATCGAGCTGTTTGAGAATAGTCATTGAAATGCCATCAGGTCCCAGTGCTTTCGAGTTGTTCGCCTTCCTTGTAACTACAACTACTTCGTCCGTGGTGAAAACAGGTATGCTGTCTGTAGTTCGGTAGTGAATCTTCCTACGGATTATGCGCTTAATAGCCCTCATATACGGTGCAATCCATCGTCAGATCGATCTGACGATATTTTGATCGTCAGATCGATCGCACAGTGTCTATCGTTGACGATTTTTTTGACAGTTCCATATAATTTCGATCGTCAATTATTTTGTGGCGATCCATCGTCAGATCAATCTGACGATGGATCGCACCGTATATGGCGGGTCTAAGTCTGTCAGGTGTGGGGTGTTTAATAAATTGTTTATTGAAACGACTTGCGCAGTGAGTAGGGTTACTTGTGGTTACCTAACCGAACTGAATGGCGATGTTTCCTTTCTGTTTTGGTGGATTAGAAAGAGCACGGACAGTCGGCCATAACTTGCTTAGCCCTGTAGTTAGGTTACAGTTATTTAGATGGGTGCTCTATTTTAACCTCTTGTGTTCGGCTACTTGTCTACGGATCTCGCAGTTCATCTCGTGGATTCTGGGGTCGTCCAGATTTACGCTTCTGATGCTATCTTTCTCGTCTGCCAATCTGGCGGCAGTGGTTGGAAAGTGGGGTCGAATTTTCTGAATCCGTCCAGCAGGAATGAACTTCGCATCCGCTTTGTTCAGGACTTTCCGTATGTTTGATTCGGCTGTGCGAACGTCGGTTGGCGTTGGCAGTGCGAGGAATTTGGCGTTGGTATCGGAGGTAAAACCGTTCCAATCAGCCTTATTGAGGTTGACAAACGTGCGTTGTTCGACAGATATGATACTTGTCGGTTTGTCAAGCCTTATCACGATTGGTAAGTAGTCTTAAGACAGTGTTAGGACCGGCTCCCATTGAGTTTCATTTATGAGGCTTGCACTGGCAATCGTGATATCTGGTGACCTGGAACATGTACCGGCGATGCGAGTGATAGTGTCGTCATTCAGAGTACAGAAATCGGAAGCATCAAGCTATTCAGCTATTGATTTGATTTCTCTGGCGTCATTGTTAAGGTTGGAGTGCAAGAGTTTATGGTGAGCATTGGAGTCACCGAGCAGGAGGCGATAGTTACCGGTAAGGAGATGGTTGACATTTAAATTGTATCCTGAGGGACCGCTGGATACCGGTGGAATGTAGATGTTGTAAATTTCAGTATCAACATTACCCGATCTTATGGCGATGACCTGCCCTTCCATGGTGTCATCGTTACTGGTAAAATAAATTTCCCGGTATTGCACGGAAAGGTAAATAATGAAGGTAAGCGTTGGTCAACCTGTCTTTCCTGATAATAGCATAGTTGACATGTGAGTTAAGGGACGAGTTGGAGTTCAGTTTCGTCTCTTGTATGGCTCCAAATTGGATGCGATGTCTGTCCATGAATTATGTGACTTCAGCGACTTTGTTACGCAACCCATTGCAATTGAGTTGGACGAGTGAGAGCGTATTGAAGATGGCAATAGATGGTGCAGGCGTAAGATTGTTATGTTGAATCCTATTG
Source organism: Chloromyia formosa (assembly GCA_964017055.1). Taxonomy (NCBI): domain Eukaryota; kingdom Metazoa; phylum Arthropoda; class Insecta; order Diptera; family Stratiomyidae; genus Chloromyia; species Chloromyia formosa. The sequence continues at coordinate 56,555,777 of OZ024817.1, forward strand.
GAACTGTTGACAGGAGTCATCGGATATGGCAGTGAACCTGTCTGAGTGCTCGAAGGTGTTGGATGATAAGGCGTGTAAGAGAAGGCTGCTGCTTGCAGTCCTCTATTCCTACACTAATTGGCAGTAAAGGAGGAATTCCAGTGCCTGTGATGGTTGAGTCGAGAGCAATATCTTAGGTGGCACCACTGATTGCAGCAATTGCATCTCACCGTAGTCGCGTTTGGGTGCAGCACTCTGTCGCATACGCAGCAGATCCACGTTTCTCTCAATGCCGGCGCGGAGAAGTAGCACTGAGAGCAGTTGCGCAGACATGTGTTGCTCCCAGTGAACAAAAAAAAAACAATACGAGGCATGTAACATACAAACACTTCTTGCATTGAAGGGTTTTGGTAAGTCTTGGCCGTTGTGAAACGGGTTGCTTCGGTGCATGGAATCAAATTTCCAATTAATTAGTTTGTTTCGGAGTTTATATGTATATAGGTCGTAAACTTTATATTTTAGTTTGATTTTAATATCGTAAATGACCGCCTCTGCATTCTCCTTACTTCAATTTAATTTAGCTGTAGCAGAAAAGCAGATGGTAGCAGCTGCAATGAACCATATTATGGTCTGGTAGTGCTGCTTCCACCGGCAGATCTATGGCAGCACCTGATGAGTAAGGATCTGTCGGTGGTACGAAACAAGAGGCCGAGGGTCCCATTACACCCGGACCCAGATTAGACTGCGTGGGCGTCTAAGCCGTCCGCAACCATTCCATCCTTATCGACTATTTTTTTTATTCCCCATTTTCACCTCCCCTGTTTGTGTTGTTTTCCCCAGGCCTATGAATTTATGTTAATACGTAAAGGACAGGGGCAACGAGCGGCGAAAACCCCGCCCACATCTCCCGAACTGAGCTACAGCAAGCATAGGCCATTGCTTAGCTCGTTGAGGGGCCTTTTTCTTCGCCATATAGCACGGCCCGACCTTCACGGTCATTATGCTACTTTAGGCTCCGTCCTCACGGGCATCTTCGGATGCCCGCCAAACCGTCCGTTACATATTTGGCGCCCAACGTGGGGCCCATGTCTGGTCAAGAACAGGACTAAAAAGGACCTCATTGGGTTCCTTTTTGGTCCTTCCAACGTTATGCATCCCCACAGGCACATTAAGGCTACTTGCTTTAAGTCTTAGGACTTAGTCATCTTTACATCACGTTTTTTCCCTTCAAGTAGCTGTGCTTTCCCCTGTAGCACCCACATCCTTCCTATAAAGTAGTCTTTCCTTTTAGATTCAGTTTAACAAGGCAGTCCTGGCTTTGTGTTCGTCTTTTGTGGTTTAGCCACGTATTTAAGACCTCCATAAATGCTTTGAATTGCCGGCATTTGGAGCATCTTCGGTGACCGGACGAAGCGCGGAGGAGCCCTGGATACCTTTTTGTTTGTCAGGATTGTCCTTCTAAGTAACTTAAAAAAAAATTCTTTACACAGTATTGCATTTTTCTATTATTCATGTGCTCAGCAGCTTACAGAGTTTATGAGTGAATTACGGCAAGGAATGCAGTGATGCGCCTCTGCTGGCCTCAGAATTCTTTGTAACCTGTTGATCATCTGAATAATTGGGAAATGTAGTATTTTTTTTTTGCTTTGCTAATTTTCCCCCTCTACAATGGTTGTCGGCGGACTCCGGTACCCAGCTCGCTTTTGTTTTTTTTTTTCTATTTTGAGCAGCACAATTTGTCCTCAGCTTCTTCTTCTTGGCAGGCCTCGAAGTAGAAGCTGCCCTGTAATGAACCATATTATGGTCTGGTAGTGCTGCTTCCACCGGCAGATCTATGGCAGCACCTGATGAGTAAGGATCTGTCGGTGGTACGAAACAAGAGGCCGAGGGTCCCATTACACCCGGAACCAGATTCGACTGCGTGGGCGTCGAAGCCGTCCGTCAACCATTCCATCCTTATCGACTATTTTTTTTATTCCCCATTTTTACCTCCCCTGTTTGTGTTGTCTTCCCAGGCCTATAAATTTTTGTTAATACGTAAAGGACAGGGGGAACGAGCGGCGAAAACCCCGCCCACATCTCCCGAACTGAGCTACAGCAAGCATAGGCCACTGCTTGGCTCTTTGAGGGGCCTTTTTCTTCGCCATATGGCACGGCCCGACCTTCAAGGTCATTATGCTACCTTAGGCTCCGTCCTCACGGGCATCTTCGGATGCCCGCCAAACCGTCCGTTACACAGCAGAGGGCTCTATCCACCAAATGAAACCCCCCCCCCCCCCCCCCCCCCCCCCAAACGATTTACCACAATTTGCGGGGAAATTCCCAGAAATTATATTTTGTTTTGGGATGATTATGACGCAAGACCCCGAAATGTATAAACTTTGGGGGATACGTCTTGTTGTTTTTGTGGAAATTACCTCCCCCCAAGGAGCTAATGTCATCATGAATAATTTCTAATAGTTCGCAGAGCCGTCAAATATCCGCCCAAAAATTAGAGGGGAAATGCCATCTTCTAATGCGAGAGGGCTTTAATTTAATTTTTTGGAGGAGTTTTGCTATTTTGGGGATATGTTACGATGAACAATCATCCAAAGTGTCATTGGGGGGTCGTTCGCAGAGCTAAGACTGTAGTAGATAGAGTAGCACGAAATAAACATCTTGGCCTGCTTCACGCCCAGGATACTCTCCCACTGGGTGGAGTCGCCATTTCAATTCCTACAATGCTAAAGTGAAAAGGTTTTCAATGGTTTAATCCTCTGACAGGAAGACGGAATTTAACCTTGCCATAGGCATAGATTTTCGATAGAATGGACCAAAAATACCTTAATTCCTCTGCCTTTCAACAGCTTCATGTTGTCTTGTGTAAGATTGAATCTTCCAGTTTCTCTGCTCGAGTTTATTAACCACCATCATCATGGCTAAATAGACCAATGTCGATACCAGGCCCTATATTGTCCTCCAATTGTCTTGTCAAGTGACAGCATTCTTGATTTCGCAATCCCAGAAGTGGTTCGGTATCGACATCTATTGAGTTTTCCGAATTAGCTCCTCCTAGGCTTCCTCTCAGCCAAGCTCTCCTGCTGCGTCCTTTCAATATTCGCTTGAAAGCTTGGATTAGTGTCCATCGCAGCCATACCATAGGTCGTATGTAATTCGGAGCTATCTTATTTCTGTGCACATACTTCGATTTTATTATTGGAAGAACCAAGAAATACGTATTATTTGCTAGCTGTATCCGTCGTTTCATTTCGCCTGTTTCGCTGACGTTCCTTGATAGGTTGCCTTCCATGTAATTCAAGTCGCCTGCGTACTCGATGTTGTCCGCATATAGCTGTCGGTTGTCCTCGCAGTCTCGCTCCGTCGATTCGTCGTCTGTTCATTACTCACTTTGACATGCGATCATCGTCCATTCGTTGTACATGTCCTGCCCATTGAAGTCGTTCTAGTCTGACGATTTTCGAAACTTCCGGCTCATCGTACAGTTCATATAACTCATATTGTCAGTTGCCTTGACCCCTCTAGGGGCATGGGCACGCCAACATCTCTAGCATTTCTATGTTTTGTTGACGTTTCGATAGCATATCTATGGAGATTTGAGATTTGAACTCTGAGCTCTAGATAAGTATCGTAAAGCAGTGACCGATCGATCGCAAACAGTCCCGAAAACTCGTCGCAGAACTTTGCGTTCAAATGTGTAAGTGCCACCATACACTGTCGATCTCGAACTCGAGCATGGTACAAGTGGACCGGTTTTCACGTTTATGTGAAGTGTGTGTGTGTGACTTGAGCTATTCAGAAAACATTTGTATCAGGCTCGAGTCCGAGATCGACAGTATAGTGCCACTAATATGATTCCGGAGGCATGAGATAGGGTCCATGTTTTGCAGCCATAGCATAGCACTGGTCGTAAGATGATTTTGTACACGCGAAGCTTCGTGTTTCTGTGCACATACTACTCAATTGCCCTAACCCCTTCTGGGACATAGCGCGTCGACTATTCCATGTGGCTCAGTTGACGTTTCGTTGGCATAAACTGGTTTCGGAGAATGCAGTTGCCAGCATGCACCTCCTGCACATCCATGGCCATGAACGTCGTCGTGGACGGGATTCGAACCCGAAACGCCGGTAGTCAAACATGAGACTGATGCCTCAACACACTGCGCTACCGGTCACCCCTGTGTTTCTGTGCACATGCTTCGATTTCATTATGGAAAGAACCGAGAAAAAAGTTTTAAGTTAAGTAAAGTTGCAGCCCAGGTATACGAAGTCGAATACGAACTCAATGTTGAGGTCCCCCACACTGATGCTCGATTGTGCTGGCGTCCTTGTCGTCGATTGCATCATTATTTTAGTTTTACCCTCGTTGATACGTACTCCAACTTATTTTGCAGCGGTGTCGAGTGTATACAGAAATTCTTCTGCGTCGGCAAATCTTCGGGACATGATGGGTTGATGTTGTCGGCGTACGCTGCAAATTTTGTCGACTTGATGAATAGTGTCTCGATGGTGTTCATATTTACAGCCCGAATAGCGTACTCCAGTGCTAGGTTGAAGAGCGTCGGCGCCAGTCCATAGCCCTGCTTCAGACAAGTGCGTGTTTCAAATAGATCAGTAAGGCCTTCCGTACATGACGCAACTTATTTGAAACTTGAGTTGCAAACCAGTTTGCGACGCAATCGGTTTCGAACGCAGTTGCAACCAGTTAGCAATTTCCGTCCGCACACGGTGCGACTGATTTGTAGCCCGAAACAAGTTGGACATTAGATTCGGAATTACACTTATCACATCGGCACTATTCACACTCTCCTTGCCTGTCAAATTGAATTCGGCCATCATCATAACTATGTATGTTATGTTAAAAGTTATGAAACACGACAATTTAATACAAGCGTGAACGTCACTGCACCCATTTCGACAGACTGAACAGCTGTTTGAATTTCTTGTGGTCTTTGAACAACAACAAAACACATATGCAACTTGCAACTGCAACTTGGGATTCCGGTTGCACGCAACGCATTGCAAACTGGGTTGCAACTAGTCGACTCGTGTGCTGTTCTCGATTGTCATACACAGACATGTTGCAAATCAATTGCATTGCAAACTGGTTTGCAGCTCGAGTTTCAAACGAGTTGCGTCATGTGCGGAAGACCTAAGTCTATTATGGATCCTGACCTGTGAGACGTCGTCGTCTTGATACGCTGTTATTTGCGTCAACTTAAAAAGTAGCGTTTCAATCCACTACGTATTTCGAAGAGGTCAGCCAACTTTCTTTGGATCCTAGCCTATAGGACAGAGTAGGTTATTGTTATCGTTGTCAGTCGTACTAGTTTCACTGGTATACTAAATTGAACTCTGATATTGGACAGTACACGGCGATCAGTAATGTTATTTGCTTGTTTAAAATCAACGAAAATTTCGTGTACGTCGACACTGTATTCTCAGCAATATTCGAGCCTTCGCTTCAAAAAAGCTGATCGGTTGTTAATCGGCCAGGTCTAAAGCCACCTTAATATTGGTCTGAATATATCTGAATAAGTTGATTGATGATCACTGGTATATATACAATTCTTTATTAATTGAATATATCTGAATTTTCGTGATTATTTTGTAGGATGTAAGGACTAGTAAAGTGGGGTTGCACCGCCCCCTCCCCTCAGTTCACAGCCATGTTTATAGAGGTAAAAGCTTGTGGGATCCGATTCTTAACAAAAATTTGGACATTCAGGATACGCGCGCCTGGTTTAAATAAGTGTTGTTACTTATTAAAGGCGATGAGTAATTGTTTCACAACGGACCAGAGCATGGTCTATGTGTGCTGTACTAACAACTGAATGTCAATCCGAAATGTTAAATTTAGCAGAAAGTTCGGGTGCTCTAACAGCAAAGGGAAACTTCACATTAATACTTTTAATTTTGTATTAAGCATCCATTATTTCGTTTGCTTTTAGAATAAATGATTCATCATTCGTTTCAAGTAGTCCAACATAGCAAACATTCGATACATTCGATTGGTAAAATATTGCTTAGGTGCAGCAATGCAATATAGTTTTGGTTAACGGATTACACGTTCCTTTATCCTTCCTACACACGACTTTAACTAACATCTGCTTTTTCATGCTGTGGTTCATAGGGCGTGTGAATCCAATTAACAGTAGCAAGTTATTTTATTCAATGAACGTACCTTAAAAGTAAACCGAGTATGGTCGTTAATATAAATGAGGATTTACAAAACTTCCTACTTCTGTCGACCTTCGGTCGTTGTATTGTAAAAGTTCTCTCGTATAATGCCATGAAATTCCTACTCCGTTCCGATAAACGTTTTTAATAACCGTTGCATGTAAATTTCAGGATTTGTTTGAACTTTAATGAAAAAAGCGTGGACACTTGCCCAGTAGATTTAAGGATTTTTAGTATCTATAATTTTTACTTATTATTTTCAAAATTAATTTCTCTTAGGTCCATTCCATTAGTATATCTAAAGGCGGAATTCCACCGAGGCAACAGTGACTGACAAGAGGCATGCCACATGTTGCCTAGTGTCGCCTGTTTTCAGTTTTTTCATACATTTTTCGATAAAATGAAGCTAGGGACTTGATTCTTACACCTTTCGCAAAAAGCGTATATAAACTTTGTCGTCGAAGCCTGTCCCAAGCTATGTTTTGAAAGCAGTAGGAAAGAATAGCTATAGCATGAATGACTGAGTCACACCTAAGCGTCTCAGGTCAGTAGGGTGTCATGAATTACGTAGTCAGACCTGCAACAAAGTTGTGTGACCTCTGACACGTTATGAATCACCTGAAGCAGCTATCACCCAAGCTACCCCTGGATAGGGTTTAGCCTCGGATTGGACGGATTGACAACGACGACCACGCAAAGATTTAACGGTTTACTCTTTCGGATCCTGAAATGTACGCTCCCTGAACAAACCGGAGGTCGTGAAAGTCCTCCTTCAACAGGCCGATAATTACAAACTGAGCATCACAGCAGTTCAGGAAATTAATTGGATTGGCAGCGAAATAAACGATAAGAATTTGTTCACAATTTTCAAAAGCGTCAAACCATCGGGTCACTAGGACTTGAATTGCATTCGTTGAGCAAGCAGCTTAAGCGGAACGTTCTTGACTGCAAACCTATTTATGAAAAGTTGTGTGCGATTCGCATTAGGACTCATTTTTTCAACCTATGGCACATCAACATGCACGCCCGACTGAAGTTAAGGAAGATGCAGTGAAAGACGAATTTTATGCCCGATGGAGACACTGTTCGACTCACTTAGAACAAACGACGTCTAAATACTGCTGCGAAAGTTGGAAACGAAAGATGGCATCAGGGAACCACTGAAGGACATAGCCTCTATGAAGAACGCAATGATAAAGGTCAACGAATAATCGACGTCACCTACAGTAGGAATCTTATCGTAAGCTCCACATGTTTTCCGTATAGACGCATTCACAAAGAGACCTGGAAATCTCCCGACGTACGTACCGTCAACCAGATTGACTACATCCTCATTTGCAAAAGGTAGGCAGTGTATCGTTGTCCTATCATACCGAGGAGCAAACTGCGGTTCAGGCTAGAATTTAGAATATAAAGTTTCTTCAGTGCACCAATCGAGAATCAATATTTTCGCTGTTGACAATCTGTTGTATGATGCTACGGCGCAAACATATACAGTCGCCCTTGAGGAAAAACTATCACCTATGCTACACGACATCAGCAACACAGGTGTACAAGCGTTCTGGGAACAACTTAAAGGTATTGTACCATCAAAGAAGTCGCAGAGAAGGTCGTGGCATACAAACCCCGTCGAGTGCGAAATGGCTGGTTTGACGAAGAATGCAGAAAATCACTCGGTACAAAGAACGAAGCCTACAGACAATATATTCAACGTGCAACTAGAGCCAAAAAAAAAGAAAACTATGACGAGCTACGGCGAAAATAAAATAATTAGACGTAGAAAACGGAAATACATTTACGAGCAGTTGCTGAGCATTAATGAAAACCTTGTTAAAAGAAAGGATAGCAGAAAACCTCTTCCATAGTCCTCCTCGTGGATGCCCTCTGGAACGGCTAACCAAACCAATCAAGTTTTGCAGTTCAGAACATTTGGTAGAGGCACATAACGATGATCATCCTGAATGGCCAACAACACCAGTGCGTCTCAGGAAGTAGGCGAATGGTGGAAATGTAAGATAGTCGTGTGATCACCAACACGTCACACCCAGCTGAATGATCATCAAAAGAACGCGCGATCAAAAACACAATTGGAGAGCTATCTCTGCGCTAACTAAAAAATAGCTCCCGGCGACTCTTAGGACACCTAAGGAAGCAACGCTTCCCCTAAGATTGGGTAAATGGGCTTGTACCAACGGCTCGTACCATGGGCTTGGCGACACCTTCGAAAAGGCTCCCAAAGGTGACATCAAAATTATCACGGCGGATCCCAACGCCAAAGTTGGGTCTGACAATGTAGGCTTAGAATACCTAATGGGCAATCATGGACTAGGCAACAGGAACGAAAATGGCGAGATGTTCGTGAAGTTTTGCAACTCTCGTCAACTAGTCATTGGCGGTACCCTGTTCAAGCACAAACGCTGCCACTTAACAATCTGGACCTCTCCGGATGGCAGAATATAAAACCAGATTGACCATATAGCCATTTCCATGACATGGAGGAATTGCTTTTTGGACGTCAGGTCGAAGCGAGATGCTGATGTTGACAGCAACCACCAACTTGTTATCGCAAAAATACGCTTACGAACGGCAGCAATCCAGCACCCTCACAATGCACAAATCTTGCCACGTTTTAACGTGCAAAAGCTTAAATATCCATCAATAAGACGTGCATATTCCACCGCCTTGCACGAGAGAGCTATTGTACCACCACTTTGTGAGAATCCTACAATTGATGATAGATAGAAAGTCGCTAAGGACTCATTTATTTCGTACGGCGTAACATTCGCGGGTCGATTAGAGCGCGGTAGGAGACTTCTCATTAGTGACTTCACATGGTCTCCAATCTCAGCACGCAAAGGAGTCAGGGAACGGATTAACTCAGCTGCTGACGGCTCAGCTAAAGACCAACTCAGAGCTGAATACCGTTCACTACAGAAAAGCGTGCAAAGAAGCGTAAGCCGGGACAAGCGAAATTATATCAACGCATTAGCAGAGAAGGCAGGGGAAGCGGCTTACCGCGGTGACAGTGGAACCCTTTTTAAGCTTATCAAGCCATTAACATCCTGTGAAAGATAAAGATGGGTCTCTACTGGTAACCGAAAAACACCAACTGTGGAGATGGAGAGAACACTTCATTGAGGTCCTCAACAACACATTTGGCCTTCGAATGCATCTGCATTAGTAGCAGAAGATATTCCGCAAATAGTTAGAGTTGATACCAGCCCAGCCCACAATCTAAGCTGGAAGTAACTGCGGCTATTATTTTAAATCGATGGAAGCGGGTAAAGCAGAAGATATTCCGCAAATAGAGTTGATACGAGCCCAGCCCACCATCTAAGCTGAAAGTAACTGCGGCTATTAAATCAATGGATGCGGGTAAAGCCGCGGAGATACATGGAATTCCGGTGTAACTTTTTAAAGCGGATGCCAATGCTACTGCGGATATTCTTCTCCCCCTTATCCAAGAGCGTTGGGAAATCGAAATTCTCCCTAAAGAGTGGAAAAAGGGCGTCATTATTAAGATCCCGCAAAAAGGGGACCCAAAGAATAGCAATAATTGGCGTGGGATCTATTTTCTCCCAGCAGTCTCCAAACATAGATACATGGAATTCCGGTGTAACTTTTTAAAGCGGATGCCAATGCTACTGCGGATATTCTTCTCCCCCTTATCCAAGAGCGTTGGGAAATCGAAATTCTCCCTAAAGAGTGGAAAAAGGGCGTCACTATTAAGATCCCGCAAAAAGGGGACCCAAAGAATAGCAATAATTGGCGTGGGATCTGTTTTCTCCCAGCAGTCTCCAAACTGATGGCAAAAATAATCTTAAACCGGATCAAACAAACAGTTGACCGCACATTGAATGATTAACAAGCCGGCTTTCGCGAGGGCTTCTCATGTAGCGACCACATCAACACCCTCCGAATTATTATTTAACAATTTACAGAGTTGAGATCACCATTACATCTCATGTTCATCGATTTCGAGAAGGCGTTTGACAGCGCTGACCGGGAATATATCTGGAGGGCTTTACGTAGGAGAGGCATACCAGATAAAATAATTTCCATCATCAAGGAGTCCTACCAGGGAGCCCAACGTCACGTCTTACACAAGAATAAGCTATCAGATCCTTTCGAGGTGCATAGCGGAGTGAGACAAGGCTGAATTTTGTCACCTATACTGTTTTTAATTGCCATTAATAATGTACTAAGCAGAGCGCTTCAAGAGCACCAGAACAAAGGTATAAGATGGAAGTTGTTCAAATAACTTCAACACCTAGACTATGCTGACGATATTTGTCTTCTATCAAATAAATCGGATCAAGTAGCGCAAATGTCTGATGCTTTGCATTGCGAAAGTCGTAATGCGGGGCTTAAAATCAACGCTGCTAAGACTAAGTACTTGAGCTTAGATCCAGGAAGGCCAAGCGGAATTTGTGTTTCAGGGCAGGTAGTCCAGAAAGTTGATAGTTTCTGCTACCTCGGAAGTGTAGTTACAGCAGATGTTGGAGCGGATGCTGGTGTACAGTCTCGCATCAACAAGGCTCATGCAGCTTTTTGCAGTTGGACCCCTTTCTGGCAAAACAACAACATTTCCGCACCAAACTCCGGATCTTCGAAACCAACGTAAAACCAGTGGTCTTATATGGCTGTTCAACTTGGAAGGTGACAAGGGGGCAAAAACTCCTCTTCCATAGTCCTCCGCGTGGGCGCCCCCTGGAACGGCAGTGGTCACTGACCATTGCTAACCAACGTCAAGCCGCCAGTGATGGCGGTGCGATGATTTGGTTGAGGTACCCCTGTGGTGTGGGGTGTGAAAAAAATACCACGGCCTATCCCTTTGAGGGCCTGTCGTTAAAACCGACAATCAAAGGACAGGATGTGTATGCCAGCAACTTGCACTATCCGAAATCTTTATATGCTAACGAAACGTCAACTATGCCTCGGATAAGGACTGACTCAACGGTTACGACTTTTAGCTATCGTACAATGACAAAGATTGGATTCTGGAATGTGCGTACTCTCCTGGACAATGGATCAGAAGGTCCCCAGAACGCACGATTTCTTCAATTAGAGAGTGAATTTCTGAGGTACAAATTAAATATCTTAGGAGTTAGTGAGATAAGATGGTGGAACAGCGGAGAATTCATCTCTCCAACGGGCAGCACTGTAATGTTGTACTCCGGTAAAGCTACCGGTAGTCGCCGTGAGTCAGGTGTGGGGCTCCTTTTAACCAGAGCCGCGCGAAACTGTCTCTTATCCTGGGAACCGGTCTCTGACAGGGTCTTGACCGCCAGGTTCCGGACCAAAATGAGGAACATCTCAATAATACAATGTTATGCCCCTACTGAACCCGACAATGTCTTGGCAAAAGACTCCTTCTACGAAGAACTAAACGCCGTTCAGAGCAGAACACCTAAAGGTGACATTATAATGGTTATGGGTGATTTGAATGCGAAAGTTGGCGCTGATAACTATGGGCTCAGACATGTGATGGGGAGACACGGTCTTGGTGATCGTAATGACAACGGTGAAAGATTTGTAGAGTTCTGCAACTTTCACAGTCTCTTCATCGGTGGTACTATGTTTGAGCATAAGGACCACCACAAAATCAGTTGGTCCTCTGTTGATCGGCGCAGAACACAAAATCAGATCGACCATTTTGCCATTAGTAAAAGATTCAAGAGTTGCCTCCTGGACGTGCGAAACAAGAAGGGTGCCGATATTGGGATGGGAAGAGACCATTATCTAATGATCGCTAATGTTCGATTGCGTATTGCAGCCGTGCGCCGCCCCAGCGACGAAAGATCCAGGCCCCGCAAATTTAACACCGCTCGACTAAAAAATCCAGCTGTTTTACAACAATATAATGACCATCTTGCGCAAAAAGCGGCTGAGATAACTAGTCACCCAAATAGTGACATAAACGAAAACTGGGATGCCATAAAAAATGCGTACATTGATAGCGCAAATACCATCCTTGGCCCAAACCCGGATTGCCGGAATAAGCCCTGGATGTCCGACGCTTCATGGCAGCGGATTGTTGAAAGAAAGGAGCTGAAAGTTCGTTTGGCTGCTGCATCAGACGACAATCGAAGCAGCATCGAACTCCTTTACCGTCAGAAAGCTCGAGAAGTTCAGCGTAGTGTGCGACGCGATAAAAGAGTTTATGCCAATTCTCTTTTAGCGTCAGCAGAAGAAGCCGCTAGAAGTAACAACTTAAACGCCGTATACGGTGTCATCAAGGAGTTTACAGGTGGTCGTAACTCCTGCCAACATCCGGTGAAAGATAGTGATGGAAAGCTACTTATCTTGGAAGAAGATCAAATGAGGCGGTGGAAAGAACACTTCGCCGCGGTCTTGAACCGTGTAACCTCTGGTGAAGTTCCCCCTCATATAGATAATTTAGCTAGCCATCAAAATGTGCGTATACGGTCCACTGCCCCGACTAAAGAGGAAATAGTCACTGCAATTATTGCACTGAAACGAGGAAAGGCCTTCGGACTTGACGGTATCCCTGCCGAACTTTATCAAGCAGCGCCAAGCGTAACTGCCGATTTGCTGCACCCACTTGTTGATAAAGCGTGGAATACAGAGACCTTTCCCACTGAGTGGAAGGAAGGTTTGATCATCAAACTTCCAAAGAAGGGTAGCCTCACAGACTGTAATAATTGGAGAGGCATTTGTGTGCTTCCTGCCGTTGCCAAGATAATAGCTAAAATCATCCTGGAAAGACTAAAGGCCCACTTAGAAAGCACAATTGATGAAGAGCAGGCTGGCTTTCGATCCGGATTCTCCTGTGTCGATCACATTAACACCTTGCGAATCATCATCGAGCAATGCGCTGAATACGATTCTCCGCTTCACTTGCTTTTCATCGATTTCGAAAAGGCTTTCGATAGTGTGAACCGGGATTCTATATGGGCGGCCTTGCGCAGGAGAGGCATCCCTGAGAAGCTTGTGGCTATTATTAAGGCAACCTATGACGGCGCGAAATGTCGCGTTCTGCATAAAGGTAAGGTGTCGGGGGACTTTGAGATTCGCAGTGGAGTTCGGCAGGGGTGCATCCTCTCACCGATCCTATTCCTCATTGTGATCGGCGATGTGTTGCATGCAGCCCTATCCGGACTCGACAGAAGAATTCAATGGACTTTGACATCTTATCTACAACATCTTGACTACGCTGACGACATATGCCTACTCTCCCACAAAATCATGGATCTGTCCGCAATGGCGTTAGATCTCGAGAGGGAGGCAAGCAAGGTTGGGCTAAAGATTAATACCAACAAGACCAAGGTTCTTAGCCCGCCGTTGCGAAAAAGAAATCCGACACCTGTTGCCATCAATATTAATGGGCAGCCTGTGGAGAAGGTGGACAACTTCGTCTACCTGGGTAGCATTGTTGCCGAAAATGGTGGTACGGAGCAGGACATCACTCGTCGTATCAACCAGGCTAAACGCGCATACGGCATGCTGTCCAAAATCTGGCAGGGCAGTTATCTCAGCATCAAGACCAAGCTGGGAATGTTTCGCTCCCTGGTACTATCAGTGCTTTTGTATGGGAGCAGTACATGGAAAGTTTCCGTAGGAGTTACCAGAAAGCTGCAAGTTTTCGTCAACTCATGTCTTCGTCGAATTTTAAGAATTTTCTGGCCCGAAACAATATCAAATGAAGAGCTAAGTCGGCGTACGGGTCAGATGCCAATCGACGAATTGACACGCAGGCGAAAATGGCAGTGGATAGGTCACACATTGCGGAAGAGTGATAACTGCATTGCTTTGCATGCCATGAAATGGAACCCCATTTCCAACCAAGGCCGACCAAGAGGGGGTCCTCGAATCACATGGCGTCGATCTGTGGCAAAGGAGTGTCAGGTATTGGGTAAGTCTTTTGGGGAGTTGCGCCCCATTGCCCAGAACAGAGTACGATGGCGCGCAGGAGTAGTTGACGCGCTATGCCCCGCTAGGGGTTAAGGCAAAGTAGTACTAATAATATAATATAACAATTAGATTGTAAACTTTTGTGAACCAGTGTCTACGGCGCATCCTACACATACGCTGGCCGGAGGTCATTTCTAACGACAACCTCCTTAAAATTACTGGTCAGGACAAGATAGACATTTCCATTAAAACGCGAAAGCGGCAATAGATAGGTCACACTCTCCGAAAAGGGCCGAACAACATTGCTCAACAGGCCCTAGATTGGAACGCGCAGGGAACAAACACAAGTCGCCCTGTTGGACGACTTAGTAACACCTGAAGAAGATCAGTTAAGAGAGAGGGTGCCGCAATAGGCAGGTCGAGGAGTCAGCTGAAAGCGATGAACAGGACGAGGAAGAAAGTAGGCGTGGTTGATGCCCTATGCCCCACAAGGGGTTAAAAGAAACCAGAGAGAGCGCTAAAAGAAGATAAAAGATAACCCACTACGCAACCTCCGAGAGAAGACGCAGTTGACTTCGCCTTGCAGTCACTCAAATCAAATAAAGCGCCAAGCGCTGACGAGATTCCAGCTGAGCTGCTAAAATCTAGTGGAAAGGGTCAATTAAATGTGATACACCAACTACTTCTGCGAATCTGGGAGTTCGGGTTGACCCTTGATGATTGGCGCAAGAGCATAATCTGTCCCATCCACAAAAAATAAAAATAAATAAATAACTGGCGCAACAGCCCAATTTGAACCACGGCCTCGAGATGAGTTAGCATCATCTCATTTTCTAGATCGTGACGGTTTTTGTGCAGAGGTATGTGATCAGCAATACGCTCAACCGAGTTATTTACCACATAATGGGTACTCATTTAACAGCTGAGTGGGCTCATAGTCCGACACGTAAATCCCCGGAATCGAACCGGGGCCCAGTGCGTTGAAGGCGAACGTGCTAACCGTTGCGCCATCCGGACTACAGACATCCACAAAAACGAAGTTAAATTGCGGTGTGAGAATTACAGAGGCATTTCAGTAGTCTGTACGTCCTACAAAATAATACTGACAAAAATTATGGAGAACAGAATAAAACTGTACGCCGAACGAATCATTGGCGAGTATCAGCTTTTTACGGTTAAGCTAATCCTGCAAAAGTGCTGGGAATACAACGTGGATGTGTATCAAATCTTTGTCGACTTTAACCAAACATACGACAGTATCGATCGGGTAGTACTGTAAAACTCCATGCTGCAATTTGGTACACCAGCAAAACTAGTACGACTAACAAAAATGACGATTGCCAACTCCATCTGACAGGTCAGGACCCAGAACAGGTTAACTGATCCTTTTGAAACACGTACTGGTTTGAAGCAGGGCGATGGACTGGCGCCGACGCTATTACGCCATTCGGGTAATGGATACAAACACCAGTGAAACGCCATTCGTCAAATCGTCACAATTGATAGCGTACGCAGACGACATCAACATCATGACCCGAAAACTAACCGAAGCAGAAGAACTTCTGCATACTCTTGACACCGCTGCAAAAGAAGTTGGACTACGCATCAACAAGGACAAAGCAAAAATAATGATGCAATCAAGAATCAGGACGCCAGCACAATTGAACACTAACGTAGGGAACCTCGAATTCGTAGACGACTTCGCATACCTGGGTAGCAATCTGTCAAAGGATGCCAACGAAACTGACGAAATCAAGCGACGGATACAGCTGGCAAATAGGAAATGAAATGAAATCAAAGCATGTGCACAGAAACACGAAGCTCCGCGTATATGCTATGGCTGCGAGGCCTGGACCCTAACCCAAGCCTTCGAAAACATGCTAAACATATTTGAACGGAAAGTGCTTCGGCGAATTTTCAGCATGCGTACAACCATGAACTGTATGAACTGTACGATGAGCTGAAAGTTTCGAAAATCGTCAGACTACAACGGCTTCAAAGGGCAGGGCATTTACAACGAATGAACGATGTTCCCATGCCTACAAAAGCAATGAACGGACGAGGGAGCGATACTGCCAGGAAAACCGAAAGCTCGTTGGGAGAGCTCAGTATATACTGACACTGACCAGCTACTGGGCTTCCAATATTGGAGGACGTGATCATGTGACTGAGATAATTGGAGGACGACGGTCCAGGCGGCCAGAGTCCGATGTCGGGCTGTTGCGCCACGATCATGATGATGAACTTTGTCGTAAAGTGCCGCCTAGAAAAAAGAATCTCCAACCATTAAAGTATACTAGACGCCGCGGATTCGCCGGGTCTAATATAATAGACAAAGTAAATCAGTAAACGGTTAACAGTTAACGATTCATGGTTAACGGTTAATCTACGTATATCAACAAAATTTCATTTTTGTACACATGACTATACCATTCCTACAATACGCAAAGGCCGCCCCCCCTTTTATTACAAATAACACAGGCAGGGATGACAAAGTTTGATGATAGCGTTTGAATGCATAGAGATAACAAACATATAACAAAACAATTGAATGGCCACTTAAAAAATTCCAAAATTCTTCATGCTGAAAACTATAAGGAAGCCAAGACTGTAAGAATAGTAAAAAGTATATTATAAAATATTTTTAGAAATTAACTTCTATCATAGGGGTCATACAAATTATTCAATCTCTTATAAAACCGAATATCCAGCAATATTTTATGATTTTTTATTTCAATTTTTTTAATGTTTCATTGTGTTTTCTTCTACTTCATCGATTGCTTAGTAGGCCGCAGTACCACCGTGAGCTCGAATAACAGCTTAGTCATGCCGATAATGAGACATATGATATCGATGTATTCCTGCGAAATGTTCGTCCATTCGTCATTCAAGACTTGTTCCATCTCTCGTACTATCTGGGGAGGGACGGAACGGGACTTGATGCGTTTCTCCAGTTGGTCGCATAAATATTCAATGGGATTTAAATCTGGGCTGTACGCTGGCCAGTGAAGAAGGTCGATATTATTGGCAGTGAAGAATACACGCACAATAGTTTTAAGATTAGAATTTACTCAAAATCTGAGTCTTCAAAATCTTATTTAATTAAAGACCGAGTTTCTGATAATAAAATATATATTATTGAGTGCTCGACCTGAGCTCTATTTTTGAACTGAATCTTACAAAATTGAGACATGTATTTATATTTGAATTTCTTATCATTATGCTTCTTAACTATTTGTTATTATTAATATCTTATCTTACTTATTTGTTACATCATTACGTTCTTCTTATTACATATTGGTTCTTATTGTATATCCTTCTATCATTTCTTATTGTTATGCCATTAAAGGCTCATTAGACATCCTAACACTATTTCTTATCTTAATGAAATGGGTGACTCATATAAACATGTTTGTTTCAACTAAAAATACTAATTATGTTTGTTTACCCATTTGACCGGTATTGATGAGTGCACATGGTATGCGTCACTGGCTTGAGTTGGTGACCTAACTCAATGTTTGCAGTATGTGGGTGGACTCCATCTTAATTCAAAATGAAATCCTATCCACCATCACGTGCGATCACAACTAAATCGCTTTTGTCATTTAAGGAAATAGCGCCGCAGCACGCCATAATGGATCCACTGCCAAAAGGTGATGTGGGTTGATGGGCACATGGTAGGAAACGCTCGTTTTCTATTCTCCAGAATCAAGCTCGATCATAATTTCCATATAGGCAAAATCTTGAGTCATCAGAGAAGAAAACTCTACCCAATGAGGGTGTCTACACGAGGCACAATTGTTCCGGCACAAAACCGGTTTTTGTAGGCGAGATGCATGAAGGGAAAGGTATAGGAAGGGCACAAAACTTGTGCTCGAAAATTTCAAGCACAACAATTGTTCCCAACCAATACACGCACTTTTCGCATCCTTCCACAATATAGAATCAAATCAATACATTGAAAAAGCCCTACATGTATACAAGTTGTTCTCGTTTCGATGTGCTTCGTGTAGACAGGCACATAACCGGTTTTGTGCCTGGAACAATTGTGCCTCGTGTAGACAGCCTCAGTGACTCATACTCCAATTGCCGTGGTTCTTAACAAACCGATGTGGGATGATTTTGAGCTTTCTTGTTAATCGCGGTACTTATACCGGATAGGTACCCGGAAAACAAGCCACTTCCCCTTAAACGATTACGCACGGTTTGGTTGGAAATAACACTTACTGCGACGTGTCTAAGGTCACTTAGTATGGAAGATGCCGTGTTTCGACAATTTCTGAGAGCGTTTCAGCGTATAAATCGATCCTGGCTGGAAGATAATGCTGTTGTTCGGCCCTGTTCTCGTCTTCCTGTGAATTATCATGTCTCCTGGAACCGTTCAAAAAGAGTCGAACAAACCCAAAGATTAGGGGACACACTCAATAAAAGTCGTAATTATGTGAAATGCAATGTGCTATACATGCTATTATTAACTAGCTTGCTTTTTTGCAAACGCTAATAAACGACGTTGTAAACTAGTTTCATATTAATCGTTTAATATATAACGATATTAAATGCATTGTAGTGAAATGTAATTTCTAGCACTTTTCGCCTATTTCGCTCCGTCCTAGTTACAGCAAATTAAAAAAATGCCAGAAATGAAAAGGAAAGTATTCATTATCCCCTTTGATATGACTCCCTAGAAGCCTATAGTCGAAAAAAAAAACAAAATTTTACCTTAAACAATTATTAACTGAACTGAAATTGAATTTTAAACCGTTATATCAAATTTCAATGCGCGAAAAAGTGCGCGCCTATGCAGATGCATCCACTAGCATTTACTTTCTCTATACTACTCAATTGCCCTAACCCCTTGTGGGGCATAGCGCGTCAACTGTTCCATGTGGCTCAGTTGACGTTTCGTTGGCATAAACTCGTTTCGGAGAATGCAGTTGCCAGCATGCATCTCCTGCACATCCATGGCCACGAACGTCGTCGTGGACGGGACTCGAACCCGAAACGCCGGTAGTCAAACATGAGACTGGTGCCTCACCACACTGCGCTACCGGTCGCCCCCAACAATATTAATATCTCCAGCTGCTTAGCTAGCATTTCTAAACTAGACTGTTGCTTTGTCAGTTTTAAATTGAACGACTCGGAGGCTATGTCGTTGCGCCGAATCTTTCGCTCATTCTGTTGAGTCGTTCAAAAAGAACAAGTCGTTACTGCGTTACACATCACTACAAGTGACTATAACAATCGCACGCATTTCGCTAACAACCAGCTCTACCCAGAATAATTTTGTCAGTGTAACGCGCGCAATTGTTGTTCTGATCTGATCTGGAATGTTGAAAAAAAACGCAACTAATATGTATTAATTAAGAATAATTTTAATTTCATATTGTTAACAAAGACTTTTTTTATTTTCATTTTTCTCACATTCGGGTCCCCCCAAAAATACGTCCTCCCCTCCTCTCGACGACAATGAGCATATCATGATGAGATAATAAGTGTTCTCATGATAACAAAAATAATGCAAATATTGGATAATAACCCCTTAAATTTTAATATGTATTCATTTATGAAAGCAAAAACTTTACTTACAGTTTTATTTCCTAAATTTTTTACTCGGCAATTCAAATAGGCAGTTTTTCCCACGAGGGCTGTTATGTTTTTCGAAGCTGTCTTATCATAATACGGTCCCGTTCTATTTTCTTCTATTTCAATACTATTACGATTCGCGCCTGAGTTGCTGACTGGCGCATTTGTATCTTTAGATTTCGTCGATTCCCTTTGCGAGCCATCAACTGCAAAGAAAAAATATTTCTAAAATAGTTATTAAGTCCGATGGTAATTATACATATATGTATGTGTATAAACTACAGGATGGCCGGAAATTGGCGCATAAACGTACTGCCACGTGATTTCCAATGCAATTTCCAGAAAAAATATTAAGGAGTATTTTTTTTCGAATCCTTGAAACACTTGAGCTGATATAGGCATTTATATTTTTTATGAAAATTGCCTACCTCATTTATAACTAAAAACACAATATCTGGAAAACTACGCTAGCTAGAACGCTCGAAGAAAATGTCAATTGCAGCCAATACTGACAGTTATAGCCCTTCCCTTGAATGTGGGGAAACAGTTTTTTTTTTTGTGAATTAGAACGTCGTGCACTAAGCCGATTTTACATTACTAAAAACGTAATAACCGGAAAACTACGCAGGAGCTTTAGCTATACCGATTGTAAACCCCTTTACCCAAAACTTTGCACAATCATAATCAAATCATATACATGTTGAAGGCTGACTCCGTTGTGCTGATACCGCATTTAAAATACAAATGCAAGGTTTAATGTTAACATTATAGATATTAAGACTTTACTTATTGTTTGCACCTTCTACAATAAAGTCACTGTTTTTACATTAAAGATTCTTGTCAAATGTAAAACTGGCGCAGCCGGTATTCTAATTAGTGATAATATAATGATTATTGTGCTTATCCAAAAGGTCAGTGTAGTGAAATATCGAATTCATCTGAACCTGTGGGCAAAGCAGAACATCTCTAATTCGAATCAACCAGAATAGCTGATTAAGCGCATTCAGAACACAGATAAGCAGAAAATTTCTTATCAATACCAAATGAGTGAAAGTGATGTTGAAGTGGAAAATTTAATACAAAATTTTCAACAAAGTTTTCTGCAAAACACTAATAATATAGTGAATAATAATCAAACCACATCAAATACAATGACAAACGTAGCAGATACCAATACTGAAGAACTGCGTAGGTTGTTTCATTCAACAATAAAAAAGGCTGGAAGATTACCAACATACGATGGAAATAATAGACATTTTGAATTAAATCAATTCACAGAAATTGCTGACAGTGCTATTGAGTCTGTAGAAGGGAGACTTCATGAAACAGATGTGAAAATAATTAAACAAGAGATAATACATCGCGTTATCGGTAGAGCGTACAAATAACAGGACGTGGGAACAAGTAAAACAAATATTAATAACCGAATATGGTTCTAAAAAATCACATATTACGCTAATGACTGAAGTTAATATCTAAAAAATTACGCGATTTTAATAATATCCGGGAATATTACGAGTACTTAATATGAATATTGAATATTTGAGAAATCGAGTTCTGGACAAAGCGCGAAAATTAACGAAAAATTTATATTCCATCAATTTAAAACACAATTGACAATCGGACAACAAGCTTTTGTTGAAAACTGTGAAACAATTACGTATGCATACACAAAATTACTCACTCGTCCAGAGATTCTTGAGAAAATCAATAAACCATACAATAACCAACAAAATAAATATAATTCGAAAAATAATAGGCAAACCAACAATAGACCCTTCCTAAACAGTGAGAATTATAATACAAATCGATTTAATAATAACGAAAATACTAATAATGTACACAATAATCCCAATCGAGAAAATAGTCGGAATAATTACAGATCAAGAGAAAATAATAATAATAATGTTCATAATAACCAACGAAGAGATAGTTATCCCAATAATTACCATAACCAACGTAGAGACACCAATTATAACAATCACCAAAATAGTAGAAATTATAATCAGCAGAACAATAATAATAACCGCTATAATATAAATTGCGACCCAATGGAAGTTGATAACACCCGAATTACCAGAAATTCCAATTATTCTAATACAACAAATAATTCTTATATGTCGGTAGACACTAATAACGTAGAACACCTTAGGAAACAAATTCAAGAATTAAATGAAAAGCTGTTTAGAGCTGAACAAAATAATATCACAGAAATAATAACATACGAATAACTACAACAAGTAAATCGAATTTACCAATAATTAAAACAATTAACCAGAAAACTAAACGCGAGATTAATATTTTATTTGATACCGGAGCGACAACTACATTAGCTAAATATCACCCAGAATATAAGATTGAATGGGCGGAACCGATTGAAATGAGAACAGTTGGAAGAAAAACGTACGCAACACAAAAAACAAAAATTAAAATACCGGAATTATATGCAGAAATTGATTGTAGAATTGTTAATAATATTAACTATGACGTTATATTCGGAATGGATAATATCCAAAAATTTAATACTTTAATACTTAAAAGGAATTATTATACCTCAAACTAAAAAACACCAAGTAAACAATGTTGAAAAAGGAGATGAACAATTAGAAAAACAAAGAATTATAAATGAACATTTAATGAAAGACTTAAACGATGAAGAAAAGAGTGAAGTGAAACAAATAATAACACAATTTAAAGATGTTTTCTATAATGAGAATGAAAAAATAACCGCGACGACTAATACTAAACATGTAATAGAACTGACTCCAGACCAGCTTACGAAGCACCATATCGTGTACCGAAATCCGAAGCAAATTTATTAAAACAGCACATCCAAGAATTGCTCGACAATGATATAATTGAAAAATCAAAATCTCCGTATGCAGCGCCATGTTGTTTAGTTAAAAATAAACCAGGGATCGATGGTAAAGAACGAAAAAGACTTGTAATTAATTATAAATTATTAAACGAGATAACGAAACCAGATAAATTCCCATTACCAAACATAGAGGAAACGTTCAGCCAACTAGGAAATGCCGTATACTTTACAACGTTAGACTATTAGGCCAAGGAATATCACCAAGTTGAGGTTCGTGAACAAGATAGAGAGAAAACAGCGTTTACAACGCCTTGGGGATTATACCAATTTAAACGAATGCCTTTTGGGTTAATGAACGCCCCGGCAACCTTTCAACGTATGATCAATGAAATAATCGCAGACGAGATTGGCGAAACATGTCTAGTATACCTTGACGACATAATGATCTATGAAGCATCATTACAGGAAATCATTGTTAATACCAAAAGAATTCTAACAGAACTCAGGAAACATGGTTTGAAAGTTAAATTGGAGAAATGCAAGTTTTTGAGCAAATCAACGAATTTCTTAGGACACATCATTACTAACGAGGGTTTAAAACCCAACCCAGAATATTTGGAAAAGATATCTAAACTTAAATTACCAAAACCGGAAAAGGAACTACAAGGATTTTGGGGTACAACCGGATACTATCGAAAATTTATACAAAACTACGCAAAAATTGCGGCCCCAATGTCGAAGTATTTGAGAAAAGGATCAATTATAAATGCCAATGATGGTGAATATAAGAAGGCTTTCGAAAAATTAAAAACCATCATAACAACAGACATAGTATTGAGTCTACCAAATTATAATTTGCCATTTGAGTTGACAACCGACGTATCCAACAGAGCAATTGGAGCAGTATTAAAACAAGAAGGACGACCCATAGGATTCATTTCAAGGACACTTAACAAAGCAGAGCAAAACTATTCTACAATCCAAAAAGAACTATTAGCTATTGTATGGAGTTTAAAAAAGTTCAGGTACATTATATATGGACACAAAGTTATTATAAAAACAGATCACAAACCACTTACGTGGTTAGACAAACATAAGGATACAAACTCAAGACTTTTTAGATGGAGACAACAAATTGCTGATTACGATTAGCAAATAGAATATATTCAAGGAAACACAAATAAGGCTGCAGACTTTTTATCACGAACACCAAATGAAGAAATACATACAGTACGAAAGAAACCCTAAAAGAATCGAATTTATTCCATTATCTATACCGGAAATACCTATGCAGGAAATTGCCATTGATATCTTTACCGTAGACATGCAAATGTTCCTAACTATTTTACAATATTTTCGACCGATTCTCATAAAAATTATATGCATACCATATTGCTGATTGAAATATGAGTACTCAAATAAAAATATTAAAACAATTCTTTGAAAGTAATACGAAACCATTAATATTATACTCCGAAACTGATTACGATAACGAAATCTTCAAGAAGTTTTTGATACACAATGCGATTCAACATCATATTACAACACCAAACAACCACAATGGGTTGAGTGACTTAAATTCTGCACACCGTACGATATCTGAGATCATACGAATAATAAGAACTGAAAATAACACAAAAGACATTTTAAATAAAGCGCTTGAAACGTATAATTCAACAATACATTATTCGCATAAGTATACACCAAATGAAGTGGATCAGAACGTCGCTAATTGGAGTGTAGTTAGACAATCTTTGATTGATTATAAAAATAAATGTGCTAAAAATTATAACAGAAATAGAAGTGAAGTGCCAATAATTAGTGGAAGATATTACGTTTTCAATTTACCGGACAAAGTGAATCGAAACAAAAGAAAACTAAATAGATATTTAGTGAAGAGGTTACAAAATAATTTTAATGCGACAGACGGTTATAAAATACACCCTAAACTAATAAAAGTGAAGAAAGGACGCGATTTAACCAGTGTGCATCATTTTTTAAAAGGACTCCAACCGTTAAAAAACCTAATAAAAAACAAATTGAAAACACTAAAAAGTGAACAGTGTAAACAATTATTCAAAGACTTTGTGGTTAACGAAATTAAAGGTCTAAAAGATGTCAAACTACAAGCAGAAGCCATTAAAAATTATGAATTACCAAATACTAATAATATTATTTAGCCTCATTTTAGAGGAAACATTTCCACAAATTATTGAAGTTGAACAAATCGATGGATCTGAGGGATATATGATGATAAAAAGCAGAAAATTGCCGACAATCAATTGCCACAACCATAATCCACTCAATTCCTGTCATCAAATTTAAAAGAACTTACGGAGAAATCGAAAATGCGATCACCCTTACAACTAGCAAAAGTTTTCAAGAGACAACAAAACCCTTACGATAACAAATTTGGAGTGAAATTTTGGCATTAAAACACACCGGAAAACAACGCAGATCTATACTCGATTATACAGCACCGGCATTAGGATTCGGAACAGTTATGCGGTCACTTTTCGGAACCATGGATAGCTTCGACCGAGAAGAAATACAAGCACACATTACTGCAATAGAGAAAGGACAAGTAAACTTAATTAATAATAATAACAAACAACTAAAAATTAATGAAAAACCAGGCCGAAGCGAAGCGAAGCGTATATACCCTAGACTTGTACAGACCTAGTGGTGATACCAAAAGTACCAATTGCCAACGACCATATGCATTAAAAGTGGGTCTCCAGCTCCAGCTCATAGGGGAGGCTGGCACTCATTCAGTGGGGTCTTGACCATTCTCAAAATCAATTAACTAACTAACCCATTCTAAAAATATTTGTCGAATTTTTTAAGTCGCTAGCTTCATTCAATCGAAAGTTATTGCTTATTTGAAGTCTCACTTGTAGGGGAGGTAGGGGTTCCTTAGGTCTTATCTTGCCCATCATTGCCACCAACCAATTAGATCACCCTACAAACATACAAACAAAATGTTAAGTCTCAAGCTTCACTCTATCGAAAGTTATGGCTTATTTGAAATTTTATTTGTAGGGGAAGTAGGGGTTTCGTTGGTCGGATTTTACGTATTTTCAATATTAGCCAACTGGATCCTACTACAACCATTTGGCCACAATTTCAAGACGCTAGCTTTATTTTGACGTAAGTTATCGCTTGTTTTAAGTGTCATCTCTAGGGGAGGTAGGGGTTCCTTAGGTCGGATCTAACCCATCTTTAATGCCAACTAATTCAATCTCATTTCAAACATTTGACCAAAATTTCAAGTTGCTGGCTTTATTCTATCAAAAGTAATCGCTTATTTGAAGTTTCATTTGTAGGGGAGGTGGGGGTTCCTTGGGTCGGATCTTGATCATTTTCAACACTAACTAATAAGACCCTACCACCAACATTCTACCAAATGTTCAGTTCGCTAGTGTCATTCTATCGAAAGTTATCGTAATTGAAATAATATTTAATTTTTTGAATTTTGTAGGGGAGGTAGGCGTTCCTTTAATCTGATTATGCCCAACTTACCAAAACCTTAGCAGCTTCTCACTTCAGGGTTACATGCCAAAAATCAGATGTCTACGTCAATTGGTCCAAGAGTTATGGACAAAAAACCTGAAAAGTAGGGTAGTACGGGGCTCTTTGTAAGAAAATTACCGTTAGTTTTCAACTGGTCGATTTTATTTCCCCAGGAGAGTATAGTATTACCCTCACGAGCAATCTGCCAAAGCTAGAGCTTTATATGTTTGTTTAATCGGAAGTTATAGCAACATTTAATTATTTTACATATGTAGGAGAGGTAGGCGTTCTCTTGGCCTGATCATGCCCATTTTCAATACCATCCAACTAGATCATACTTCCAACATTTGACCAAAATTTCAAGGCTCTAGCTTCATTCTATCGAAAGTTATCGTGCGAACGGGCAGACAGACAGACAGACAGACATGGCTAAATCGAATCAGGAGGCGACCCTGATCATTTATATATATACATTGCTATACCTCCGGAGCCTCCTTTAAGGTGTTACATATTTCCGTCGTGACAAAAACAATATACCCTATACTAAAAGTCTAGGGTATAAACACATGAAAAACTGAACACAATCGTATCTCAAATTGAAAATCTGAAACAAACTTCAAATCAGACTAGACTGGAATTCACAGAACTGAACATTTTAATTCAATTGTATACCTTTCGGAATGAATTAGAAAAAATATTGGATAATATAAATTCTGCTAAATTGCAACTAATGACTAGATTTTTATTAACAAGTAAAGAACTAACGGAATTAAACGTCACAGTTGAGCAGTTAAACCTCTTAAAATTAGACGTCATTTCGACACAAACTCAATTATATTTTGTTATTCGAATTCCAATAATCACTAGTTTTCACAATTCATACCTAGTTAACAGAGTAAATAATGCCGAAGAGTTTGAGCTTAACATACCTGAAGGTATTTGAATAAAAATAAATAACACTTTTTACAAATACACTAATATTGTAGTTCAGTTCAGTTCCATTCGAAAAATACCCATGTATATACGAAAGTTGTAACTTTGTTAAAAATATTAATAAACAAAATAAAACCATTGTCACAGAACTCGAACCAGGAACATTAATATCCGAAAATTTCTTTGGAAATATTAGCCATACATGTAGAGAGAAAAAATTAAAGTTAAATGAAATGCAACATAAAATTATTTGTTTAAAATTTATTAATTGTTCTATCACTTTTAATAATATTACTTTTTTAAATACAGTTTTAAGGTTCGAGCAAATTGTTTTGGAATACATATGTAAATAAAAATTTTAACCATACACTCTCATTGTCCGAAAAATTAACAATAGAAGATATTGCAATATCAAATCATTAAAAATGGAAAATTGGAAGGATTATGTGAAATACCCACCAATTTGGTCATTATCAACAATCATCTTTGAAATAATTATAATCATTGTAATTTATTTTTGTTATTGTAAACCAAGAGGAGTCGCATTCATAATTCCTAAAAAACTTAAGTTTCAATCAAAAAAGAAGAATTCAAAGTTTCAAACAAAAAAGATAAATTTTAAGAAAAATCAAGATAAAATTCAAATTGAAAATTAACAATAGAAGATATTGCAATATCAAATCATTAAAAATGGAAAATTGGAAGGATTATGTGAAATACCCACCAATTTGGTCATTATCAACAATCGTCTTTGTAATAATTATAATCATTGTAATTTATTTTTGTAAACCAAGAGGAGTCGCATTCATAATTCCTAAAAAACTTAAGTTTCAATCATAAAAGAAGAATTCAAAATTTCAAACAAAAAAGATAAATTTTAAGAAAAAACAAGATAAAATTCAAATTGAAATAAACAAATTAGAAAAAGTTGCACCAGGAGATGCAATAACTAAGGGGGGAGGAGCTTTAGCTATCCCGATTGTAAACCCCTTTACCCAAAACTTTGCACAATCATAATCAAATCATACACATTTTGAATGCTGACTCCGTTCTGCTGATACCGCATTGAAAATACAAATGCAAGGTTTAATGTTAACATTATAGATATTAAGACTTTACTTATTGTTTGCACCTTCTACAATAAAGTCACTGTTTTTACATTAAAGATTCTTGTCAAATGTAAAACTCAGGCTAGAACTCTCAAATAAACACCTAATCGCAACTAGTAAATTACCCTTATTTATAAAATTTATCCGATAAAAATCAGTGGAATAGTCTGTTGGTTGTACCTGTGTATGCCAGAAACTAAAAAATTAGAATGAAATGATGTTAGGGGGGCAAAGACCTTTTCCATAGTCCTCCGCGTGGGCGCCCCCTGGTAACGGCAGTGTATCAATTCGCTGACGGCCAATGTCTTAGCGATAAGACAGTTTGGAAAAGGCAGATAGCTGTAGCCTGAATGGCTGACGAACACCTAAGCGTGTCAGGTCTAGTAGGATGGAATGACTTGCGTAGTTGGACCTGCTACATAGTGGTGTGGGCTCCAGCCACGTTTATTAAACCATCTGAAGCAGCTATCACCGAGGCCATCCCTGAATGGGGTTAAGCGACGTGCTGACAACTCGTCCTTGTAAAAACCACTCCATGTCAAGAAACCTGGAACAAAAGCCTCGGATTGGACGGATCAACAACGACGACCACCCAAACGAATAAAGGATTATTCTTTCGGATCCTGGAATGTACGCTCCCTGAACAAACCGGGGGCCGAGAAGGCCCTCCTTCAACAGGTCGAAAAGTACAAACTGAGCATTACTGCAGTCCAGGAAACAAATTGGCTTGGCAGCGAGATTAATGACAAGAAATCGCACACAATTTTTACAAGTGGCAAACCATCGGGCCGCAAGGAGTTTGGAGTAGCGTTTATAGTGAACAATCACCTCAAACTGCATATTACTGACTTCAAACCCATAAATGGACGGCTGTGTGCGATTCGCATCAAGGCTCGATTCTTCAATCTCTGGCTCATCAATGTGCATGCCCCCACTGAAGTTAAAGAAGACGCAGTAAAAGACGAGTTCTACGCCCGCCTTGAAACTCTCTTCGACTCACTTCCAACAAACGACGTCAAATTGCTGCTGGGAGACTTTAACGCGAAAGTCGGGAATGAAAGTTGGCATCGGGGGACCTCTGGAGGCCACAGCTTCCATGAAGAATGTAACGATAACGGCCAGCGACTTATAGACTTCGCCTGCAGCAGGAATCTAGTCGTAAGCTCTACGTGTTTCCCGCATCGACGCATTCACAAGCAGACCTAGAAGTCTCCAGACGCACATACCGTCAACCAAATTGACCACGTCCTCATTTGCAGGAGATGGGCGTCTAGTGTCATGGATGTCCGCTCCTACCGAGGAGCAAACTGCGACTCAGATCATCACTTGGTGAAGACGACCTACAGATGTAGAATTTCCTCAGTGCACCAGTCAAGAATCAGCCCTCCCAAAATCTTTGCGGTTGATAAGCTCTTGAGTGATGCTACAGCGGTGGCGTATACTACTGCCCTTGAGGAAAAACTATCACCTACGCTACACAACATCAGTAACACAGGCGTCCATGGGTTCTGGGAAGAACTCAAGGGTACCATCAAGGATGTCGCAGAGAAGGTCGTGGGATATAAAGCCCGGCGAGCGCGAAATGACTGGTTCGACGAAGAATGCAAAAATTCACTTGACGCGAAAAACGAGGCCTACAGACAATGGATTCAACGAGGAACCAGAGCCAGAAGAGAAAAATATGACGAGCTACGGCGAATATCGAATAGAATAATTAGACGTAAGAAACGTAAATACTTTGACGAGCAGTTGCTGAACATAATCGAAAACTTAGCTAATAGGAACACCAGACAAGCGTACAAACTAGTAAATACAATTAAGAACGGCTACCAATCCAGGACTAGCCTTTGTAAGGACAAGGATGGAAACATCATCAGCGACACCGATGGTATTAACAAACGATGGGCCTCTTTTTTTGAAGAGCTTCTAAACCGACCATCTAACATCCCCACACAGGAAGCTCTCGATGATATTGTTGATCTAGGCCCACCCATTCAACCCCCGACAGTAGAGGAAGTTTATCTCGCGTTGCGGTCACTAAAACGAAATAAAGCGCCGGGCGCTGACGAGATTCCAGCTGAACTGCTAAGATTCGGTGGAACGAGTCTAGTTGATGCTATACATCAATTACTCCTGCGAGTGTGGGAGAACGAGGAGATCCCAGACGATTGGCGCAGAAGCATCATCTGTCCAATTCATAAAAAGGGAGATAAACTGCGGTGTGAGAATTACAGGGGCATCTCACTAGTTTGTACGTCCTATAAAATTTTGACGAAAATTCTGGAAAATAGAATAAAACCGTACGCAGAACGAGTCATTGGCGAATATCAAAGCGGTTTCAGACCTGGTCGCTCCACAACCGATCAGCTCTTCTCAGTCAAACTGATACTCCAGAGGTGCTGGGAATACAACGTAAACGTATACCAAATCTTTGTCGACTTCAAGCAGGCATACGACAGTATCGATCGTGGAGTACTGTACAACATCATGCTGCAATTTGGTATACCAGCAAAATTAGTGCGACTGACAAAGATGACGATGACCAACTCCGTCTCACAAGTCAGGATCCAGAATAGACTTACTGATCTATTTGAAACACGCACTGGTTTGAAACAGGGCGATGGACTGGCACCGACGCTCTTCAACCTAGCACTGGAATACGTTATTCGGGCCATGAATATGGACAACAGCAACACGCTACTCATCAAGTCGACACAATTAGCAGCGTACGCCGACGACATCAACATCATGTCCCGAAGATTGGCTGACGCAGAAGAACTTCTGCATACGCTCGATACCGCTGCAAAGGAAGTTGGATTACGTATTAACGAGGGTAAAACTAAAATAATGATGCAATCGGTGACAAGGACACCTGGACAACCAAGCATCAACGTGGGGGACCTCAACATCGAGTTCGTGAACAACTTCATCTACCTGGGTTGCAACTTGTCAAGGGACGCCAACGAAACTAACGAAATCAAAAGCGACGGATACAGTTAGCTAATAAGACTTTTTTCTCGGTTCTCCCCATAATGAAATCGAAACATGTGCACAGAAACACGAAGCTCCGCGTGTACAAAACCATTATACGACCAGTGCTATGCTATGGCTGCGAAGCATGGACCCTAACTCAGGCCTCCGAAAACATGCTAGACACTTTCGAACGTAAGGTTCTACGGCGAATTTTCGGGGCTGTTTGCGATCGAGATGAATGGCGCATCCGGTACAGCCATGAGTTGTATGAAATGTACGATGAGCTGCAAGTCTCGAAAATCGTCAAACTACAACGACTTCAATGGGCAGGGCATGTACAAAGAATGGACGATGATCGCATGCCTAAGAGAGTGATGAATGCAGAACGAGTCGACGGAGCGAGACTGCGAGGACGACCGAGATCTCGTTGGGAGAGCTCAGTAGGTGTGGACGCCGCGCAGCTGCTGGGCTCACAAAATTGGAGGACGCGGTCACGTGACCGAGATAATTGGAGGACAATGATCCAGGCGGCCAAGGCCCGACGTCGGGCTGTCGCGCCACGATGATGATGATGATGTTAACACCATTTGATCATAATAAAATAGAGAATTAATTTTCGAAATAGGGTAAGTACATTACGTATGCAAAAACTTCAAAAATGGTGGTGAAAAAATTTATTTTGGGTGCAAAACAAAATTTACTTTACAAATTTATAACAATTAAACCGCTTGCCTTATCTCCGCCAAATAAATTTTGTATTTGTAAAGCGCAACGTTTGTTTGAACATTCTACCTAGCGAAGTTTTCCAGATATTGTGTTTTTAATAATGAAGGAAATTTTCATAAAAATGTAAAATGTATACATATTTCCGTGAAGGGTATCTTACCTTACCTATTCTCCATTTTATATTTTTATACCCTGGACCTTATAAGGTAATGGTTATATTGTTTTTGTCACGACGATAATAACACATTAAAAAAGGCTCCGTAGGGATGGCAATGTACCTATATATATATAAATATAAGCTAGCCTTTGGCTAGCTTGCCGAAAGTATGATACCCTTATCATACCGTCGTTGCAGCTTGTGGTGCATTTGCACTTCAAAAATAGTAGTAAAACTTGTTCCGATTTCACTGTTTCTATGAGAGGTATATGAAATAGTTGGCCGAATGAAACCAAATTTAAAAACGTAATTTGGCAGTCAATATGATTGAATAATATGAAATTTGGTAAATATTTTTCCAGAAATAAAAAAGTTTTTCTAACAAAGACTTGCTTTTGGAACGGTCGTTCCTATGATAGCTATACGATAGAATAGTCCAATTTCAACCAAATTCGAGAATGTGATTTGACTAAAAATACTAGTGATTATTGTGAAATTTTAAAAAGATATCTTTAGAAATCAAAAAGTTTTTCTCACAAAGACGAATTTTGGGACCGATCGTTCCTATGGCAGCTATATGACCTAATGGTCCAATCCCGTTGGTTCCGACATATGTACAGCATGCAATAGAAATAAGGCTTTGTACAAAATTTCAGCTCGATAGCTTTAAAACTGAGGGACTAGTTTGCATAGAAACAGACAGACGGACAAAGCTTAATCGACTCGTCTCATCATACTGGATCCAATTTCAATCAATGTGGGGCGACACCGACGGCGACTCCACATTCATCATAGATGCGACTACACCATCTACCAGCAACGCATCTAGCACTCATCGCGCATCATTAAGTGCCGCAAAACCTCTGCCGTCAGCGGTCAATGTCCGTCGAGGCGTACCGTCGATACGGGGCAGAAACCCGTTTAGTCCTCGTGCTGCTAATAGCCCGAGGAACCTCAGCGGCTCTCACCGAAGGGAACGTCAACGAAAGGGGGACGGAGGCAACAGTTCCCGACAGGGCAAGCAAAAGTGCCTTGTCCAACGCTCGCTATCCTCGCAGGATCATGAACGCCATTAAGATGCTTCAAGCGAACCTGCACCAAGCAATAGGAGCATCGGCCACAGTGTGCAGGTTATTCGCCGATAAACAGGCCACCATTGCGCTTATTCAAAAGCGATGGGTGGCCCGTGGCGGAATTTGCGGTCTAAACACAACCACTGGTAAGTTGATATATGACAGGTTTACGGGTTGTCCGCGTGCGGCGCTTCTGATCGACAAATGCGTCAACTATTTGCCACTAACCAATTTTATTTCTAGAGATCTAGCTGCAGCATTGGTGGAGGTATCCACGCTCAACGGTCGTCAGAAAGTGGTAGTTGCGTCTGCGTACTTCTCATCTAACAAAGTTGAGATTCCACCACTCGAGGTCCAGCAGCTCGTTGACTTCTGTCGACGTACAAACCGGCATTACACTTTTCTTACAAAGAGCGCCGCATTACTCTACTTTTCAGGGTTTTTGTCTATAACTCTTGAACCAAATAATTAGGGAGCTGATTTTTGGTACGTAAACTTCCTCCCTCCAAATGTCAGAAAATTAAATTTTCCTATAACTACGATAACTTTTTTCGACAGGATAAAGCTAGCAAATTGAAAATTTGGTCGGATGTTGGTAGTAACTTATACCACTTGTTGCCTTCGAAATGCTAAAGCAACTTACGACAAGGGACTATAGCACTACCTGGAATTAACTTGTTAATAAATTGTCATTGTTGGAATACATGAGCTTAAATTAATTACATCGAAATAGAATTTGTTCTTTTTACATCTTTATAAATGTTCATAGAGTTTTGATTGAAACTTTGCATAAGAGTAGTGCGACGTACATAAGTGGAAAGGAAATGTGAGGAGAGGAAGAAAAAAAAAACTAGTTAGTTGGTACTGAAAATGGGCAAAATTCTCCTACAAATGAAATTTAAAATAAGGGATAACTTTAGAAAAAGTGAAGCTAGTGACTTGAAATTTTGCTCAAATGTTTGTAGTAGTTGGTTTATTTTGAGATTAGGCAAGATCCTACTGAATGAACGCCAACCTCCCCTGTAAATGTTTGCTCAAATATATTACATATTGACCATCC
Organism: Chloromyia formosa; assembly: GCA_964017055.1. Taxonomy (NCBI): domain Eukaryota; kingdom Metazoa; phylum Arthropoda; class Insecta; order Diptera; family Stratiomyidae; genus Chloromyia; species Chloromyia formosa. The sequence continues at coordinate 56,589,753 of OZ024817.1, forward strand.
GAATGGATGAACGATGAAACTTCTCATTGGATCCACGCACACAGCTCAAACTAACCATATAGGACACTCACTTTTAATTCATATGGTCGTTACCAACTGGTACTTTTGGTATCAACACTAGGTCTGTACAGGTCTAGGGTATATACGCTTCGAACTTTTATAAATAACAAATCCATAAACTTTAAGGAAAAATTAGCAAACTTCAACAAAATTTATAACAAGTTATATATTTTAGTGGTCATTGTTGGTGGGTCTTTCAGACCCTACGTCGATATGTACGTAACAGACTTGGGACGTCTGTACTTGAAGGTTAAATGGATTTTTTTTTCTTGTTGTTATATCGATGTTTACACTAAAAAACCGATACAAGAAAAACCAAAAAAAAAAATACCTTAGACTATACTGCCGGACCCTCAATCAACGGGGATTTCGGGGAATATATTCAGAGGCTTTCCAAATCGATTCCTTTAACACGTACCATTCGCAAATCTAAGTCCTTGAAATTTAAATAAAGTTCGAAAATTGAAGAACATGAAGAGTTTTACTCTTGAAATTTAACACCGGTAGAATACTATAAGAGTCTAAGAGTTATACATGTCTCAAAAGACATGCGGCAACAATGTATCTCTCCATCGAGTAGCGCTGTAATGTTGTACTCTGGTCAAAGACTCCTTCTACAAACAACTTAACGCCCCTCAGAGCGGGACACCTAAAGGTGACATTATTATGGTTATGGGGGATTTGAATGCAAAAGTTGGTGCTGATAACAATGGGCTCAGACATGTGATGGGGAGACACGGTCTTGGGGATTGTAATGACAACTGTGAAAGATTTGTAGAGTTCTGCAACTTTCATAGTCTCTTCATCGGTGGTACTATGTTTGAGCATAAGGACCAAAACAAAGTTGGTGCGCTGTTGATCGGCGCAGAACACAAAATCAAATCGACCACTTTGCAATTAGTAAAACATTCCAAAGTTGCCTCCTGGACGTGCGAAATAAGAATGGCGCCCATGGAATGGGAAGAGACCATTATTTTATGATAGCTAGCCTTCAATTGCGTATTGCAGCTATCCTAGTGACAAAAGACATAGGTGCCGCAAATTCAATACCGCTTGACTAAAAAATCCAGCTGTCTTACAAAAATACAATGACCATCTTGCGCAAAAAGCAGCTGAGATAACTAGTCACCCAGATAAAGAGATAAATGAAAACTAGGATGCCATAAAAAATGCGTATATCTAGGATTGCGAGAATAAACCCTGGATATCCGACACTTCATAGCAGCGGATTGTTGAAAGATAAGAGCTAAAGGCTCGATGGCTGCAGCCATCGAAGCAGCATCGAATTCCTTTAGCATCAGAAAGCTCGACAGCTTCAGAGTAGCGTGCGACGCGATAAATATCCAAATTCCGTTCTAGCCTCAGCAAAAGAAGCCGCAAGGAGCAACAACAAACGCCGTATACGGTGTCATCAAGGAGTTTACAGCTGGTCGTAACTCCAGCCAGCTACTTGGAGGAAGATCAAATGAAGCGTTGGAAAGAACACTTGCTGCGATCTTGAACCCTGTAGCCTCTAGCGCAGTTCCCCCTCATATAGATAATTTAGCTAACCATCAAAATGTACGTATACGGTCCACCGCCCCGACTAAGGAGGAATTAGTCGCTGCAATTATTGCACTTAAACGAGGGAAGGCCGCCGGACTTGACGCTATCCCTTCCGAACTTTATCAAGCAGCGCCAAGCATAACTGCCGAGTTACTGCACCCAATTGTTGATAAAACGTGGAATACAGAGACCTTTCCCACTGAGTGGAAGGAAAGATTGATCATCAAACTTCCGAAAAAGGGTAGCCTTACATACGGTAATAATTCGAGAGGCATTTGTGTGCTTCCTGCACACAAGTAATAGCTAAAATCGTCCTAGAAAGACTAAAGGCTCGATTAGAAAGCACAATTGGTGAAGAGCAGACTGGCTATCGATCCGGATTCTCTTATGTCGATCACATCAACACTTAGCGGATCATTGAGATCATACCTGCTATGCTACAAAAAGCTGCCGACTCCATAGCAATCTGGATTGTTGCTATATTCAAAGGCCGCATCAGAATGGGCTATGTACCACATGCTTGGAGAAAGGCCAGTGTTGTGTTTATACCCAAAATTGGCAAAATCAGTCATGACAACCCGAAAGACTTTAGACCAATCAGTCTCACATCCTTCATGCTAAAAGCTATGGAAAACATACTGGATGGACACATTAGAGAGTCACTCGTACCGGGCTATCTATCAAACACACAACACGCGTATCTGAAAGGGAAATCCGTGGAAACGGCCCTGCACGAGATGGTCTCCACCATCGAAATCTCTCTACAGTACAAAGAATACACGCTCGGCACGTTCCTAGACATAGCTGGAGCCTTCAATAATGTTACAACACAAGCGATAATGGATGCCCTCTACTATGCAGGGGTCAACGTAAGCATAAGAAACTGGATCGCAGCATTGCTATCTAACAGACTTATATCGTCCGCATGGGGCAATGCCACAGTCACTAAAGTGGCCAGAAGAGGAACGCCACCACTTCTATGGATACTAGTGTTGAACTCTTTACTAAAAACCTTTGAAGCGATAGGCATACGCACGGTGGCTTACGCAGATGACGTTGTAATACTCGTATCTGGAAAGGACACTGGCGTTCTGTCAGATCTCACAACAATGGCTCTAAGTAGGCTACTAAATTGGGCAGGTAAAGTGGGGCTACGTGTGAACCCGCAAAAGACTGAACTGGTTCTCTATGCAAGAAGAACCAAAATTCAGGACTTCCACCTCCCAAGGATGGGCATCACCGAGTTAACTTTGATGACTCACGCGAAGTACTTAGGGTTGCTCCTAGACAGCAAGCTTACTTGGAATCGTAACATCAAAGAACGCACCAAGAAAGCAACCATTGCTCTGTATACCTGCAAAAGTTTGCTTGGTAAGACATGGGGGCTCAATCCTCGAATTATGCACTGGATGTATACAGCTGTTGTAAGGCCAATTCTATTATACGGAATACTGGTCTGGTGGACAGCACTTAAAACCAGGTGCAATAAACTGAAAATGGAAAAGATCCAAAGACTGGGATGTTTGGGAATCACAGGAGCGATGAGAACCACGTCCACAAACTCCCTAAACACCCTTACGAACCTACCCCCACTGGACCTGTTTCTAGTGAACGCAGCGTCCAAATGTGCACTAAGCCTTAGGGAAACGGGGCAATTTAGCACGAGGCCCTATGGTCATCGTAACATCAAACTGCCTCTCGAGAATACAGACTTCATTAAACCGGCAATTGACTCCAAGAAAAAATTCCGGGTAACCATCCCAGAAAGGGATTTCTACTCCACTGGCGAGAACAGACCTAAGAATTCCCTAAACCTCTATACTGATGGCTCTAAGACCGAAACAGGTGTTGGAGCCGCGGTTCATTCGCCGGAGCTCCTACACAATTTATCGCTCCGACTGCTGAACGAGTGCAGCATCTTCCAGGCGGAGGTGGTAGCGATACAAAAAGCTGCGGAGCTAGTCTCAACAACACGAAGGATGGGCAACATCTACATTCACTCAGACAGTCAAGCTGCGCTGAAAGCGCTGCAGTCAGACACTATCAGATCAGAGACAGTGCTAAACTGTCTCTCAATTCTTCTGAGACTGGGCACCTCAAGGAAACTGGAACTCCGATGGATACCAGGCCACAGCGGTTGCCTTGGCAACGATATTGCGGATGGACTCGCAAAGCAGGAAGCTGCATTGGACGCCACAATAGCAAAATCAACTCCTATTCCAATACAAACACTAAAAACAAAAATGGACTCTCAGATGATGCAACGGGCCAACCAAAATTGGAACAGAACCTTCAACTCCAGAAAGAGAGAACTCTGGAACTCGTACAAAACTAAGAAAACCGATATGCTCTTAGGCCTCTCTAGGGGTAAATGTGCAATGCTAGTGGGCTTATTAACGGGTCACTGCCTAATAGGTGAGCACGCACACAGACTGGGACTGATCACAGACAGCGGCTGCAAGAACTGTAAGCTGTCAAATACCAAAGAAACTTTGGAGCACATAACCATACATATATATACATAACCTAACCTAACCTAGCGGATCATAATCGAGCAATGCGCAGAGTACGATTCTCCGCTTCAGTTGCTTTTCAGCGATTTCGATTTAAATTTCAGGCAACCCATGACGGCGCGAAATGTCGCGTTCTGCATAAAGGTAATGTGTCGGGGGACTTTGAGATTTGCAGTGAAGTTCGGAACGGGTCCATAATCTCACCGATCCACCGATGTGTTGCATGCAGCGGACTAAACAGAGAAATTCAATGGACTTTAACATCTTACCTATGTCGTGTAAACATATTAACATAATATTATATATAAACCTAGCTTAAGCTTATAATGTAAACATACTATGTATAACACTTTTATACCACTTGAATGAATGTCAGAATGACTATATAATAAATCAGACGTATAATACAACATGGTGTCAGGTGTCACTGTCAATTAAGGAGTCATCGCCAAATTCGTCAAATTCGCAAATTCGCAAATAAAAAATCGTCAAAAATTACACTAATCAACATGTCTCTACCGCAGGAACAACCCATAATCGTGAAGAGATCGTATTCATCAAGCGTAGCCCCGATGGATTTTTCATCTTCTAATTTGGCAGCAACGTGGAAAGGTTGGATTTTCAACTTTAATATATTTTTGGCCGCAACAGCGCTGGACCAAGAAAACGATGCCAGAAAAGTCGCCCTGCTTCTACACCACATGGGAATTGAATCCATAGGTATTTTTGAATCTTTCAACGTAGAAATAAGCGAAATAAAATTTACGGAACTTGTCAAAAAATTCCAAGACCATTTCACGCCAAAAAAGAACATTGCCATCGAAAGGCACGTATTTTTCAATAGAAAGCAAAAACCCGGTGAAACTATTGATGAATATGTGACAGTCTTAAAGAATCTTGGCTCTAATTGTGAATTCGGAGAACTCAAAAATGATTTAATCCGAGACATTTTTGTGTGCGGGTTATCGGAAAGCTTAAAGAACGTAAAAGAAAGGCTTCTGAGCGAAGGGGGTATACCGCTTGAAAAAGCTATAGAAATTGCTAAGACAATTGAAATGACTAAATTTCATTCCAAACAATTAGAGAACGAAAACTCCTGTACAAATGTCATTAATAAAGTCACGAAATTCGTTAGGTCGCAAAAAGAAAATGGTCATAAGTCTAATAATTCGAAACACTATTCTAACTCTAATAATTCAAAACAATCGTCAACTCAACCTAACAAAAATTCAGAGAAAGAAATATGTACCCGCTGCGGTGAAATTCATCGAGTAAGATGTCCCGCATTCGGTATTACCTGTTCCATTTGCAAAAAGAAAAATCATTTCTCGAAAATGTGTCGGAATAAAAACAAAACAGCCTTCGTCAAGAATGTTTCGCTTCAATCCAACATTGTCGAAAGTGAATCAGGAACATTTTTCTTAGGCATGCTGCAAAATTCTTCAAATACAAAAAATACTTGGACCGTAAATTTGAAAATTTTACATCACAACATAAATTGCCAAGTAGATACGGGGGCTCAAGCTAATGTCATGTCGTTGAACAATTTCAAAGCATTGAACATCACAAATAAAATAACAGCAACAAAAACTCGTATAATGACATTTTCGGGCGAAGAGCTACCTGTAATAGGCTCTGTTACGATGAATTGTAGTTATCAAAGTATTGAACATGTCATTAAATTCATTGTTTTGGATATGAACTGTCAAACAGTATTAGGTTTACCAACTTGTGTAGAGCTGAAACTAGTGAATAATATAAATGAATTGAAAAGTAATTGTGAAACGATTGTTAAGAGTGATGTACAAAGTTGCAATGAAATATTATTGAAATATTGTGAAGTTTTTCGTGGCCTCGGAATGTTAAAAACAAAGTGTGAATTGCTAGTTCGTCCCGATGTTAATCCTGTTGTAGACCCTCCGCGAAAAATACCATTCTCTCTCAAACCTTTATTGAAGGAAGAATTAGATCGAATGGAAGATCTAAATGTAATTGTTAAAGTAGAAGAACCAACTGAATGGGTTAATTCTATTGTCATTGTGTCTAAGCCAAATGGTAAAATTCGACTTTGTCTAGATCCGCGTCATTTGAATAAGGCAATTCTTCGTTCACATTTTCCTTTCCCTAATATGGATGAATGTACCTCAAAGTTAAGTGGATCCAAATTCTTTTCAACATTAGATGCCAATTCGGGATTTTGGACCATCCCATTGGATGATAAATCCTCCCGTTTATGCACTTTTATAACACCGTTTGGTAGATACAGATTTTTGCGACTACCTTTTGGTATAAATGCCGCTTCTGAAATCTTTCATGCAGAAATGATCAAACATTTCGGAGACATAGACGGTGTCATTGTCTATGTAGATGACTTCTTAATACATGCAGCGACCATAGAGGAACATAATAGAATATTAGAAGAAGTATTAAGAAGAGGTAAGGAAATTGGTTTAAAATTTAACAAAGAAAAATCGAAAATATGTCAAAAAGAAATTAAATTTTTAGGTCACATATTTGACCAAAAAGGCATGAAACCTGATGACTCGAAAATCAAAGCAATTTGTGATTTAAAACGTCCAACTTCGGTGTCAGAATTGCAACGATTTCTAGGTATGATCAACTATTTAGGTAATTTCATAAAAAATCTTGCCGTTGAAAATAATAATTTAAGGTTACTTCTGAAAAAAGACATAGAATGGCATTGGGATGATGCTCATGAAAAAGAATTTCAAAAGCTGAAATCTCTCATTACTCAAGCACCAGTTCTTACATATTTTGATCCAAATAAACCAGTTACACTATCCGTAGATGCTTCAAAAACTGCAGTAGGTGCCGTGCTATCACATGGATTCAATCCTATTGCTTATGCTTCAGCAACCTTAACTCCAAGTCAAGAAAATTACGCTCAAATCGAAAAAGAGCTATTTGCTATTCTGTTTGGTTGCACGAAATTCCATCAATATATTTACGGAAAACGGATAACAGTCGAAACCGATCACAAGCCCATTGTCTCAATATTCAAAAAGCCATTATACAAAGTACCACCTCGATTGCAAAGATTCATGCTTCGTCTTCAATGTTATGAATTGGATGTCACATATAAACCAGGCAAATACTTATTTACTGCTGACACACTGTCAAGAGCAGCACTACCAGAAAAATCGCTCGAAGATTTTGATAAAGACATTGATCTTCAGTGTAATTTACTTCTTACCAATTTACCAGTCGCCTCAAATAGGTTAGATAAAATTAAAGATGCTACAAATAACGATGTCACTTTATGTAAAATAAAGGAATATATTCAAAAAGGTTGGTTACGCGTTCTAATGGACTTGCTGAACGTTCAGTACAAATAATCAAAAAACTTCTCGAAAAAAGTTTGACTACGGGTTCTGATCCTTATATTGCTTTATTGCATTATAGAACTACGTCAAAAGACAGTCTTCCGTCTCCTTCAGAGCTGCTAATGTCTAGAAAACTTCGCACAAAATTGCCAGCTTTATTGAAAAATTATTTGCCCGTCAATATTGATATTGATAAATGTAAAAAATCCATGGAAAACAAAACTGAAAAGAGTAAACAATATTACGACAAAAATTCAAAGAAACTCGATCCTTTATCTTCTGGTGACAAAGTTTATTATAAAAAAACGCCATCATCTTATTGGAGTCCCGGAACAATCGTACAAAGTTGTCGTGAGCCAAAGTCATATATAGTTGAGGATATAGATGGTAGTGTATATAGAAGGAATAGGCAGCATCTTTTTAGACCAATGACAAAAGAACCATTGAATATAGATCAAAAAGAAGAAGTCGTGTCTGAATCAGATGTTGACAATCATAAAACTGAAAATATTGCACCTACTCCCACAACAAGATTTGGAAGAATGGTCTTTCCTCCCGATAAACTGTCCTATCCAAAAGATTACATCAAATAAAACCAAACTAAACTTTATTCAATGAAATTTTATTGCAATTTAAAAAAAAAAAAAAAAAAAAAAAAAAAGGAAGGAAATGTAAAAGCTAAATTATGTACTTAAATTGAATTTTCAGAAAATTATAAAACTGTAGATTGCTATAGTGACTGAAATACCTATGCATTATTTTGAACATAATTTAAGTTGTTTAATTTAGAGGGGAGATGTCGTGTAAACATATTAACATAATATTATATATAAACCTAGCTTAAGCTTATAATGTAAACATACTATGTATAACACTTTTATACCACTTGAATGAATGTCAGAATGACTATATAATAAATCAGACGTATAATACAACAACCTACATCATCTTGATTACGCTAACGACATATGCCTACTCTCACACAAAATCATGGATCTGCCAAAAATGGCTTTAGATTTTGAGAGGGAGGTACCTAAGCATGATTGGGCCATTGCGAAAAAGAAATCCTACACGTATTGCCCTAAATATTAATGAGCAGCATGAGCAGCATAAGCATGAAGTCGACCTGGGTAGCATTGCTGTCGAAAATGGTGGTACAGAGCAAGACATCGCTCGTCATATCAACCAGGTTAAATGCACATACGGTATGATGTGCAAAATGTGACACAGCAGTTAGCTCAGCATCAAAACCAATCTGGGCCTGTTTTGCTCCCTGGTATTGTCTGTGCTTTTGTATGGGAGCAGTACATGGAAAGTTTTCGTGTGAGTTACCTGAAAGCTACAAGTTTTCGTCATCCAATGTCTTCATGGAATTCTAAGAATTTGTTCACCCGAGACAATTTCAAATGAAGAGCTAAAGGGGTTAGATGCCAATTAACGAATTGATGCGCAGCCGGAAATTATAGTGGAAAGATGATAACTGCATTACTTTACATACTATGAAATGGAACCCCATACAACTAAGACCGAACAAGAGGGGATCCTAAATTGCTCAGAACAGACTACGATGGCGCGCAGGAGTGGTTGACGCACTATGCCCCACTAGGGGTTAAGGAAAAATAGTATTGTGCAAAGGAGTCTTCTTTATGATTTGAGGATTTTCTGTTGCCCAGAACGAACTATTTGGTTTATTAATATATCCATTTAAATGGAAATGGGCCTCATTTCTTATTATAATTTTATCATGAAAATTAGCGCTGTCTTAAACGAGCTGGAAAATCTTATTGGTATGTTTTTTTCGTGAACGAATTTTAAAGAGATGCAAATGAAAATTTTTGGCATAACTTTTCGAAAAAAGTTTTTGTTTTAAAGTCCAATTTGACGACTGGCAAATATGAACGGTCAACATTCATGTTTACCGAAATGGCGTCGCGGTCGGTGGCGGTGGTTCATATCTCGGTGCGATTAAAACTGCCAGTGGGTACTAATAGAACTCTCACAGTGCTCCGAGCTTGTCAGTATAAAGACGACGCGGATAGGAGGTGCACGATAGCAATAGCAGCTCCGAAAAGTAGATATGCTATCGAAATGCCAACAAGGTATAGAAATGCGAGAGATGTTGAAGCGCCCATGCCCCTGGAGGGGGTAATTAAGAATAACAAAATGGCGACCAAACAAAACAGTAAACCTTCCTAGCGAACAGCCTGTACTTTCTCTAATATTTTAACTTTGTTGGATATAACGGATATTGGCCTATTGTTCTCGACTAATGTCGTATCTTTACTTTTATGAATTGGTGTTCTAATGGATTTCTTTTGGTGTTCCGGAAATTGCCCAAGATTAGACTTATCCTAGACAACTTACTCTGAAAATTCTCTCTATTCCGATAGAGAGATTCTTTGTAATTCGATAAAGAGAATTCTTCCAATTGTTTCGAATCAGGAATGTTCCAAAATAACAAAATTGGCGTGCTTCACTTTGGAGCCTAGAAGGGTTTTAACTTGGAGCTCAGTAACTTTTGTTTAAATTGAAGAATGATACCATGACATCTCAAAATAAATTCTCCACATTATATTTCAACGACAAGTTCCAATTTGTTGCCTTAATCCTCGGGAATACTTACCTTCATGCAGAAAAGTTTCGAATGTTCCTCCTAACCACAAGTTTGAAATTTAGTCCTGACAGAATTATTCATAAATGGTTTTCATTTTACATCGAACAGAAATTTGCCAACCCATACAAATACGACACTCAATTCCTGCATTAAAACTAAAATCACGACATAGTAGGCAGCCTATTTATACCCTAGACTTTTAGTATAGGGTATATTGTTTTTGTCCCGACGGAAATATGTAACACCTTAAAGGAGGCTCCGGAGGTATAGCAATGTGTATATATAAATGATCAGGGTCACCTCCTGATTCGATTTAGCCATGTCTGTCTGTCCGTTCGCACGATAACTTTCGATGGAATGAAGCTAGAGCCTTGAAATTTTGGTGAAATGTTGGAAGTATTATTTAGTTGAATGGTATTGAAAATGGGCATGATCAAGCCAAGAGAACGCCTACCTCCCCTACATAAGTAAAATAATTAAATGTATCTATAACTCCCGATTAAATAAACATGAAAAGCCCTAGCTTTGCTAGATTGCCCGTGAGGGTAGTCTACTACTCTCCTGGAAAAATAAAATCGATCAGTTGAAAACTAACGGTATTTTCTTACAAAGAGCCCCGTTCTACCCAACTTTTCAGGTTTTTTGTCCATAACTCTTGAACCAATTGACGTAGACATCTGATTTTTGGCATGTAACCCTGAAGTGAGAAGCTGCTTAGGTTTTATTAAGTTAGGCATAATCAGATCAAAGAAACGCCTACCTCCCTTACAAAATTCAAAAAATTAAATATTCCTTTAATTACGATAACTTTCGATAGAATGACACTTGCGAACTGAAAATTTGGTAGAATGTTGGTAGTAAGGTCTTATTAGTTAGTGTTGAAAATGGGAAAGATTCGACCCAAGGAACCCCTACCTCCCCTACAAATGAAACTTCAAATAAGCGATTACTTTTGGTGGAATAAAGCCAGCAACTTGAAATTTTGGTCAAATGTTTGAAATGAGATTGAGTTAGTTGGCATTAAAGATGGGTTAGATCCGACCTAAGGAACCCCTACCTCCCCTAGAAATGACACTTAAAATAAGCGATAACTTACGTCAAAATAAAGCTAGCGACTTGAAATTTTGGTCAAATAACCGTATTTGTAGTAGGATCCAGTTGGCTAATATTGAAAATACGTAAAATCCGATCAATGCGGGGCTGCTTCCCCTTCAAATGAAACTTCAAATAAGCGATAACTTTCGATAGAGTGAAGCTAGACACCTGACATCTTTTTTTAATGTTTGTAGGGTGATCTAATTGGTTGGTGGCTATGATGGGCAAGATCCGATCCAAGGAACCTCTACCACCCCTACAAGTGAGACTTCAAATAAGCAATAACTTTCGATAGAATCAAGCTAGCGACTTGAAAAATTCGACAATATTTGTAGAATGGGTTAGTTAATTGATTTTTAGAATGCCCAACATCCTCATGAATGTGTGCCAACCTCCCCTATAAACTGGCCATATAGGAAACTCACTTTTAATGCATATGGTCGTTGCCAATTATTACTTTTGGTGTCACCACTAGGTCTGTACAAGTCTAGGGTATATGCGCTTCGGAATGGTTTGTTATTCCTCTAATTGCCTTGACTCCTCCAGGGGCATGGGCGCGTCAACATCTCTAGCATTTCTATGCCTTGTTGACGTTTCAATAGCATATCTACTTTTCGGAAGTGCAGTTGCTAGCATGCATCTCCTACCCGCGCCGTCTTTATACTGACAAGCTCGGAGCGCTGTGAGAGTTCTATTAGTACCCACAGGCAGTTTTTGATCGCGCCGAGATTTGAACTCCGAGCTCTAGACTAGTATCGTAGAGCGATGACCGAACGATCACGGCCACCGAGCGCGAATGGTTTTTTATTGATTTCTATCCAATATTCTTCGCAGTATTTGTGCAAATGTTTACTCCTCTCATCCTTTTCGTCTGGCTTTTTCATCGTTGTTCTAAATACAAGAATATTTGAGAAGAAATACCTTTATCGGGAGATTTCTTTCCTAATGGAAAGCACTTCACTTCGCTTTACGAGACTTCGCATCAAATAATATGCTAAATGATTCTCACATTTGTATTCGAGTAACTTTTCTGTATGTATGAATATATGTATGTGTATTTTTCTATTAAAAAATCATGAAAATGGATGTGTAAGATCAGCTATTTAACACGTTTGCAATAAACGAAATTTGGAGAACGTGACTTCTAGTCAAAGCGGAAATGTTACTTTTGGAAATTTAATTTTACCCTTAGTGGGAGACGCAAAATGGAAAGCCAACTTTCAATAGAAACGTCAATCGGCTCAACTCACTCCTTCAATAGGAGCTAAACATATGTCCGTCTCAGATACCATCTTAAGTTGCGTCTTTTAGGTCTGTGTTTTACATCCGAATACATATACGTACAATTGTAGTGTATGTATAATTTCCCGCAAACAACCCTGTTGTCAAAAAATCCCCGCCAAGAAAAACTCCTCAGCCGTAAAAAGGATTGATATGAACACAATACCGCCAAAGTACTCGTAGCATCGCGCCTCGCTCCAGGGTATGCATATTGAACGCTGATTGCATTAGTTAATTTCTTTCAAAGCTGATTGGCGGGGAGCTTCGTAGCCTAAAGATTCACCGCCGAACGGATTTAATGACAAAATGACAGTGATAATGACAACGATGTCGCTATGACAAAATTATGGATAAGTAGTTGCATGCGGATCATGCTGTAAGCTTGGCTTCTCGCCCGGATCTCGTTATAAAGCCAGCCTTACAAAAAACTAAAAATGCACTTCAGGCCAGAAGTGATTAATAGACTATTTTCTAATGCGTTTTTCTTCAGATTGTTCAACTTATTTCGTTTAATGGAAGCTCCCCGCCAAACCGCCAAGCAAATTAACTAATGCAATCAGCGTTCAATATGCATACCCTAGAGCGAGGCGCGAAGCTACGAGTATTTTGGCGATATTGTGTTCATATCAATCCTTTTTACGGCTCAGGAGTTTTTCCTGGAGGGGATTCTTTTACAACGGGGTTGTTTTTGGGAGATATCACATCTTTTTGCATAGTAGTAGTAGTAATTCAAATGGCGCAACGGTAAGCACGTTTGCCTTCTATACATTGGGCTCCGGTTTGATTCCTACTGAATGCGGTAGTCTTTGATAAAAAAGGGGATTTACGTGCCGGACTATGAGTCCACTCAGGTTACCCATTTGGGGTAAATAGTTTTCTTGCAAAGAATATCATTTTTCTAGTTCAAAGGACGCAAAGTGCCTTTAACAGTAGTTTAGTGCATTCGCCTCATCACCCCCAATCGTATAATACTCATCTTGCCTAGAAATCGCTTCCTTGCCAATAACATCCTTTTTCCTGCCCAAAGGACTCAAAATACCTTTAACAGTCTACTGCATTCGCCTCTTCACCTCCAGTCATGTGATACCCATCTTGCCTAGACATCGCTTCCCATCTTCCACACATTGGAAAAAATCGTCTTACATCATAATTCATATCTCATATGCCATAAATGAAACTACCTAAATCATATACCACACAGCATGTTTTTTTCTTTCCGGACATTCTAAGATGCAGCCATAAATATTCAGTTTCAATTTTTGCATCACACACTTTTCATTCATGCACGTGCCACAAGCCACGCCCACAGCCATTACCTCGTATGGTTCTCCTCACCCGACGAGCGCACGGACTTTTGCATCCATCGTCGTCACTACTCACATAATCAAGTGTTTGCGTCTCTCCCCGTCGGCATGCGATCTCTGCGAGTGATTTCCTGTGTCGCATTCAAATTATCAAAAAGACTTAAGCCAGAAACTCTACTATAAAATTTCACATTTCTGGATGTATCTTTTTATCTACTGCACGGATCAGAGCAAATGATAGCCTATGCACACCCTTGGGACACAGTCAATCCGTGAGAAAAGAAAGCAGACCTCGATACGCTCCCAACGAGGCTGTAGCCCTGTCAAAGAACAACGGGAACAAGAAAAATTTGAAAAATAGCCATTTTCAAATTATCATATCTCGGGTGTTTTTTCTTGTATCGGAATCAAATTTGCAGCACTTCGTAAGATGACCAGAAACAATGACCATACCAAATTTGAGCCCGAACAAGCATCCGGGGCCGGAGCTACAGAGGTCCGAAAACCCGTACTTGATGTGTCGCGTAAACATAGTCTGGGCACTTTTCCATTTTTTTTTCTATTTTTTTGTTATTCTTTGGCGGGTCGGGACGCTCCCGCGTCCCTAGACAAGTAAGTGAACTTTTGTCAATGTTCGCACCATAATACGCATTGAAATTTCCTTATCTTATTTTGAATCGCTTGTCTTGGATGTGTGATATCATTACCTGAAAAATAGGAAGTGAAACCTATCAAGCAGCAAATAATCGTATGTTCATACTTTGTTCCTAACACTGGACACACACGCTTTGATACGCAAAAAGTTGCGGTTTTATCGGAACTTTAGGCCCATCCCATGCAAATGTCAACTTGCTATCAGGTGGTTCATATAAAGGGTGTTTTTTTAGAGGCGGATAATTTTAAATTGAAATAAAATACAAAAAAAAATGTTCTTAACATCCATCAAATTGGCTTTATTTAAAAGATAATTTTTTGGCATTAATAGGCGCGTTTGTTTCAAGATCCATATAGAGCAGAGCAGGTTAAGACCACACAATTACACTAACAAATTGATCTGAGTTGCTCTCGATAGAACGTTAGTGCAGGATTTCTACTCTGTTAAATAGTTCCACATTTCAAATGCAGGCGGAGCTGGCGTCGAAATTTTAGAACAGTTTACAGCACATAAAGGTCAATTCCTGCCAATAAAATGTTCGTTTTGTGTAATTATATGGAACAGTAAACAAACAAAATAATTTCGCTGCCTGAAGGAAATTTTCCCGATTGTATAGGTATATGTACTAAGGATTTAAGTTTTCTCTTGAAATTTGAGTTGACATTAGAATTCTAACTAAACCAAGACACACTCCCTTAGCAAAGGCAAAAACTTACTCCGTTAAATTGCTCTGGATTGTTTTTTTCGTCGCTTAACCTGCTCTGCTCTGTACGAAAAAAACGCGTCTAATGTTTGAATATGATTTCGTGCATGTGACGTAATCTAGACCCAGCAAAAAATTTGGTCAGGCTTGTCAGGTTTAAGGAATAAGTAAGGAACCAATTGTAGTTTAGACCTTATAATAATTTTTATGAAAACCTTATAATAATTTGTTGTCAGGTCTACTTTACCATGCTCTTTGTGTAGTCTTATACTAACGCTGAACTCAGCCTTACTTTGGTTTATTATCAGGTTTACTTACTGTAAGGTATAAATAAGAAATAAACTCTCTCCCTTATTTAAAAGTTTGAAAAAATGCCAGCCTAATTTCTCTCTCTCTCTCTCTTTTATATAAACCAACTCTTAATTTAATTTTACACAAAAGTCTTACATAATCATTAGTAAAAATATTGACTAAGCTTGGGGAATTTTACAGTTTCATAATGCGTAGATGAATATTATAGTAACGCTTCCATAATCATTAACATAAGAATTGACTAAACTGTGTGAAATTGCATCTAATGCTTACATATAAGCAAGAGTAAAGCTTCTGTAATCATTATTGTAACTGAAATGGTAATGACGCCACCGTATGAAATATGGTGAAATTCTTCGTCGCAATATTGGAGAAGCCGGTAGCTCAGTGAGTTGAGGCGTAGGTCTGATGTCTCGTTATGCGGTTAGCCCGAGTTCGAATCCCGTTATGGCGTTGGATGTTTATCACGTAAGATTAAAAACTGGGCAGGAAGTGCATAAAAGCTACATGCATCGTTCGAAAACGCAGTTTGTGCTAACAATTAGTAAATTATAATATTCGTGTAAACATTATATATTTGATAATTTATTAATTTTATACATAGTAAATAACGTTTACATAAACCTTAATGAAATGCTTATGTAAACATTATTTAACATTAACAAAGGATTATTAACACGCTTATTTATTCATATTTATTACCCTTTAGTAAGCCTTAATTTAAGGCATCAAAATTACTTCTCTCTCTCTCTCTTTACCCTAAACCTTAGTGCCAATGACATGGCCCATGTTACGGTAAGATATCAGTCAGGTGATTCCTCTTTAAACTTTAATTCCTTAGCAATAGCTTCCCTTACCTTGTAAGGGATGCAGTGTATGGGAATAAGTCTGAAATAAGCCTTTCATTTTTTGCTGGGG
Organism: Chloromyia formosa; assembly: GCA_964017055.1. NCBI lineage: Eukaryota > Metazoa > Arthropoda > Insecta > Diptera > Stratiomyidae > Chloromyia > Chloromyia formosa. The sequence goes on from OZ024817.1 coordinate 56,606,097, forward strand.
AGGTGCAATTTTCACACACTCTTTGCAGTAGGGCGTTGTACACTTCACCGTGAACGTGAAAATGGAATAATAGGTGCGTTTTCTCGTACAGAGCAGAGCAAGTTAAGCGACGAAAAAAACGATCCAGAGCAATTTAACGGAGTAGGGTTTTGTCTTTGCTAAGTGAGTGTGTCTAGTTGGAATTCAAAAGTCAACTAGAATTTCAAGAGAAAACTTAAATCCTTAGTACATATACAATCGGACAAATTTCCTTTAGTCAGCAAAATTATTTTTTATGTTTACTATTCCAAATAATTACACAAAACGGACAATTTATTGAGAGGAAATGAACTTTATGTGCTTCCTAAACTGTAAACTGTTCTAAAATTTCGACGCCTGCTCCGCCTACATTTCAAATGTGGAACTATTTAACGGAGTAGAAAACCTGCACTAACGTTCAATCGAGAGCAACTCAGATCAAATTGTTAGTGTAATTGTGTGGTCTTAACCTGCTCTGCTCTATATGGATCTTGAAGAAAACGCGCCTAATGTTTCAATGGAAAATATCTATGAAAAAAACTTTTTACGTCCGCGTATTATATTGGAATAAATGAATAATTTGATAAACTATTGTACAATACATTTTGAATATACATATAGTATTTCCACTATTCAATATTGATATTTCATTTACTTTTTTTAAGTTCCCCGTACATTTCATCGTGAAAACAAAACTTGATCGTGGAATCAATTTCACCACGTTTAGACGTATAGACGCGAGAACGTGAAAGTGAACGACCGAAACCACAATGTTTTTCCACAATGCAATTCACGTTCGAATTGCATTTGCATTCTCGTTCGTTTGCATTGCATTTTGTACGAGAAAAAAATACATCCCCGTGAAATCCACAAACTTGACTTTTCAGTTCAAGGTAGTACACAGATCGCGTGGAATGAAATTTAGGTTCCACACAATTTTACGTCTGTTTTCATATTTTGCGATTTTGTATGGAATTTCACGGCACTTTTCATTCCACGCGATCTGAGTACCGGCCTTTAAACTGGAGTTTTCAACCATTGGCTTATCAACATATACCCCACCACTGAAGTAAAGAAGGAAACAGTGAAAGACGAATTTCACGACCGTCTGGGCGCATTGTTCGATTCACTTCCAATAAATGGGAGATTTTGACGAGGAAGTTGGAAACGGGAATTGTCATCGGGGAACCACAGGGGAACACAGCCTTCACGAGGAATAAAATGAACCATTCATAATCAAACCTGGAAATATCCGGATACACGTGCCGTCAACAAAATTGACCACGTCCTCATATGCAACAGATGGGATTCCAGTATGATGGATGATGCTCGAAGATTTCGAGGGTCAAACTGGGATTCTGACTAATATCCGTAATTGGTTAACACAACTTCTCGATGTAGGAATTCGTCAGTGCACCAATCGTCAATTCTCGAGCGATGCTACGACGGCGGCGCAGGCACATGATTCAAGAATAGAAGGTTACGCAACGCGCAGGTCCGTTATTCAGTCACCGAACGAGAGAAAAAGCTCGTGACGTCACAGTTTCAATTTTTCATATGATCGCGTGTATTTTGTACGAAGTTTCATGTTTTTTGAAAGAAAAATTGCTTTAAAATATATGCAGTTTTATTTGAATTTTGATGAAATTTTTCATTTTGGACCTCCACAACAAGGGAAAGGTTACTGTTTGAAGTTCATTTTGAAAATCCACCCCATCCCCCTTTATAGCCCCTCCTCCTTAAGGTAAATTTACATTTTTATTTACGATTTTATTCGTATCTTGACGAAATTTGGTATACTGCACCTCCAAGATTAGTGGATAGGTTAATGTTCACTTAACATTTCAATAAACCACCATCATCCCCTTTACCACCCCTAAAAGGAAATCAGCGAATTTATCTACAGTTTTATTCCGATCTTAATGAAATTTTGAATATGAAACCTTACAGGCAAGGGGAAGGTGACTGTCTACATAAGATTCCGGAAAACCACACCCAAACCCCCTCTCACCCCTAAAAGCAAATCGGCAAATGTATCTACAGTTTTATTCCGATCTTGATGAAACTTTGCATATTTGATCTTCATGGGTAGATGAAGGTGACCGTCTACATAGGATTTCGGAAAACCACTCCCATCCCTTTTCTAATCCCTAAAAGGAAATCTGCGAATTTATCTACAGTTCTATTCCGATTTTAATGAAATTTGTTATATTAGACTTTCAAGGCCGGGAGAAAATTTCTGTCTAAATAGAATTTCCGAAAACCACCCCAATCCTTCTTTTCACCCCTAAAAGGAAATCTGTAAATTTAGCTAGGGTTTTATTCCGATCTTGATGAAACTTTGTGTATTCGACCTTAAACGCTAGAGGAAGTCTACATAGGTTTAAAAAAAAACACCCTCATCCGCGTGATTTCCGCGCCATGATTTTCCAAAATTCGATGTAGGCAATCACCTTCCCCCAGCATTGAAGGTCTAATATACGATATTTGATTAAGATCAAAATAAAACTGTAGAAACATTTGTTGATACCTTTTTGGTGGTGAGAAGGGGGATGGGGTGGTTTTCTGAAAACATATGTAGACATTAACCTTTCCCCAGCCATGAAGGTCAAATACATATACAAAGTTTCATCTAGATCAGAATAACACTGTGGATAAGTTCGTTGATTTCCTTTTAGGGGTGAGAAGGGGGATGAGGGAGATTTTTCAAAACCTATGTAGAAACTCACCTTCCTCTAGCGTTTAAGGTCTAATATACATCACGATAGGAATAAAACTGCAGATACACTTGCAAATTTGCTTTTAGGGGTGAGAAGAAAGTTGGGGATAGTTTTCCTAAAGCCGATGTAGACAGACAGTCACCTTCCGCTTGTCTGGAAGGTTTCAAATACAAAATTTCATCAAGATCGGAATAAAACTGTAGTTTAATTCGCAGATTTCCTTTCAGGGGTGGGAAGGGGGATGAGGGTAGTTTTTTGAAATGTTATGTGAACATTTACCTTCCTCTAGTCGTGGAAGTCAAATTCTCAAAATTTCACGAAAATCGGATTAAAACTGTAGATTTGTAAGCGAATTCTCTTTAGAAAAGTATCTGATTTCCTAACAAATTCACTGAAAGCTTTCGAAAAGTAAAACTGTGACGTCATGCGCAGAGAGAACGAAAAAGTTACACACTTCCTTGCGTAACCTTCTATTCTTGAACCATGGCGCAGGCACATATGTACAGCTCTCTTGAGAATAAAGTAACGCCTCTACTTTTTGCTACTTAACATCAGCAATACAAGTGTACCTATACACTAGCAAAAATTTACTGAGAATTTGAGTCGTTCCCATCTATCGTGGGAACGACTCAAATTATCACGAATACTCAAAATTCATGTTGGCCATGTAAGATCCAAAAGGTATCTTCTTTTTGTTAGTGCTTTTCAATTGCTTGGCATAAGGTTTCTTCGAGAATGGTGAAGGAACTCCTCCAACTGTTGGCAATCAAAAGCTGAGTTTTCTTGTGTTGGATGCCAGACCGCCAGACAAGAATCATCCAATCGCTTTCATGGGCCAGAGCCTTACTGTGGCTTGGAACTAGCCTCGGCCAAATTGCTATTCAGAGACAAACAAGTCTTGTACGAATGTCCCTCCCTCGCCCGTTATAGGACGCCGCTCCTCGGGCAGGCTCTGCCGATTTCAGGTTGCTTCCCAAAAGCCATATTTCCCTTTATTAGTGTCACCATACACTGTCGAGCTCGAACACGATCCTGGTACAAATGTCCTCTGAATAGTCCACGACACACACACACATTCACATGAACGTGGAGAAAACCGGTCCACTTGTACCATATTCGAGTTCGACAGTGTATGGTGGCACTTAGCAGGGCAAACAGTCCTTTGGCAAATTAATGGGCCACGACACAATAGACCTCTCTCTGGTCGCAGCGCTCGTCTGTTGGGTCAGTCAGTAGCCCGACTCTCTTATATTATTATACCCTTCATGGATGTGATAGGGTATATTAACTTTGTCATAAAGTTTGCAACGCACATTTCAATTAAATTATATATATGCACGGAAGGAAGCATCTCCGACCATATAAACTACATATACACTTGCGAGCAAAAATACTGAATCAAACCGAAAGCACATGTATTTGTATGTATATTTTTAAAAGTACGTTATGTATTCCTACAAATCGTATGTCATTTGAAAGTTTAAGATTTTAGCTTTACAATGATACCTTTTTTACCCCCATTTAATGAGTGTTTTATGAATGAACGCTACCTGGAGCTAAAAAGTCGGGAAATTGAACATTTATGAAAGGGTTATTACAAGGCAAACTAACCCTATAAATGCATCCGCGGGTTTTCAATGAAGGTCGATTGAATAAGTTTAAAGGAATAAAAGTCACAATTTTGTCATTCATGAGTACCACGCCTCAGCAGGCGGCGCAAGTTGTCGCCCTATTTTCGGAAGGGCTTACTCAGAGAACAGTCGCTCGTCAGCTAGGAATGAGTCAGTCTACTGTGTCAAGAGTGTTTCGGGGGAAGGTAGCTACAATCAGAGACCCCGACCCGGCCGCTCTAGGTGCACTTCCGATAGAGACGATCGTTTTATTGTGACAAGTATGCTACGAAATCGGCACCTCACGGGAATTGACGTGCAGCAGAATCTGAGGGACGTTCGCGGAGTAGCTGTAAGCGAGTGGACAGTGAGGAGACAACTAAAGGAAGCGAATTTGACTCCAAGACGGCCCGCCACAGGCCCAAAATTGACCCCACATAACCGACAAGCGCGACTCACGTTTGTCAGGAATCACTTAAATTGGACCCTCGAGCAATGGCGGCCCGTATTGTTCACCGACGAGACCAGAGTGTGTCTACATGGCAGTGACAGAAGCGGTCGGGTATACAGGCGTCCAGGTGAGCGATTTGCGCAATGCTGTATCACAGAAACGATAGCATGCGGGGGCGGTTCGTGTATGGTGTGGGCCGGTATCTCTGTGGATTCAAAAACAGAAACTGTATTCGTGCCCTCTGGAGGCCGAGGAGGAGCCGAACGGTATATTACCGGTATTCTACGTGGCCATGTTGTTCCCTACGCAGCATCTATTGGCGACAACTTTACTTTAATGCACGATGTCACACATCGCGTCAAGCACAGCAGTTCCTGAACGAAGCTAATACTGCGACAATTGACTGGCCTGCACGCAGTCCAGACTTAAATCCCATTGAGCACTTGTGGGACGAGCTCAAAGGAAGAGTTCGACACAGAGATCCCGCGCCTTCGACTATCGACGAATTGAAGGAGGCCTTAATAGAGGAATGGAGCGCAATTCCTCAAGATACCATTTAAAAAATTATAATTTCAATTAAAAATCGAGTACAAGCTGTGATTAGAGCAAGAGGTGGTAATACCAGATATTAATAAATAAATAATTTTGTTATTTTTTTAAAAATTTTGTTTTATTTAACAAAAACCTGGCCACACTCCATTTCCTAAAATCCCCATTTTTCCTACTTTTTGATTTCAAGCCCCACTCTTTTAAAATCTATCTTCAAATATTGTTAAAAATGGTATTAATGTAAAGCTAAGATTTCAGGTTTTCTAATGATATACAATTTGTAGGGATACATAATGTACTTTTCACAATATGCATACAAATACACGTGCTTTTGGTTTGATTCAGTATCTTTGCTCGCAAGTGTATATATTCTTGGTCAGTATGATGAGACGAGTTGATTAAGCTTTAAGCTTCAGGTTTAAAGCTATCGAGCTGAAATTTTGTGCAAATTCTTCTTTCTATTGCACGCTATAAATATGTCGGAACTAACAGAATCGGACCACTACGTCATAGCTACCGTAGGAACGACCGGTTCAAAAATTCGTCTTTCTGAGAAAAACTTTTTTACTTCTAAAGATATGTTCAAATTTCACACTAGTCAATAGTATCTTTAGTCAAATCACATTCCCGAATATGGTTGAAAATAGACTATGTACTTTATCGTATAGCTGTCATAGGAACGACTGTTCCAAAGGCAAGTTTTCGTTAGAAAAACTTTTTTATTTCTGAAGATATCTTTACCAAATTTTATATTATTCAATCATATTAACTGCCAAACTACGTTCTTTAGAGTGAAGTCTCCAATGGCCACTTTACGACTGACCCTTTATTCTCTACCTTTTTTTTACAATTTACAATCACAGTTGTGTGTGTGTGACTAATACTAAATAACTAACTACTGACTTAACACTAACTTACTGCTACTACTGACTTAACACTAGCTTACTGCCAACTCTATTTGTACTATTTTACATGCTTAATACTACTACATCCTTATATTACCTTAGATTACTACTACAGCTCGGCCGTCCTGACATTTAGGGTCTCCCGACCCTAGCCGACATACTTCTTGTTATTATATTTCTAGTCGGGAATTCGTTATTGCAACTTTTTATCTCCTTACCATTTTTATTATTCTTATCCTTTTTTCTTGTAGTTATCTTAGCATTCTGTTTAACATTTACATTTATATAGTTTGCAGTCTCTATCGTTTTACAGTCAAGGTTATTGCCTAAATTTTTTCCAGGTATGTCGTCTACATTTACACTGTTTATCTTCCTATTATTTGATTATTTTTCTTTCGTTGTGAACCACGGCTTCATATTGTGAACCCCCCATATCCCTTCGTATGGTTTCTGTGTTCTTTGAAAACCTTCCACATCTTTTACACAGTATCTATCATTGTCTAGTACTTTAGAGATTTTATAGGGACCCTTAAACTTTGGTACTAATTTGCTTGACACTCCTATTGTGGAGTCAAAATTCTTTATCATCACGTAGTCTCCTTCCTTATATACAATACATTTGCTTTCTGTCGTTTTGCATCGACATAGAACTTATTATACCTGATTCTGAATTTCTTCAGCTCTACCTCGTATTCCCTCTACATTTCGATCGTTACATTTCTGCTCTAAGTCTATAACATTTTCTTTCAAGGTGTCTACCGCTTGACCTTTCTGTCTAACTCCAAATAGCATTACGCTCGGGTGTTCGTTAACGCTTCTATGCACTGTGTTGTTCATAGCATATTCTACTTCTGGCAGTACTTTATGCCACTGCTCGTTTCTCTCTACATTTATCAACTTACTTATCATCGGTCCTAAATCTCTATTGATCCTCTCTACTTGACCGTTCGCTTGTGGAGACCCTGTCGCTACTTTTATGTGATTGACGTTATTAGCTTGTAAAAACTTACCGAACTTTTCGGACGTAAAACATGATCCTCTATCTGAAACAATATTTGCTGGTCGGCTATATGATCTAAAATAATCTTCTAAAGCGTTTATTGCTTCTCTAGACTTTGTAGTTTTGGTTGGGTACATTCTAACAAACTTCGTGCAGGCGTCTACAACTACCAAAATGTGTCTTTTTCCGGATTCTTTGCTCTTTATTGGACCATAGTGATCTATATGGACTACTTGAAACGGCAGATTGCCTTTTGGAATAATGTGGAGGAACCCTTCTTGTTTTCCGGTTTTCGTTGAGAATGTAATGCATTTTAAACAATTTTTTATATGATCGTCTACCTTTTTCCTAATATTGGGTTGGCAACTAAGTACTTTCGGTTTTGTAGTATAAAATAAAACACTTTTTTTTTTTAACAAAGAATAGTTTTTAATCAATTATATATTTTCCATTTTGCTCAATGACCTTTTGCCATCTTTCTTTCAACTGCATGATTCCGCGCTCATAAAATTTCTGGTCCTTATCAGCAAAAAACTGAACCAGGTGCGAGTGAAGGTCATCTTCATTTGTGAAAGCTGTACCATTCAAAAAATTCCGCAAACTTCGAAATAAATGGTAATCAGATGGTGCCAGATCAGGGCTGTATGGGGGATGTGGCATCACTTCCCAGCCAAGCTCCAATAGTTTCCCACGAGTTGCCAAAGATGTGTGAGGCCTTGCATTATCATGGTGGAACACTACACCTTTCCGATTTGACAATTCTGGCCGTTTTTCTTTGATTGCTTCATCCAGTTTCATTAGTTGTTGACAGTACACATCAGAATTGATCGTTCGGTTCCTTGAAAGCAGCTCAAAAAACACAACACCTTTGTAATCCCACCAAACTGACAGCATGATCTTTTTTGGATGCAATTCAGCTTTCGATGTGGTTTGTGCTGGTTCATCGTGTTTGCTCCATGATCGTTTTCGAACTTTGTTACTGTACAGGACCCATTTTTCATCACCAGTGATGATTCTTTTTAAGAAAGGGTCGGTTTCATTTCGTTTAAGGTGCATATCGCAACAGTTGATTCTTTGTGTTATTTTAAATGAATTTCTTTCAATTCGTGAGGTACCCAAATATCAAGCTTCTTAACTAGCCCAAGACATTTTAAATGTTTTTCAATTGTTGTGTGCGATACATGCAGCCTCTTCGCAACCTCTCGAACAGTTATATGACGATCCTCTTCAATTATGACTTTGATTTGGTCATCATCAACTTCAGTAGGCCGACCAGAACGTTGCTCATCTTTGAGGGAAAAATCTCCAGAACGGAATTTCTTATACCAATTCTGACACGTGCGCTCTGTTAAGCAATCAGCACCATAAACTTCACATATCTCTTTGTGAGCCGCAGCAGCTTTCTTTCCTTTACGGAAATAAAAAAGTAAAATATGCCGAAAATGTTCGCTTCTGCACTCCATTTAAAATTAACCCGCAACTAATAGCTTTAATAAAAATCACGCACTACTTGCTTCTAAAGTTACGTCAATGTGACAAGTATCACGTGACTAACGGCAAAGTACAGCACTAACATATGTTATATGTACAAAAAATAAAGCAACGCTATCTATCAATGAAAAGCGAAAGTACTTAGTTGCCAACCAATATATCTGTGACTTTATCCGTACCTACATGGCCCATTTCGTTATGATATTTATGTAAAACATGTTCTTCCATTGCTTCTGGGACGCAAAATAACAAATTGTCCTTAACCTTCTTATATATTACACCATTTCTCATTTTGTATAATTCATGTTCGTTTTTGCTTAGAATTTCTCTTATTTTGTTTAATTTTTCATATTTACTTTGGCAAATAACTAAGTTGTCTTCGAACGAGTTATCTTCTATGACCAGAATAGTGTTACATCTGCTGAGGGCGTCTACGTGTTGCATTCTTTTGCCTGATTTATGTTCTAGCTTATATTCATAGTTTTGTTAATTCTAAGGCCCATCTGGCAATCCTTGGGTTTAGTTCTTTCTTATTCAACGTTAAAGTGAGAGAATTACAGTCTGTAACAAATTTGAATGAAATACCTTGAAGATATACTCTGAACCTTTTAAGAGCGTATACGATTGCTAGTGTTTCTAGCTCAAAGCTATGGTACTTTGATTC